>OX104114.1:71572696-71998159 GCA_944474755.1 Limnoperna fortunei | reverse complement strand
ATGACTTGTTTACGCCATTTATTTATATTGACATTCAATGACTAAGGCCATTCGTTGGTCAGTCTTTGTCTAAATTTTTGACAAGAAACACCGTCATTTGTATCGTTGCATAATCTTCTAGACTTGTATATTATTTTTTGTTTATGCTGTATCGTCATGTTTTGTCGATCCGATACTTAATAAGTTTCGCTGGTTGGTAGACTCTTTAGACTTTTATATAATATTTTGAACTAACTGTATTGTGTTTTTACACGATCCCAGTGGACTTATATTATTCCATCACCGAATGAAAAAAATACTTAAGCATTTAGAGTTAAACGCCACTGATGAGTCTTAAGTAGACGAAACGCGCGTCTGGCGTATTGAATTTGTCACCTTGGTAATTTTGACTTACATCTTGTTGGAATATTTGAGCAAAGCAAAGTAACAGCACGGCACGTCCGCGGCTGGCGGACTTGTGAAGCAACTATTTTGGGTTAAGTTGGAAATGAAAAATTTCAAGATCAATATGTTATGACTTGTTTACGCCATTTATTTATATTGACATTCAATGACTAAGGCCATTCGTTGGTCAGTCTTTGTCTAAATTTTGACAAGAAACACCGTCATTTGTATCGTTGCATAATCTTCTAGACTTGTATATTATTTTTTGTTTATGCTGTATCGTCATGTTTGTCGATCCGATACTTAATAAGTTTGCTGGTTGGTAGACTCTTTAGACTTTTATATAATATTTTGAACTACCTGTATTGTGTTTTTACACGATCCCAGTGGACTTATATTATTCCATCACCGAATGAAAAAATACTTTAAGCATTTAGAGTTAAACGCCACTGATGAGTCTTAAGTAGACGAAACGCGCGTCTGGCGTATTGAATTTGTCACCTTGGTAATTTTGATTACATCTTGTTGGAATATTTGAGCAAAGCAAAGTAACAGCACGGCACGTCCGCGGCTGGCGGACTTGTGAAGCAACTATTTTGGGTTAAGTTGGAAATGAAAAATTTCAAGATCAATATGTTATGACTTGTTTACGCCATTTCTTTATATTGACATTCAATGACTAAGGCCATTCGTTGGTCAGTCTTTGTCTAAATTTTTGACAAGAAACACCGTCATTTGTATCGTTGCATAATCTTCTAGACTTGTATATTATTTTTTGTTTATGCTGTATCGTCATGTTTGTCGATCCGATACTTAATAAGTTTGCTGGTTGGTAGACTCTTTAGACTTTTATATAATATTTTGAACTACCTGTATTGTGTTTTTACACGATCCCAGTGGACTTATATTATTCCATCACCGAATGAAAAAATACTTTAAGCATTTAGAGTTAAACGCCACTGATGAGTCTTAAGTAGACGAAACGCGCGTCTGGCGTATTGAATTTGTCACCTTGGTAATTTTGATTACATCTTGTTGGAATATTTGAGCAAAGCAAAGTAACAGCACGGCACGTCCGCGGCTGGCGGACTTGTGAAGCAACTATTTTGGGTTAAGTTGGAAATGAAAAATTTCAAGATCAATATGTTATGACTTGTTTACGCCATTTATTTATATTGACATTCAATGACTAAGGCCATTCGTTGGTCAGTCTTTGTCTAAATTTTTGACAAGAAACACCGTCATTTGTATCGTTGCATAATCTTCTAGACTTGTATATTATTTTTTGTTTATGCTGTATCGTCATGTTTGTCGATCCGATACTTAATAAGTTTGCTGGTTGGTAGACTCTTTAGACTTTTATATAATATTTTGAACTACCTGTATTGTGTTTTTACACGATCCCAGTGGACTTATATTATTCCATCACCGAATGAAAAAATACTTTAAGCATTTAGAGTTAAACGCCACTGATGAGTCTTAAGTAGACGAAACGCGCGTCTGGCGTATTGAATTTGTCACCTTGGTAATTTTGATTACATCTTGTTGGAATATTTCAGCAAAGCAAAGCAACAGCAAGGCACGTCCGCGGCTGGCGGACTTGTGAAGCAACTATTTTGGGTTAAGTTGGAAATGAAAAATTTCAAGATCAATATGTTATGACTTGTTTACGCCATTTATTTATATTGACATTCAATGACTAAGGCCATTCGTTGGTCAGTCTTTGTCTAAATTTTTGACAAGAAACACCGTCATTTGTATCGTTGCATAATCTTCTAGACTTGTATATATATATATATATATATATATATATATATATATATATATATAGACAGCATATCTTGTTTGCCTTAAACCTATTGTCAATATGGTTTAGAATAATGTTGATTGACTTTTAAAGCAAATCAGTTTCGTAAGGTTTTTAATCAAATGAACTGCCATAAAGCATCACCTTATATTTAATTATTCCGGCGATCGCCGTGTTACCGAAACAAAGAGAAGAATGTACTTAAACCTGACGTTAACTCCATTTCAATTTTACTTATTTATTTTATATGATCACCTGTATAAAGAAGCGAGTAGAGGAATTTAGAAAAAACAATGTACACCTACTTCACCAAAATGGGTAAATATATTGTATTATGTATTTCACCACGATGGTGATGTCTGTGTCTACGTTCTCATTGTTCCTTAATAATAACATCTCATCTAGTGTTGTTAGAAGACGAGCAATTTATGACAATTTATGCTACTAACCTTCGTAACTTACAAGATTTGTTTTAAATATTCATAGTACTAAAACAAAAATATGGATCAAGAAGAATATGTCTTCAATACGTTTTATAGTGCATATTCTTATCGTGCGTTATATTTATAGTTACTTTTGGTTCTGTTTGCACTCAAACGAAATGTTTTCATTTGTATTATGTACAGATAACGTCAACAGTCTTTCCGATAGTATAACGACTATAGACATCCAAGTTCTATTCTGTATACTTTATTCCAAGCCCTTTTGCCGGTCTTTATCAAAGATCAAAGACCTATCGCAAAAAACCAACAAAACACTAACTACCACAACGTTGATTGCACAGAAGCGTTCTAATCCATCGATTGATCCATCGGATACTTGTCAAACGTCCCTATCGTTCAAACGGAACGAACTTTCTTATTGTGTTGAAGGAAACCGAATAAACGTACTATCTTATCGTAAGCCCGTTAATTTTCTAATATGAGGACTGGTATAACATAAAGTTTTTCGGCATTATCTAAAGACTGCACACGTTAGTAATTAGTAAGTGTCTAAGCATGACCACATAAGAAAGGCTTATGAGATTATTAAGACTTGCATTGTATTGTTCATTATTGACGCTTTGTAATTCGGCATTTAATTCTTCAATAAAACTGCAAAAGCGCCTAATAATTTATATTCATTCACTTCTCTTGCAAGATCGTCTTGGTTTGACAACCTGTTTGAGTTATCGTTTTTCTAACTTTAACTGAGCAATTTTTTTAGAATTAAGATGAAAAGACACGCTCTCAAATCCTGTGGAAAACTCAACTTTCCTTCAGAAGCAGGGGAAACAGAACGCAGAGAAGCATATGTATAAATATACATTTATTATTCTCGATCAATATTGCTTAACTTCAGAAAACAATGGTTTTAAAATATTTATTTTGTAGTTCCTTACAAGTAAATTTCCTGAATGTGTAATGTATGGTCCTCGGAAAAACAGTTAAACACTTTTTCTTCAATATCGTGTTCTAAAAAGGCTCAAAATCGACTTTCAGAAGTCGTAAATCGTTTCCCTTTTCTGAATCAATGTATAAGAACAATATGATTACAGATATACAAGTTTCAAGTGTTAAATTTTTATTAACTTGAAAAATGACACCCATTTTAACAAAATACAGAATGAAAACAGTCACACAAAATATATCAAATTTTAAAATACCTTTATGATACAAATGTTATCTGGAACCATAAATTCAAACACCACAGTAGCTACCTTTATTATCAAAACGCAGTAACAGGTTTCTAGATTGTAACTAAATAAGCACTTATAAAACATTTATAAACGCTGTCTCATTTCAGTACACAAGAATTAGATGTGACATGGACCCTGATGTTTTGTTCAGATTTTTGACATGGGCATGGTTATTACCACCTCCAAAAGTATTGTTGTCAATACATGGTGGAGCTAACACCCTTTTTCTAAAGAATAATAGCATTAAAAGTCTTAAAAAGGGACTGTTACAAGCTACTACTTCAACTGGTATGTTGGAACCTTAACTATTTTTGTTCTGCTGTGTAAATCGGGTCCGTCTGTATACTTTTTAAAGTGATTTTAATGTCTGAATTCGTTAAGTCTTCCAACTGAGTAATTAAAAAATTGATTTATTGATCGACAATCACTTATTGTCGTACATTGTTCATAAAGTAGTAAGGTATGTTTTTATACTTAAAGGGAAACTTCGCGAAAAAATGAAAATTTGATATGTTATTCTTCAACTAAAAAGAAACACATTTGCCTCTTGATGTTTTATTATATTTTCAGTGGTTAAGTTTCTGCATGGAATTTATCGTGTAAAAAATGCACTTATGGAGGTCCGCCATCTTGTCACCATCTCGTCACTAGATGGCGATACTAGACATCCAAGTACCTTAAAAGTCGTCGAATGATAATAACGCGAAACGGTCAATAACAGAAGGTTGTACTATAAGACAAGATTGTGGAAAGATTACGTTTCGTATTCCTGATCTATATATAAGCAAAAAAAAAACCACTTGTTTAACAAGAAGTTAACCAATTTAAAGCTTCTACTTAAGATTATTTCCACAGCGGCAACAACGGTAAACGGAAAGAAAGTCACAGGAAAAAAGTCACAGTTTTTGATAGGAAAAAAAGCCCATAAATATTAATTAAATTGAAAATTATTCGTATTATTATTCTCAACTTAATCAGATTAAGCAACTTATTGAACGAAACTTTTGCGAAGTTGACTATTTAAGAAATGGGGGACGGACAAAATCCCCCCCGGACAAAATCCCTTCCGTGTATTTTAGCATAGGCGGACAAAATCCCCCTCATTAAATTTACAAGGCGGACAAAATCCCCCCTGAAAATTTTTCAAGGCGGACAAAATCCCTCCCGAATCGGATTATGGTAATATCGATAAGTATTGTGCATCGTGTTTTATAGTTTTTTACTTGGTACTTAAAATGATGAAAGAGACAAAGATTAAAACATGGTTATTATTTTTTTCACTGAAACGCATGGAGACGATATGGTTTGTGTTGTTAGACATGTGTTAATAAAGGAACAGCGCCATTTGATCCCTTTCATTATTACTTACCGAAAAAACAATTCAAGTTAATTATACCATTATTTTACTAAATTTTAACTTATAAGTAAAAGCCATACCCATTTCAATTTTCTATAAGATATAGAGAATGTTTTGCTCAAGTAAGCGATATTCGTTTGATCCTAAACATATTAATTAACAAGCCACCAATTAAGCACTGCAAATGAGACAGACAATTATTATTGTTAAGTAATTAAAAATCTGGGGTATTTTTGAGTAAAATATAAGGTCATTTTTTAAGGTTTATCAATATATGTACGAGACGGTACGGTGTGAACATTTAAAAAACAAGCATTTTAAAACATCATATTCGGGAGGGATTTTGTCCGCCTTGAAAATTTTACAGGGGGATTTTGTCCGCCTTGTAAATTTAACGAGGGGGATTTTGTCCGCCTATGCTAAATTACACGGAAGGGATTTTGTCCGGGGGGGATTTTGTCCTACACTCTTAAGAAATAGCTGTCATTAAATGAAATATTTTTAAATACTCTGGTTTTCGCGCATCAAAATTTCAATTCACGTTTAGTACATTTATAATTATTATTATTGTTATTATTATAATTATTATTACTGGTAACATTTATTGTGCGTGTGCGTAAGACAGTTTCCAAAATTTTACATGTTGTGTATATTTGAGTTAACGTGTAAATTTTACGTTTCCTCTGACATCTAAAGGTATTCGAAATCTTATATACATCCTGTGTTATGACACTTCGGTGTATTCAAATCATACCTGTCTTGGCAGGAGGGGGTGTTCCTTTCTAATTTCGAATTACATGATTAACCTTTAATCTGGTGAGCTTTTGAATATTCATACTTCAAAGTCGGCGTCAAATGATCTAGTAATTGCAATAAACATCCTGTATGTTTACCTGCTAATTCTGTTAATTACCCTTCATAAATGAGTAATGATTTACCTGTAACATTTTCACGTCCATGTACAACTGCCGTTTCAAGACGTGCAAAATTATCCACGGAATTTTATTTTATATATAAAAATAATCATATAAATATATCTTTTATTACAATAATTATTCAGGTAAATTATATCTGAGTTAAATAAAGACAGGTTAAAATTTGTGTCTAAAAATACTTCTATTAAAACAAAGATCATTAAAACATTAAAACGTATTTGGTAATCTTATGTTGTCAGCCGGTCATTAGTCATCGCCATAGTTTATATATTCTTCAAAGAGCTAATGCAGAAAAACGTATTTTTAAACTGGATTATTTATCATATTTACTGGATAATTACATTTATCACGTCACAAACGCAGTCACGTGATAAAATACTGTCAATATGGCGGCTCCCATACACAAAATTTTACCACCTTTAATCCACTCTAGAAGCGTAACGGTAAAGAATACAATAAAACATCAAAAGGCAATTATATTTCTTTTTATTTGAAGAGTAACATATCAAATTTTCATTTTTTCGCGAAGTTTCCCTTTAAAAATTAGTTTAAATTGCTTCAGTTAATGGCAAAAATATACTGTAAATATAGCCAAAACTATATGCAACAGCCAAAACGGAGATAACATATCTTCAGGTGATCTGAGAACATATTTTTCTTAACAATATATAGTTATTCTAAATAGAAAATAAGATGCAACAAAATATTATTAAAATGTAAGATGACACAGTTCTACGCTTGAAGCCTTTAATAAAATTTAAAAAATTGGAATAGCAATCATTTATTTAAACAAAAAGGAGTATTAATATTCTCTCGTCTAAGACTTTTTTTTAAATGTACTATCAACAATTTCACAGATCAAAGTTTTACTTTATTTTTGTTTTAGGTGCGTGGCTCCTGACAGGTGGAACAAAATCTGGAGTTATGAAACTTGTTGGAGAAGCCGTTCTTGAATACACAACTAAAAGGGGAAACCAGAACAAAATTGAAGCTAAAAGGGAAAACCAGAGCAAAATTGTCGCTAAAAGGGAAAACCCAAACAAAATTGTAGCTAAAAGGGAAAACCCGAACAAAATTGTAGCTTTAGGAATTGCAACATGGGGTGCAATCGCAGAAAAAGAGAACATCATCAAGAAAGAGGTTTTTTTAAATATTTATATTTTAATAAATTAAATTATTTTTTTTATTGTTTTTATAGTCAGGCTTTTTACAATACCTCCCTACAACCATCACAGACAAAGATGTTAGGAAGTTGCATAATGTATGAATATTTATTATTGACTATATATATTTTTTAATTTATTTTCCTAAAAGAAAAACAGAAAAAAAAGTTCATACAGATTAAAAACTCACACACTCTCATTTATAACCTCATACACATTCAAATACTGTTTAAAAAATTATGCATTGTTTTATAACAAAAATATTGTATAACTTACTGACTATTTATATATACCTATAAAATATTGTTGTGAAAGAAAAAAAAAGATGGGCCAAAAAGATAATGCATCAGATCATATAGCAGACGAGTATTTTCTCCAATAAAACGACCTTTAATAAAACCTTTTTGAGTGTCGCTTATAATGCAAGGTAAAACAACTTTTAATCTATTAGCTATAGCTGCTGAAGCAATCTTAATTCTGTGTTAACAAGACTAATAGGTCTCCAGTTGCCAATCAAACGCCTGTCTTTTCCCTCTTTTGGTATACACGTTATGACACTCTGGTATTGGAAATCAGAAAATTTGCCTGTGGTATATCCATAAAACAAAGATCGGTAAACAAATGGCTTAAGATCGATTCTTTCCAAAAGAATTTATAAAATTCAGCTGTATATCCATCTGACCATGGACTTTTACCAGTTTGCATATTTTAAAGGCAGCAGAGCACTCTTCAAATTTTAAGTTACCCTCTTTGTTCCAGTGTGAGTTTAACATCATGTGTAAAAAATGAATTATCAGAATTATCAGAAGGTACTGAAGTGTACATGTTGTTATAGAAATTATACTGCTCCTTTACAATAATGACTGATCTGAAATCATATTACCTTGACTATTGATCAACTCAACCATTGTTTTCTTAATGGAATTTTTCTTTTCAAGTTTACAAAAATACTGAGAGCATTTTTCTCCATTCTCGTGCCAATTGGCACGTGAACGAAGGAGAATGCCCTCAATCTTTTATTCTCGTTTTATCTGTAATTCAGCTTTCTTATTATAAAGTGAGGTCAATGTTGCTTCATTAGGGTTAGTGTTCATGTGGTTTTCTAATCTCTGTATATCTTTTTCTAGATCAAGGACTAATGCCTTTTCTTCCCTTGATTTAGTAATACTGTGTTCAATTGACAAAGATCTGATCCTCATTTTCAGGTATTCTAAAAATATTGATCATTACAAGTTAGTTTAACCTGCAATAGGTTATTAACATCACCTGATAGATAAAAATCAGATACAGAGTCGTTTATGCACTTTTTAACTTTATCAATATATTCTATATCTCTCAGTAACTGGGAGTTGAACTTCCAGTAACCTTTCCCCCGTTTGCCTATATTTGCTGAAAAACTAAACACAATGGCTGAGTGATCTGTTCTATAGCCAGGTATAATAGAAGATTTTTTCATAAGTTAATATATGTCTTCACTTACCAAAAAATAGTCAAGTCTACTCTGTTTCAAAGGAGATTTTTGACGCCAAGTATACTTTCTATCATTAGGATGAGTAACACGCCAAGGGTCTATTAGCTCATATAGTTCGCAGATCTCTTCAATCTTTTTACGAGAATTTGAATTTCTGTTGTGAATGATATTGAAAGTATCCAAGTAGAAATCCTGTAAAACATTCCAGTCACCACATAAAAGGTAGCTGGTATTATTAAAAGAAGCCATTTTACTAGATATATTTTCAAAAAATGCAGGTTCATCAACATTATGACCATATATACAAATAAAAGTGAGTCTATGTTCATAACAAGATAAATCGGCTATTACAAATCTTCCATTTTTATCGATTAAACAATCATGAATATTATAATCCAAACCAGCTTTCAACATAATACAAACCCCAGCACTGCTGTTATTGCCATGACTAAAGATACATTTACTACCCCATTCATCTTCCTAATATTTTTTCGACATTTTCACTACTATGAGTTTCTTGAAAACATACTATGGATGAGTTTTTACTCTTTGTCCAATTAAATACATCTATTCTTTATTTGAACTACTAAAAAGACCCCTAACATTCATTGATAAAACACTAACACTATTTTCTAGATTCATTATGCTATTTGTTCAAATAAACAGTATAAAAGTAAAGCAGTAGATCGATATAATATAAAACAGTGCATAATATAAACAGTAACACTCAATACATTCATACAGAGATGACGCACATAAACGTTTTTAATCCACATCAGATAGTTTTTTGGCATAACACATCCTTATCATAATTCAAAATGAGATTTTAAAGAGAAAAAGAGAAGAAACAAAAATAATAATAAAAAAATAAGTAAATAAAATAAAAGAAGAAAAAAATCCAAACAAAATAAATAGTCAAGTTCACTGATGTTATATGTTATATTGTTATACAAGATGTCAAGATGAGATTCCAAACAGAAAAAAATAAAATAAAATAAAATTAATAATAATAATAATAAATAAAATAAGTGAAGAAAAAAGGTAATTGTAATACAATGTACCCGTCAACATCACTTATGTTATATTGTTATACACATACTTATAATGTAGCTTAATGTAAGGAGAGAAAAACAAAAATAATCAAAAAAAACCATAACAGTAAAACAACACAAAACTGAAGCTCAAAGGCGAGAGGGAAAAGAAAAAAAAGAGAGAAAATAAAATTTAAAAACTTATCAACAAATAATTAAATATTTGGTAGATGTAAAATAAAACATGGCATACAAGTAGCACTCTATTCCATCATACAGAGAAGATACTCATAATCCTTTGATTAAGTTACATGTAGAAACTAAAGTTTAAATTGATGTAAGTATGATTGCAAACTATGAAGACATTTACAGTCAATTTTTTGTTTTAGAGTCATGCAACAACTACTGAAAGATAAGAAAGAAAAAATACTATAAACCACTAAATAAAAATAATGATAATAATAAACACCCAAACCTTAAGCTCAAAAGCAAAGGGAAAAAAAATTATAGAGTTGACTAATAAGTAGATGTGACATAAAACAATGCATAAGCCATAACCTACAGTAGCCCTCAATGCATTCATGCATAGGTGACATAGTTAACTAATAGGTAGATATGACGTAAAAACAATGCATAACCTACGTGTATTGTTTGTTTTTGTTTGAATGGTGTTTTAACGCCAATTTCAGCAATTTTCCAGCTATTTCATGGCGTCCAGGTTTTATTGGGGGAGGAAGCCGGGGTACCCGGAGAGAACCCCCGACCTTCGGTAGACCTACATGTAAACAGTAGCCCTAAATGCATTCATACATAGGTGACATAGTTAACTAATAGGTAGATATGATGTAAAAACAATGCATAACCTACATGTAAACAGTATCCCTCAATGCATTCATACATAGATGACAGATATAATCATTTGTAATCCACAAAATATTTTACAGTATTTTTTGGCATAATACGCATCATAATTCAAAATGAGATTACAAAAAAATAGCTGAATTAATAATTAAAGAAGTAACAATTAATTACTGGATCATGTAATTTAGCACTGCACTAAATTAAGGATTACAGCTTAAATTGACACATTACTGTATCAATTATTATTGGGTCATGTAATTACTTGATAATAAAGTAATAGAAAAAAAGAGTTATTCCCCTTTACCCTGTAGAGGATATGGTTATAGGATTTCCTTTAAAAAAAATTTTTTTTTTTAAATCCATTCAGAGAGTTCAGAGGTTTTCCTTTTAAGCATTCTCAAGAGATATAATAACAAGTAAAGGTAGATATGACGTAAAACAATGTATAACATAAACAAATATCATAACTCAAAATGATATCAAAAAAAACCAAACAAGCAAAAAAAACCATTGGATTAAATTGAGAGTTAGAGATTAATGAGACATTAACAATTAATTCTTCGGTCATTAAGTTGCTTGATAATTGAAAGTACAAAAATGCATTCAGAGTTATTTCCCTTTTAAGCATTCTTAAATATAATACCATATAAAATTAAAGTGTGACTTACAAATTTACATATGTACATGATTATATATTTCTAGTACATACACTTAGCTCTTTGACATCCTTTTTTGTATCTTTTCTTCAATGTCATCAAAAAGATCAAATTTTATCCTCTGTTCGCTGTCCTTCAACTTTGCATAAGCACAACAGTTATAAAACCAGGCATTGTCAAGTTGAGGTTTTGGCTAAGCCTTGTAATCAGTCCAAGATTTCTTTGGGTAATGTCATCGTGGAATTTGATGCCTTTTTTGTTCCTCATTATTTTGATTTTAATGTCTGTATTTCTCACTTTTATAATTACCGGCCTGATGTTGCCTTCCTTTCCAGGAATTCTGTGTATTGCTATGACATCTGAAGGCTCTATATCTACATTCAAGTCTTTCTTTACAATGTTTACAAACCTATCACGTAGCTTCTCATCTTTGGTTTCAGGGAAGTTGACCATTCTTATATTATGTTTTCTTGAATATTGATCATTATAGTTTGCAAGTTTTAGAGCATCTATTGACCTTCTGTTGCAGTCATTCACAGCATCTTGGAGATCTTTAATTTGTTTATCTTTTACTCTGATTCTCTCTTTTAGATTAGAGTTTTCAATATTTAAAGCATCAACTTCATCTTGCAGTTTGCCAGTCCTCTCCCTCAGCATTATGTTAAACTCTGATGTGATTGTGTCATTTAATGAGGTCAACAGGTTGCTAACAATGTGTGTCACCAGTTGTTTCAAATCCTCTTGCTTGACCAATTGGTCAAGGTCAGACTTAGTAACAGTGTCCTGAAGAGATCTCTTAATGTGCTTTAGGTCTGACTGAATAGTAATCAGGTCCACATTGTCTATACTTTCTTCAGGGACATCTGAGTGAGTTCTTTTATAATATCTCGTTTTGCTGGCTGTCATTTTGAATTTTCATCAGTATTTTTCTTAGGGGCTAACATAGTCTGAACAGTATTCCCTTTCTTATTTTGCTGTGACATCTTATAAATCTTAATCTTATGAATTTCTAAAACTGCACTATGAATATTCTGAACAGTAATCAGTAATCAGTTTCACAAAGAAAAATTATTTCTACAAAGCTATAATTTGCAATTCTGCATAAAGTTCAATGAAAATAGTATAACACAATAGTTCATTGAAAACTGAACATTTCCATAAAAAAAGTGTATTATATATCCATCAGATAAAGGAATGTTTGCCCAAAAACTGCAGAGCAAATCTATCTCGGCGGCCATCTTGTCTAATTTTAATTCTAAATTAAATTATTAGGCTAGATGGAGACTTAATATTAAGAACAAAAGTATCTTTTATCTTGAAAATGGCAATAACATATATTAAATATATTATATATTTATTCTAAGTATATAATTTCGGAAAACTGAAACGCATAATAAATATTCTGTATAAAAAAATTCTGGATGTCGGTTATTTCATCACTGTCGAAATTAAAGCCATTAGATTTAGTAAATGTCTTGAAATTTAGGGGTTTTTTTATTTCCCAGAATGTGGATATAGCGTAAGATATCCATAAGTATCGTTTTTGAATTCAATTACTTTTTAGTATACAAAACTGACAAAGTCCTTCGTCGAATTCAGATTAATGAAGTCATAAACAGTCATTAAAATCCTACTAAACTGCTGGTTTTGAGGTAATTCTTGAGGCCGTTAATCGTTTCACCATACTATCTATCTTTTTATTACAATATTGTGATTTTTATTTTCAGTGTCATTACTATCTAGTTCCTGTCTGACTGTTATGTTGTTTTTAGTGCTTTGTTGTTTTTTCTGTTTTATGATAAATTGAATTTCGACGTTTTCAGTGTAGTTATGTCATCTGATTTATCTCTTCTCTATATATCCTGATAATTTGTCATAGTAACTTGTATATTCTCAGTATCTTTGAATTTAAAACACTGTAACACACTCCATACTAATATCTGCTTATATTACTTTTAAATTAAAATTATACAGTTCTAGATAATTGCAACAATTTGACTTTTATGCATCATTTTTATCAATTTAGCATTCGCAACGTTTAACAATACGATTTTGTTACTTAATCCTGTTTTTTATGTATTTAATTATGCTAAGACTCTGTATTTATGAATTACAAAAGTCTTATTATTTTAAAGACTGCTATTAATTGTATTCACATAGATTCACATTTTACTGTTAAAGTTTGAAATCTGAACTATATGTATACATTGCATTTTATTTAATTGTAAATATTGTTAATTTTACAGACACTACAAACTATCACGCAAGTAACAAAAAAAAACAGCACCATTAGATCCAAACCACACGCATTTTCTTTTTATCGACACTGGATCTATGGGAAAATTTGGTGATGAAATGAAGCTGAGATATAACCTAGAGAAAAAGATATCTAAATTCAAATTTAAAATTAATGAAGGTATCAAACGTTAATGGAATTATTTTGAGATTATTGTAAAGTTTAGTACTTCAATTAGCAAAATGAGTTAGTATTTAACAATATACAATCTATTTACAATTATCAGTTTGTGCAAATAATTCAACTGTTTTGTTGAAAATTTCTATATGTGTATATATATCAACAATTAGCATGTTTAAAAGAATGAAATTCTATCCTTGCAAAATGTACTAGATTTGAAATATGTAAAACGTTGATATTATATTAAAGAATGCGTTTTACTAAACAGATACAGTTTTGTGTGGCAGCATTCGCGCACAATTGCATATGGAGTATACATCTCTAAATTGACAAGGTACTCGAGCGCTTGTATATTTTATCCTGATGTCATTGATAGGTGGTGTCTGTCTGACAAAAACCCCTATTAACCAGGGGTTTATAGTAGCAGATTGAAGTCCTCATCTATAAAATGTTACGGTTGTCATCATGACTTGGTTTACCGTGACGGAATATCTGTGTCAAGAATGACTATTGATTTGTTCCGTTTTTCGTACACACTTTACCATTTTCTTACTAAATAATGACGCCTGGTGGTACGCCTAGTTACCGGATTTTAACCTGACTGACACAACAGGTGTCCCGCGTAGAGCAGGGGCTGCTTTCCCTTTAGCACCGCTGGTTTTTAGTGGGGTTCGTGTCACTTAGGTTTTGGTTTTTGAGTTGAGTGTCTTTCCTTGACTTATTATCTAATGAATACTACTTGTGAATTATACTTTACTTTTCTTAGTTAAAATGGAAAAGTTGATTTTTTAAATCGTATATCATATTGTTTTATTTTAACTTTGTAGAAAATTAACTTAAATTATTAACGCTGATTGTAAAAAAGTTCTCGGCACATATTTTCGAAATTGATGGCTGTTTAAGTACGAAAGCCCAGAAGCCTCATTCGAGATTTGAGAATCGAAATTTGAGACTCGAGATTCGAGGTTCGAAATTCGAAACTCGAGATTCGAAATTCGAAATTCAATATAGTTATAACCAATTAGATTTCATGTGTTATAATCGTCTACCAATCAGAATATTTTTTATAAACGCAGCCACGTGCTATCAAGGTTTTGTGCAATATAATTGTGTTCTTTATAATCATTTTTATTTTGGTTTTTAACCGTCCACATATTTGTCGAAACATGACTGTGTTTAACATGTTTTTGTTATAAAAAAATAATTTATACGCTTTATTTGTTATTTTATCAAATTAATTCAGTTCACAATTACATCTTGATTTTACAAATCAAAAAACAAGAATGAACCCATGTAGAACAGAATTCAACAAAACTTGCTGTGTAGGAAGTACACCATATGTAGTGCATGTTACCAGGGAATTTTGATCTTCAAATTTTCGTAAAAGTTATGACCCTTTAAACTTAAAAGTTGCTGAAAATACTCATTTTAAACTACTGTATGGAGTGTTACAAAATTTGGTATATAATAGGTACAACATATTTAGTTGTACATATTACCAGGGCATTTTGGTCCTCAAATTTTGTGTAGGGGCTGTCAGGGGTGGATCAGAGGGGGCCTGGGCCCCTCCCTTTGGCGGAAAATTTGGGTTGGATATATAGTAAATCATTGGAGCATGACCAAAGTGGAACCCCTTAGCTTGTCAGTGCCCCCCCCCTTTTTTCGAAATTTTTTGATCCGCCACTGGCTTATTTTGGCCCTTTGAACTTAGAAATGTGCTACCCATTAATTATCTTGTCAGCACAAATCCTCTGAAACTACTTAGTGACGGTAAACCCCAAATAAAAAAACCCGCGAACACTTGATAGCACGTGGCTACGTTAATATAAGAACTATTCCGATTGGCAGACGATTATCTCACACGCAATCTGATTTCGATTCTCGAATCTCGAATGAGATTTCTAGGCTTTCGTAGTTTAAGACATTTTTTGCATTCAAATTTATTTATACTCTTTAACCGCTTAGTGCCGGTTTATCGTATTCTCCTTCGGTTTTTTTTTGCTTGGTTGAGCTGCTTCTTGTATTAGATTAAATATTGAGGAGTTTGGAGCAAACAATTGTTTACGTGCCAAAAACTTCATTAAATTATTTATTTATATTTATGTTTACCATATCCTGCCTAACCATTTATATGTTACGTTTATATTTACAGAAGGTGCTACACCAGAGGACGTCAAAATACCAGTTGTGAAGATAATAATTGGTGGAGGGTGTCGTATACTTAACGAAGTTATTCAATCAATACAAGATTCAATTCCAGTTCTGGTTGTAGACGGATCCGGGAGAGCTGCCAACTTTATATCAAGAGCCATTGAACTAAATGATAAGTTAGTAATTTCTTTCATCGATAAAATATGTCAACACATAATTTGTCTAAAAACTTTTCTTAAACAGAAACTCATTGGTGCATACATCACTGATAAAGGTAACGTATAAATTTTAAAATACTATATAAGGAAAATGATTGAAGTTGTAATTGTTAATCAACTTCTTTCTTTAGTAAATAAGGTATTTAAATAATCAACAATTTTTTATATTTTCGGTTTTAAATACAACAGAGGTAGAGAATTCGTTTCATTTTATACGTTTGCTTTACAGCACTGCTACATATCGTGGACAAATGACGGATTATGCAAAAAAATTCTTTGGATCTGAAAAGCAATCTAACGCTTTGTGTTTTTTACAAGCTATGAAAAAGACAGAGTACCATAAAATGGTAAATATTAATATTTGTTCAAGTCTGTCAGTTCGTTTTAAAGATGAGTGTTTTTTATACTATTTGATAAAACTGTAATTTGAATGTTTAGGTTTTTGTAGTTTTCGTGCGGCCTCATATTCATTCATGTTTATGTTTGTTAGTACCCTTTTCGTGTTTTCTTCCGCGATCATTAGCATGGAACCACTTCGCCGTTATTTACCTGTAATAAAATATAGGATCTTATATTAACGAAGTTTTATAAGTTCGAGTAGATTATCAGATTCCTCCAAACGAGATAGTTAAATTATGGAATTTTAAGTCGGAGCCTTGGCGAGGACTTAAATTTCCATAATTTAATTATCGAGATTGGAGAATTTCGATAATCCAAAAGTACGAATGTAAGATTCTGTTTTTCTAATTTTAAAAAGGAGTAAATTTGTAAAATGAAGTACAAAACATTTTTACGTGCATGACTTGAAAACGCGTTGAATGGAAGGTGTTTTTATATGACGTCGCTGGTTCTTATTATGACGTTATTATTTTAAACCAACTCACTGCTGAGAACTGCATTTTTCACTGGTGACGAGAACTATTTTTTCCACATCTGAAAACAATTACAAATGACGTGCCACGAATTTATTTGTCTTCTTATCTAGTTAGTTCTTTTTCTTTTGTTTTAATATTTACGCTGTTTCATTGAATGCTTTATATATACAAAACGTCCACAAATCTTCATATACATAAGATTTTAATAATTTATTATACTGTCTTCCACTTTAAGATACACGTGTTTTCATTAGACGATACAAAGAGAACACTTGACAGCGTAATACAAGATATTCTTTTTCAAGAATTTAAAGGTAACTTCAGTTTTTAATGTACTGTCATAATTTTTTTTCAAAATGTCGACGTCTGGCGAGCGATCACGGTTTGATAAACACAAATTGTTCCTTATTTTATTTATTTTGTCGACAAAAAATTCACCAAAACGATTTGCAATTTTGCAAAATGGAAGTACAGTTTCTTTTGAGTTGCCTTATAAGCTATTTGTCCTTTTATATCAGTGTTTCTTGTCGTTCAATAATTCCGAAGGTTGAAAAGTACACTGATTTACACTTTTCTTTATATATTTCTTTGTCATCAGTTAATATTGTTTTTCGCATTTTGCGTTCAGCTTTACTCCGATCCTGCTTAGCCGTACGGAGATTCTTGAAGAATATCAACTAGTTCCAAATCTCTTCGAAAGTCATCAATCTGGATGTCCCGAAATTACGAATTTACAGTTTTCCGTTGTTTTAGAGGTTTGGACATATTCAGTTGCGTACGTATCGCCATGTGATCATTCATAAGATCACCTTTGGCGTTGCAAAGTGCAGGATCAACACGAATGGCTGATCGTACAAAAGACATGATTACGACGTCCAATGTATAGCCACTTACATGTGTCGCACCGGTAACATGCTGGAACAGACCGTGATCGTTCAGTATTCCCACAAAAGTTTTAGAATTTGAGTCGTTGGGATCGTCGAGATGAAAGTTGAGATCCCCCGTCAAGATTAACAAGGCTGCTGTTTTCTGAACAAAATTTGAGAATTGATCGAAAAATTGCGACACACGAAAATTGTTTTTTTTTTGACGGAGGTGGTCGATATATCACTCTAATTCTAAATTCTAAGTTTTTGTGTAAGAGCATTGCATGACCTCGAAATTTGTCCAGATATTGTCGGCTCGAATTGATTTCACATCCAAACTGGAATTATATACTAGCGCGACACCGCCACTTTTCTTTCCATTCCGAGATACGTTGTGGATTTTATAGTCTACAGGAGTAAATCGAATAAGACGCTTTTGTCAGTATCCGACCCTAGCCAAGTCTCGGTGATTGCTAGTAGATCTACGTTTTGCTGTTAGATTAAGTCTGAGATTGCAAGTGTTTTGTTCTTAACCGATTGTCAATTTAATGTGTACATGGTTTTATTTTGTCCCCTGTGATGGCCTTTTGTAGTTTAGCATGATTTTGGTGATTGACAGTTTGTTTGCTAAGCGGTTTGGACATGCGGTGGCTAATGATTGAAGGAATAGCTTTTTCTGAGATTTCACTTGATATACGGTGATCTTGTTTACTTTCACTTTGATCAGGGGTTAATACAACTAGATTATTTAAGTTATGTCTAAAACAACACAGAGATGGTGATTGATATCTATTGTCACTAACTATCTGTCTTGCAATTCTTCTACCTGCTTTAGTGCCACACCTATTACGACGAAAAGGTAGTGTAACATTGTTGTTGTTGAGTGTACTTATAATTACCTGTGAAACATTGTTGTTGTTGAGTATACTTCTAATTACCTGTACTTAATTTGCCACGATGTAAATGTTTTCATGGTTATTAAATCCCGATTGAATAATATATACACTTAATCGAAATTAAAGTTCCAAAGAAATTATAACTGCAACCTCAAAGTAGTTTCAGCCACACATTCAATGTCAATATTAGAGCATTCTGAGCAATTTTCACGTTTCAACTGTCACTATAGGCAGCATACAACAGAAAAATATCACTGCCGTAATGGGAGCTGCCATTAGCGCTAACCTTACACAACACAAAGTGATTTAATTATGTTTATAGGTGTTAAAAAGACCGAGATGGAGCAATTGGTTATGGAATTTGACCATGTTAGTTTGTGGAAGAGACATGATATGGCAGAAGACGAAGTGTTCAATGTGAACATGAAAGAACCATTACCTTTAAGTAGAAATATATTTAAACGTATAAAACGGTATTTCAGCAATTTTTCAACTTCTTCAACTTCTTACAGAAAATGTACTATCCGAACAATTTATTACGTCATGCTATATGTAGACGTTTTATGTATTTTATGTTTGAGTATTTAAGGGGAAAAGGAGGAATCCAAAAAATGTGTATTCATTTCGTAAAATTCCAATATTTTTATATAGTTATCGTGGTGTCCATCCGTCCGTCCGTCTGTCCGTCCGTTACACTTTCTCTTATTTGCAACTCCTCCTAAACTACTGCATGGAAGTTGATGAAACTGACAGAATCCTTGTCACATAGTGCCATTGTGCAGGAAATATTTAGCATTTTGATCGGATTAATATTTGGGGTTTCCCATAGAATAACATTGACATTGTCATTGACATAAGGGGATACCCATCTCTTATGTGCAACTCCTCCTACACCACTGAATGGAATTTGATGAAACTACACAGAATCTTTGTCACAAAATGCCATTGTGCAGGAGATATTTAACATTTTGATCAGAATGATATTTGGGTTTTCCCATAGAATAACATTGACATTGTCATTGACATAAGGGTATACCCATCTCTTATGTGCAACTCCTCCTACACCACTGAATGGAATTTGATGAAACTTACACAGAATCTTTGTCATATAGCGCCATTGAGCACCTGATATTTAACATTTTGATCGGAATGATATTTGGGTTTCCCTAGAAAAAATGGACATGCTATTCTTTGAGGTGGGGGAGGAATGGGGTTCCCATGTTTTATCTGCAACTCTTCCTACACTAGATTCAGTTTTTAAGTTCATAAGTAAGAACACGTACATTTTTGAAGAAATCATGAAGCGGGGATATCAATGGTGAGCATTGCTCACAGTTTTTTACTCTAGTTTATTACTGAGTATAGTACTTTCATTCGTAAAATCTCGAGTAATAATAAATGTCAAAGTTCTGAATGATAAATGACATAATTTATCCGTCCGAAACTACATTTGTTACAGATACACATTAGATTATAATTAGAAAAACATGATTGTTGTTTGCAATGGTATATAAATATTTATTGTTAAAGAATGTTTTCATTCAAATATAGAGTTAATATTGGCACGTCGGTTTTCTTTGCTATTTTCATTTAACATTCGTAAAATAATCTTATTTTTTGGCAATTTCTACAAAGCATTTATATAGCGATAATGGTTTCTGTTAGAGATAACTTCGAGATACAATATTTTGTATACATTAGGTTTAAGCCAGATCTTTTTAAACTTTAAAATTATTTAGAATTTGTTAGTATACTAAAAGTCAACGTGCCTGTGTTGACATTTTTGCGTGACAATTGAAAACTGCTAACCGCGCGTGGTAAAGTTTGTTTCTTTTGTAGATTCAAAATGGCGTAAATTGAAATCAACACTTATTTTCCACATCTCATCAGCGTTTGAAATGTGGCGGTTTTGTATTTTGATTGGACAATTTTTCATAGTTAAATTTAATCTAAATTAGAACGAAAGATTCAGTTTGGATCAGTCGATTTTTGTCTAATCGAAATGCTTTGCGTATTGTCGTCTTCTAGAAGTTGAAATCAAATCATTTCCATCCAAATGTGACCAAGATGCGTTTTTATGAGGTCAAAATTTGTCCATTATAAGTTGTTGCGTATCTTTTACCCTTTCAAGTGGCGATGACAATACGATGTTAAAATCTAGAACTTAACCTGGACCTTCAACCTTATGGTTATTTTCAATGTCATGGTCAATAAAAACCAACAGTGAAGGTCTCATATAAATCTATACTAATAAAATTATAGACCGCTTTTTTAAACGCGCATCGCAAAACAGAGAAATAGTGCTGTATTAACCCATATAAGGTTACATCCAGTTAATGTTGCATATGCAAAATGTTTATTTTTTTTATCGATTTTTGCTAACGATTAATAACGTCCGCAAAATTGTACCGGATACGGTGCTCCTTTAAATGTAAAATGTATATCCGGAGCAAGGAAAACCAGTGAGGGTATAAAACAAACGCAGGCCTACCCAACTGACAACTATTAAATTAAAAGGCTTTTATTACGAGGTCAATTTGTAATCAGTGAAAGCGTAACTTTAGTTTGTTTTAATGTCATATTAATCCTGATCAGAGTGAAAACAAAATTTGTAGGACCTACCAGAAATGTATGGTGAAAATTCAATCGTTTTCTTGAAGTGAGCCGGCTGAATTTAAACAAGAACGAACTGTTTGTTTGTTTAACGTGACGGAAGTCTATAGCTGTAGTTCGTACATGTACTTCAATATGTACAAGGTTAAAAGCAGTTGGTGTTGCACATTAAAAATATTTAATATTGATATCGATAAGGTCGATTATAAAAATTATTCAAAGGGGGGCCTTTAATTTAAGTAGCATAGATGATAAACATTTTGGTAAATTTCTGAGAGACAACGACCCATAATGTATGCAAAGCAATCCATCCCTGTCATGTTAACCTACAGTTGTATTCCTTATATTGCTATCATAAAAATAACCACCAGAATCAATACCACCGGTTAAAAAATCAATCTTTCTAGTATCTGTTATAGCTACAGACTATAGTTTTTTTTACATTAAATTGAATTGGTCCAGGGAAGATAACTCTTACAAAAGGTCAGTTTAAAAAAATATGGTACAGGAGGAGATCTGCACACAACACAATGTCAAAAATTAGGATGTAATCTTTGACCTTGTTACATTTTCAAATGATGACTAACTGTGACCTCGTTACATTTTCAAGGTCAAGGTAAATGATGACTAACAGTGAAAACCCCAAGTCTCTATTAAATCACATCTTTGGGTTCACGACTTACAATTGTTCAAAATATGCTTGAACCAAAAATGGGGAAATAACTTCTATAAGGAGTCTTTAAAATCCTTTGCGTATATGTAACAAATAGTCGCGATTAATAACTGATCATGTTGGAACAACTTTAAATGCGACATCTTTTACGGTTTAAGTTTATCTGCAAACCAGCATTTGTGTGACAGATGAAAAACTCCGTAAAGAAAATGGTGAAAAAAGAATAAGAAACGGACAAATAACAAGAAGGCTTTCCATTCCGATATTCGAAAGATTTTATTATTAGACTTAAGGTCTTATGAATTTAACGGAGCAATACTGTCGTTTCATTTTCATGTGACTTGATCGGATCTGACTGATTGGAAACTTATTAATGACGGATTAATGTGTGATTGTCGTCTACGAATAATAGCAAAAAGGTTTAATTCTATAGCCCATACTAGAATATATTAGTTCTTAACATTCTTGACATTTTCCCAGTTTGCAATATAAACCATTCTGTTCCAAGATTTTTCAGCTTTTGTTAGGTCCAGCAATTTTAATTGATTGACAGAAATTCTGTATGTTAATGATTTGTAAGGTACAATAAGAGTCACAAAAAAACAATAATTTAACATTTACAATCTGATTAGTTGTTTAAAAGACTGTAGACTGGAATTTTAACTGTCAACGTCTGTTGATTTGTAAAAGTCTTAACATGCATATATTTTTCCTTCTCATTTGGGATCTGCACGACATGCTAATTAGAGACTTATGTTCTTCTAGTTTTTATGAATCCTATGGTATAAATAAAAAAATTAATGTATTTAAAGTATTTCAAATGACGTTTTAGCAGGCTACAAGTAACAGTAGCTGACTGTATATTCATAGCAATTCAACATTTATGTGTTCTCCTTATACGATATTATCGATTTTTAACATTTTATAGCGTATGGATGGTGACAATACCAGCGTTGCTGGTGTTCTGATGTGCCATAGAGTGTTGGCTTCGGAGGTAAAATTTATTAGCACATGTATTAATAATATTTTTTAGATCATGTTTGCTCACAAAGCCAATTATTATAATATATTTTATGTACAATTATTGTATTTAATTAGTTTATAAATTTCTTATTCTGACAGAGACATTGGCTATTCTATACTGAACACTTCTGTGAAATATTTATCCGCTTACTATGTTTTGCCAAGAATGGCTTTGTTGACGGAGCCCAAAATGTTAAACGATAGATATTAAGCAACTATACCGATTCTGCTAATACAAAAAAGATTCATTTCTAATCTTATGTTTCTGTAAATTCTATGCAAATAAATAAATACATTCTTAAAAATTTTTAATTTGTAGCCATCCTTTGGAAAATGCTGCAAGAAAGTCGGGAAAACCCATGAGGCGAAAACCGCCAAGGAACTAGCTGAAAGGGATCAAGAAATAAATATTATTAGCTTTAATGCGTTTGTGAAAAAACTGTTGAAAAATAGCGCCATTACTTCTATAATCACTAAAGGTATGTCTGTGAATTCCTGTACTCACTGAAGATATGTTAGTCATGCTCTGTAATCATTGAAGGTATTACAGTCTATTCTGTGATGTAGGTTTCCCAGACATGTTGTGTTGTAAAGGTATGCCAGCATGCTCTGTATGTTCTGTAATCACTGAAGGTATGTCTATCAAGTTCTGTAATGAAGGCAAGCATGTTCTATAATAAATGAATGTCAAGCATGTCCTGTTACCACTAGAGGTCTATAATACTCACTGAAGGTTTATGGCGTTTGTTCTGGGATAAGTATATAAAGCATGTTCTGTCATCATTTAAGATATGTAAATCATATTTTGTAATAATTGAAGGCATGTCCATCACGTTCTGACATAAGGTTAGTCCGGCATGGTATGTGATAACGGTATGTCATTCATGTTCGTTGATCCAATAGTGTATTTCAGTTACATGCCTATCGTGTTCTGTAATCAAGGTATGTCTAGAAAGGTCTTTAATCCCTGAAGGTATGTCTAGCACGTTCTTTAATAAAAGTATGTACAACATGTTCTGTAATTCCTGAATATATTTCTGGCATGCTCTATAATCACTGAATGTATGTCCGGCGTGCTCTATAATAATTGAATATATGTTCAGCATGCACAATAATCACTGAATGTATGTCCAGCATGATCTATAACCAATAAATGCATATTCAGCATGTTCTGGAATCACTGAAGTTATGTCTATTATGTATTGCGATGAAGATGTGTCAATGATTTTCTGTTATAACTGATATTTCTTTCTAATATGACTGAAGGTATGTCTTGCATGTTTACCAATCTCTGATTGTATGTCTAGCATGTTCTGTAATCACTGAAGCATTATCTGTAATCCCTGAAGGGATGTCCAGCATGTGATCAAGTATGCATGTACAGTGGTGAAGGTATGTTTTGTGATAAAGGTATATCATGCTAATTCTGTTATGAAGGTATGTCGTAACATGTTCTGTTATCCGTGATGGTCCATCCAGCATGCTCGGAAAACGTCAAAGGTATGTCTATCATTCCAGTTATCACTGATAAAATGCCCAG
Organism: Limnoperna fortunei; assembly: GCA_944474755.1. Classification (NCBI taxonomy): domain Eukaryota; kingdom Metazoa; phylum Mollusca; class Bivalvia; order Mytilida; family Modiolidae; genus Limnoperna; species Limnoperna fortunei. Next base: position 71,973,545 of record OX104114.1, on the reverse strand, counting down.
CATGTTTTGTGATGAAGCTTTGTCCAGCATATGTTATCACTGAAGGTGTGTTAATCATGTTCTGTAATTGCTAAAGGTATGTTCATCATGTGATTAAGGTTTGTCAACTACAGTATATGCTGTTATGATGGCTTGTCAAGCATGTTCTGATACTATATATGTGAATGTGTCTGCAATTAATGAATATACGTCCATCATGTAATGTGATGTAGATATGCATAGCATGTTCGGTAATAAAGGTATGTAAATCACTTTTTTTGATAAAAGTATTCCATGAATATAATGTAAACATGGTATGAGAAAATGTCAAAGCTGGTATCATTGATGGGACGTCCAGCACGCCGGGTAACATGGAATGTATATCTTTCATTTTTTGTTATCACTGATGGTATAACCAGCATGTTCTAACATGAAGCTATGTCAATCACTGAAGGTATTTTCCGCATGTTAGACCATGTTCTGTAATAACTGATGTTATATCTCTAATGTTTTGCTATCATAGAAGATATGTCTAATCATATTCTCTTTTACAGTAGATATGTCAAACATGTTTTTAATCAATAATAATTGACAATTTCGAATGTATTTCAAACATGTTCTGTAATTCCTAAAGGTATGTCCAGCATGTTTTGAAATCGCTAAATGTATGTCAAAAATGTTATGTAATCACTAAAGGTATTTTATCATGTTCTGTTGTCAATAGAGTTATGTTAGACTTGTTTTGTGATGAAAGTATGTAAGAATGTTCTGTGATAAATATATGTTCTTATGTTCTTTCATCACTGAGGTGCATCTCACACTTAAACTAGTTTCACATATTTCACACAGAATATACGAACCTTCGGTAGGAAAAAAACATTCAATCTCCTTCTCAGAGTCGATCACATCCTGGCCGCGGTTAGACTCGAACTTAATTTTCAAACAGAAAAATGATTAAGCGAGTTTTTTATTGAACACAAATCATTTTAAAACATAATTGACGTACAAAAGATTTCAAAAATAATCTAATATGAAATGTTTTGTATGTTTTTTTTCTGATTTGTCAGATATAGGTTTAGATCTATTTCTGTGGGCAATTATAATGAACCAACAACATATGGCGATGCTGTTTTGGCATAGAGGAACACATCATATATGTAAGTTTTTAACAAAAGCATTAATAAAGTAAATGGTGATAAAACTAGATATTTGACTGATTTTTTTAATACATGCATCACTCGTTCCTGTCTGATTTGTTGCAGGATTTTATAGTAAATTGTAATAACAATTTTTTAATTGTATTTGATTTAATATACCTTGTATCGTTTGTATAGGTCCTTTTATGTATGAAACATGTATAAAAATAACATATCTTATGATAAAAGGATATATTTATTGTTTGTTTGAATGATTTTTAACGCCACTTTCAGCAACTTTTCAGCTATATCGTGGCGTCCATTTTATATTGTGGAGGAAGCAGGAGTACACGGGGAGAATCCCCGACCTTCGGTAGGAAAACTGGCAATCCTTGTCAATTTAGATTGGAGTCGAGTCGAGTACACCCTGCCTGCAGTGAGACTCGAAATCGCAACCTCAGTGTTGAAAGGACCAAGTGATCTATAGTAGATGAAATACTTTAACCACTCGGCCACTATGTTAATTGGAAAGCACTACTGTACTGACATATTTATTTACATCAGTGCTTATTTAAAAAATAATTTACAATCTTCTGGTGTTTTATCACTAAGATTTGTAATGAAATCATTCATTGCAGAATAATTTGTCCTTTAAAAATTACTTTGTATTATCACAACTAGTTACTTTCCGTTAGACGCGTTATACCTAATTAATTAAATAATGCAACTACCTGGTAGATTATGACTTATGTACACAAAGATATGAACACAGCAATCACATTTAGATGCTAACTTCATATATCAGTAATCCATCAAGTTATTTAATCATTGTTTGAATTCACTAACCACATAATGCAAAAAACGTTTAAGCTTCCATGGATTTTCTTTTACAAAGCTGACGAACTCGACAGGTGGAGGCAGGCACTTTCAACGCGTTTTGGGTTACTCGATTTCTGTTTTTTGTGTTTTGTGGTTTTTTTTGTATTGTGTTGTTTGTGTTTGTTTCAATCGGACTTTTTAATTTTCCCCAGACTGTTCTATCTTTTTTGCTTTTTTCCTTAGCTTAAATAAGCATAACCGGTGATAAAATGTCTTAGGTTTTGACATTTAAACATTTTAAGTTTGAACTCTACTGTAAAGTCTTGATTACACAAAACATTCGACTGAAGTTATTTTATATCTTGCTAACTTTGATTAGATTCAGACTATAAGTTGTTGATTTTTTATTTCCGTGCAATGCACAACCTTTTGTAGGCACAGCAATAATTGCAAGTTGCTTACTTAAATCGCTCTCAGGAATAGCCTATTCCAACGCGTACACGGAACTTGGTAGTGCTTATATGAAAAATGCAAGGTAAGTTGCTTACCAAATCGATAGTAATATTTATTAATATTTCATAATTTACCAAATGTGCACAAAATAGTTTGTATATGTAGAAATCTATCTGCTGATTTGCCTTTTTCATAGAGCACTATAAAAACAGGATGCACATGTGTCGAAACAGAATGTGCAAAATCGAACACATTTGCAAAAATTAGAGAAACTGAATAATGAAGCTTCCTATTATTCTGTTTTCAAAGTCTTATCTTTTCACGCCTTTGGTGAATACAGTTAGAGTCAAGACGTTTTGTTGCAGTTTTCTGTTTATTGGAATATTTCTATTTAGTTTTTTGCAATGATAAACGTGCTTAAGTCTGCGACAACAACTATTTGTGTGACAAGGCATTAAATTGACCGTAAGGTACAAATAAAGTATGAGTGTTTTTGTACTTTGCAGATACTTTGAAACTCTTGCATTAAATGTTCTAGAGAAACTGTATTTGAAAAAAAGAACCATTTGTCAAAATCTTCTTGTCACAAAAGTGCAAAAATTTTCGACCACACCTTTGGCAATGGCTGAACTAATGAAGTTGTAGAAATTTATGGGGCACACAGCTTGTCAAACAACACTGAACGACATTTGGAAAGGAGACATTCCGTCGTATACTAGTACATGGGAAGTATGTTCGCAAAATTAATGGCTAATGTTTTGGTTATTTGATACATATTATTTTAACAGAGTTAGAAGTCGGACGTTTATCGCGAAACCTGGGTTTTGTCATATAAAACAAAGTATAAATTACAGAGAATAAAGATGTTGGGCAAAATACATTTAAAGAACTGACTGATACACAAAAAACCCACTGTGGTTTTATTTTTACTCGTGGTTATCAATTGTTTTGGGAAAGTAAAAATCATAAAAAAATTCAAATAATTAAAATAAGACACTTTGTAATGGCCGTAAACTAACATGTTATCTGCTTTTTTCGATTGAGATTGAAACAATTTTGCATAATGAATAACATTACGGTGTGTATGACACTTAAAAAAAATTTAGACAACCACAGTTTTGTTTAATTGTGTACACGCGGTAGTAATTAAAGTACTTCCTATGCCTTTTCATAGTAAAGTTTTTGAAAGTCCTTATCTTAAGTAAAAAGAATCGAAGCTATTGAGGTGTATTCATTAGAGTAAAAGTCAAGGACAGACAAAAACGAAAATGAGGGGCAGCAATAATACAAACATACAAACTAATACGAACTCCACTAAACTAATTGTAATAAATTATATTTTATCTAGAATGGCATGTCTATTTGTACAAACTATGTTTACATTGTTTCAAGATGGCAGCCATTTCGAAATGGCAGCCTTTGAATAGGGTCAAAGTTTATTTCTTCGGATCATTTTTAAAGTCAGTTATCTGGGAGAAATGGGTCTCCTGAATGTCATGGCCCAAACTTTTTTGTTCGGCTTGCCAATTTATAAGCCGAAAATTCAACATTGTTAGATTGTCTTGCAGATGAGTTATGTATACGAGTATCACGAAAAATTTCGGCATAATTTTTATTTTACTTACCATTTTTGGGGACTCGCCGACAAATTCTGGTATTTTTATAGACCGTAGGTGACGTTTTGTGACTTTCAGGCAATCCTAATCACCACGTCCTATGTTTTCTTCTTTATTAGCAAAGATTTTAATTTTTTTACTTACTGTTTCTCGTAAACCTGTGCACATACCTAGAATACTATATCTAGTTGTGCACATTTATTTTGGATTTTTTTAGGATTAATTGATTGTTTGTTGTTTAACGTTCAGCAAGCAATATTTCGGCTATATTCAGGACGTGAATTATCATTTATAAATTAGTCGTACGTCATGCCTCCCTTTTATACTAAAACGTGATCTCATACAAAAATATGAGAACATATACAGATAAAAATTGTATTTAAAACAATAAAAAGTATGAAGCATCACAAACAAAAGTGAAATTAAATTTTGTTAAATAATATAATTTCTTTTAAGAATTTTAAAATTGTGTCGCCTGCGACAGTTTTAAATAAATTAAAATACGTATCTACAGAATAGAAACGTTTCCGAATGTGGGCCACGTCCACACAGTCCATCAAGGCATGCTTTAAGTGTATGGACTGTTGCATGGCACACATTCTGGTTCTTGCTCATTTTTTAAAATATAACTATGTGTCGTCCTGGTATGCCCAAGACGACACCGTGTTAAAACAACTTGGTCTCTGCGACCTCTAAAATTTTTAAAATAACTTGTGTGCAGTAGTGGCTGGATCTTGTGAAGTTTATTATGATCCCAACCACTCTGCCAAAAATTAAAAGTATATTTTAAAATCTATGGTTTAAAATCAGTAAAACGAATATTCCAGTAAATGATAGCATCCTTTATGGCATTTTTAGCCTCCGGATCCACGACTGTGTTTCACTGATTCCGCCAAGACAGGCAATCCAGAAGAAGGTGACCTCTTTTCCCAAAGCAAAAAGAGACTTGTAAATTTGAATAATTTTTAAAATATAAGAATTTTTTATTTTGAAATTGTCAATAGCCAGTAGACAAGACAGGCAATCGGATTTTGACATATGACATAAACCATGAGCAGAACCATAAATAAAGCAACCGTAATCCAATTTAGTTCGAACCAGCGATCTATATACATGTAGATTAAGTAAAACATCTCACTCATCCTAAGTCGGTGCTGGATACGATTTTTTAAATATCTTATGCTTAGTGCATTTATTTTTTAACATTTTGATATGAGATAGAAAGGTTAGCCTTGAATCAAATATGAGAGCAAGAAAAGTAGTTTTCTTTACAATTTTGATAGGATTATTATTTAATTTTAAATCGGGATCAGGATGCATCTTTCGTTTATTACAAAAATGCACCCCCGCGGTTTTTGCAGTGGCGAATTTAAAACCATTCACTAATGCCAACTTATCTATTCTATTAAAACATAACTGCAGTTGACACTCAATATTAATCTTGTTTTTTCCTCGGTAACATATGAGGAAGTCGTCAACATATAGAGAACCATCAATATTATATTTTAAAATTTGAGTAAGGCTAATAATTTTGATACTGAATAACGTGACAGAAAGGATGCTTCCCTGAGGAACACCCATTTCCTGTTCAAAGGAGTCAGATAAAGTAGAATTTACCCTAACTTTAATTTCTCTGTCAGATAAAAAGTTTGAAATAAAGGTAGAAAGTCTACCTTTCAACCCCATATCAAAAAGATCTTTTAAAATACCATATTTCCAAATTGTGTCATATGCTTTTTCTAAATTGAAGATGATCTAGAGTACTTCGCCTTTGTCTGAATCCACATTGGATATTTGAGATTTGGTTGTTCGATTCTAAAAACCAGACAAAGCGATCATCCTTTCCATGGTTTTTACAAAGATAGCTTGTGAGAGCTATAGGCCGATAGTTGGACGCTTCTGAGTAATCGTTTCCTGGTTTTGGAACAGGCACAACAGTGGCCATTTTCCCAAATGTTGTTAACAAGATTCAGAAGGCATTGGAGAGAAGATTGTGGCAGATGTTTGAGAAGCTGATAATGGATGTCATTTGGACCACATGCTGTGTCTTGAGATTTGTTCAAAGACGTTTTTAACTCTTCCAAACAAAAAGGTGTCTTGTAATCGTCTTAATTTTTTGACTGGAAATCAAGTTTTGATTTTTCTTTTTGAGTTTTGATACGCTTAAAATCGGGATGACAATTTTCAGCGAACGAGTGTTTTTCAAATGTTTCGGCCAATTTGTTAGATATATCTGACTCTGATGTTAACAAAACTGTCCATCCTTTAAATGATGGACATCTGCTTTACACTGTTTTTACCTTTAATTTTACGAATTATGTTCCAAATTTTATTCATACGGGTAGTTTTGTTTTAGTTTAGGAACAAAGTTACGCCAAGAGATTCGTCGTCTTTGTTTCGTTACCCTGCGAGCTTTAACTCGAAAAATTCGGAAAAGGTTAAGATTATTTTGAGTTGGGTGTTTATTAGAGCGTCGTTCGGCATTATTCCGGTCTTTCATAGCGTCCACACAGCTGTCATCAAACCACGGTTTACAAGGATGTTCTGGATTTGTCGATGTCTTAGGAATTGTTTCATCAGCAATTGAAATAAGTGTTTCATTGAATTTTAAAATTGGATCAGAAATAGCTTCAAAAGTATCCGAGTTAAGTCGCTCTATACAGAGTTGTTCAAATAGAGGCCAATTGACTTTTTAAATTTATACCGAGCGACTCGTTCTGTGTTGGAAAAGTGCAAAGATATCCCAATATAATGTGAAAGTGATCACTGCAACAGAGATCATCATGGACTTCCAATGAGAAATCTGGCAACAGAGACGGATCTGCTATTGTAAGATCAACAGCCGAATATGATCCATTCCTAGGATGTAAATATGTATTAGTTCCATCATTAAAAATGCACAGATCTTCCTGGTTCATTAAGCTTTAATAATTTTACCTTTATCGTTTATTGTGTTACTGCCCAATAAAGGGTTCTGTCCGTTGAAGTCCCCAAGTAATATATAAGGGGCCGGAAGCTGATCAGCAAGATGATTTAAATTTAATGAATCGTTGTATCTTATCCAACAGCAACCACCTGAAGATCAGTGTTGAGATCTACAGGGCTTTGCAATACTTGATCTTTTACATGAATGGGGGGGGCCGCCAGTAGCTCTATCAGCCTCGTCTACATATGTGCTGTATATAGAGTAGGTTTTTAAAGATCGATATGTTGTCACTTTGTTTAATGTGGGATTCTTGGAGGCAAAATGCAACAGGAAGAAAGGCTAATAATGTAATTTCATGAAAATTAATCTTAAGACCTCGACAATTTCATTGTATTATTTCCCTATTATGATCTGCAAATAGGGGAATAGTTGACAGGTTTTTTAGGCTATTCCGCGGGTTTCTGCTACAGAACCTACTGTTAAATCCTGTAACTTGGGGTAGTGAATCCATGGGATCGCCCCAGATAGTAGTGTCTATATCATCTATACTTTCAAATTTGTTGTGAACCTTAATGGGATCCCGAAGCAGTTTTGAAGTTCGATCTCCTTTTTTATTTGCGTATGAATTTGAATTAACCTTAGCATTCGAATTTTTTTGGGCTGTTTGAAGAAGTTGATGATTTAGATTGAGAAGATACCGAAGACGTAGCAGTTTGAGAAATGGAAGATTTTCGGGAGGATGTACCGATTTTGTCTGTCGTTTTGGTAGTTTGAAGGTTCTCTATGGTCAATAGGCCAGGTGGTAAATGTCTGTGTTTTAGCTGTTGTGAAAACACGTTAGGTCACACTGGCATATGACTTTGATGCAGAAGGTGATGGATTATTTAATGATTTAAAAGACGACGAGCCTCAGGGTACGGGATGCATTTTTCAGTTTTTTATTTGTGTATTTCTGTTTCTTTTTTAAAGTGCTGGCAATCCTCGGATGAGGCCATGTGGGCTTCACCACAATTTGCTCATTTTGGATTGTTAGTGCAGGTAAAGCCCTCATGCCCTTCTTCTGCACATTTAAAGCATACTAAGCAGCCTCTGCATTGTCCATTGGCGCGGCCGATTTTTTTACATTTAAAGCAGCGCACATGATTTGGAATGTATGCGCTGACTGTAACGTTGTATAATCCAATTTTTATTGATTAAGGAACAGATGGAGAGTTGAAATTTAAAAGAAATGTGTTCAGCTTAACTTGTTGATTTTTTATTTTCGCTTTTAACTTTGTAACACCCTTAGGCTCTAGTTCAGAACAAATTTCTTTATCTTTAATTCCGACAGGTCGTCGTCTCCATAGTGGATGATGCCTTGACTAGAGTTAAGTGTTCTATGGGGAGATGCCGTTATTTCCAAATTAAACATTTTCCGAAGTTTAAGCAAGTTGAAAGATTGCTGCTTTTTCGAAAATTCAATTAACAGACAACCTGATTTCATTTTGATGACGTTTTTAACGTCACCTGCACATCCCTTTATAGATTTCTTAATATCAAAATGAGATACATTGGAGAGAGGTTTATTTTTATCTTTACTGACAAAACAATGAATCGTGACCAGTGATCTTCATCTACAACGTCTTCAAGTGGGAAAGCATTTTTTTTCTTTTTTTTTTGGACCTTATTGTGCTAACAGGGGTGTTTCAGAAGCCATGATGAAGGAAATGAGATTCACCATCCTTGTCACCCTACCCTCCACGGAGTGACAACAGGGGCGATGCTTTGGTCTCTGCGGATTACCAGCAGAAAGCATCAGGTGTTACAAGTGTGGTATACTCAAATTGATGAATTTCTGTATGAACGCAAGCTTCGTGCCAGAATTTACTGGCGAAACAACGGTTCGAAACTAATGATCTACTCGATTGACCCATGAGCCACTGCCTTCATAACAGCTTGTAACTTAACAACTTTTTGGAACTGAAATTCACAAGATATGATCAAGTGATAAGAAAAATGACCACAAGCTTGTTAAGGGCTCGGCGTGACCAGCCAATTGACCGAACTGGATCCATCCGGTCTCCCGTCTAGTTGTAGTCGGGCCAAAGTGGTGTAATGAAAATCGAAACCCGCTGACCCGAACTAATGGATGCAGCAGGATCCCTCCTCCAAAATCATTGGTTGCAACACACGGCAAACATGTCGCCTCTATAAAGTTGCGCAGCCACCGTCTTCTTTTCAAATCCTGTAGGGAAGCTGTCTATCAAATGGTACATACATTTTATTGAATAGTTGGAAGAAAAATAATGCAATAGTATAGCTTAAATGCGAAGGATTCACAGGGCAAGACGTGACATGCCGATTCATCGAACTCGATTTCCCGTCTAGAAAAAGTAAGTGTTCAGTAAGTTATCTGGACCGTTTACCAGGCCTACTGAAATCCCGTCCTGTAATCAACACGGATCGCAACACACGGCAAGTGGTGCTTCTGTTAGCAAATTCTTACTGCAGGCTGAGGAAGCCGTGGGCCTTTTATTTTGTGCCGTGGGTACCACATGGGGTGATTTTGTCAGGATGGTCGCCATAATGAAATGACCGTCTTTTGGATAAATGCAGTCGAATATTTTTTAATGATCCTTTATTTTCAACACCCACCAAAACATTTGATAAATAATAACGTTTCTCGATTTCAGCGAAACTTAATGTGAAAGTAGATTTTAGTGTTGTGATTAAAACTATTTAAAACGGTGGCCAAACACACATAAATTTGTCTGATCACAATTTAGATTGATGTGTTGTTTATATTATACTCGTCTGGAACACCTAAGTTCACCCATAGTTTTATTGGATTTGTGGTGTCACATCCTGTTTTTATATTTTTGTTTGCGGGCGTTGTATATGTTTGTTAATATCTAATTGTCCTTGACTTTTGGCTCTTTAAGTTCGGTCCCTGCTCCTTTTGTATTGTCCAGAGTAGAACGCTATAATATCCAAGGCGATTTAAGGTGACTTGCGTGTTGGGTTTTGGCATCCCGTTACTAGTAACATCATTACGTTTATTATCAAACAAACATTACTTTATTCCCGGGGATTTTACAGCATGTGTGCTAGAGAATGTTTATAAGAAAAATGACTTATTATGTTACTTATGTATAAGGTACAACACAAAACTGTCAATTAGATTTGTAGAGTAACACGCTGCTTTTCTGTCACATCAGCAGTCTATTAAAGTCAGCACCTCATATAAAGCTTTATCATGCACGTTGTTTTCCCATTTATCAATCCAAACAATCATAAAAATGGTAGCTTCACACACCTTTAGTTCAATTTGAGAATGCATCTGAGTGGAACATTTTGCTATATGTAGCACTTTTTCTCTTGTAATGAAATGTAGTGACGTTAAACAAGGTACCTAATTTTCAGTTTGACGTTTTCTACTCACAGTGCATGCACGTGTTACAATTTCTTAAATATAAAGACTATACTACCGTTATCATCAATAGTTGTCTGGTTTATTATAGCTATCCGAGAAAAAACAATATATAGTTCCATGATTAACACCTTTTTTCATTAGCAAGACGTATTGCGTAAATTTTAAACTTACGTGTTTATTGTGTAGATTTTTGCTTCATTCTGGTGTCCTATTATTGCTCACATATACGTGAATAAGGCTAACAGGGATGCAGGTGAACAAACCGAACATTCTACAAAAGAGAAAGAGAAATCCTATTGCTGTATCAGAAAAAGTGTCTGTACAAACATTATCGAATTCTACAGCGCACCAATCTCACAGTTTATTGGACATCTAGTAAGTTATCTTTGACAGTTGGTAATTCAAGGGCTAAATATTACAACTTTGATAGCTATGTACTTTGAAAAAATTAAAACAGCATGACAGTTTTGTAATACAAGGAGTTGATCAATATTTCTCCGCAAGTCAGAATGATATAATGTCAATAGTAAATTTGATAAACTGTTCCATCATTTTTTTAAAGCATTGTTCTGACTTTCATCGTTTATAAATTCCTAGAATACGTAATTTGTTACACATTCCAGAAATCAAAACAAACCAGAACAAGTTAAAAAAAACTGGTACAAGAGTCTAAGTTTAATTTGTTTACATAAATCACACAGGTGTTTTACATGGTAGTTTTGGTTATATTCTGCTTAATGGTATTAACTGAATTGAAGAACGGAACACCGTCAACTCTTGAATGGATTACATTGTTTTGGGAGTTTAGTCTGATACTAGAAGAAGTTATGCAGGTAAATTGCAGTTCAGTCGTAATCGCCAAATGTTACTTACATGTCAATGTATATGGAATGTTTACCAATTATATCAAATGTCATTCTATATATAAAACATCAATTTTATAGATAAGTCTTGATTTAAAATAAGGCGACAAGATAAATAGAATATTGTCCTCCGAGTTATACAAATAAATGATTTTAGATATTAGAGTAATGTTTCTTTTTGTATGTTCGCTATGTCTCGTTTTTTATTGATATTGTTTATGAAATTTTAAATTTAACGAGATATATGGAGTCTAACAAAGTAAGATTAACCGGCTAAAACTTCAACGCTTTTTTTCGTATTTCGCGATCATTCAGTGGTGTTGGACATGGTTCTCAATTTTTACACATACTGTGTTGTTACCTTTCGCATCGTCATTCCGGGTTATAGAATTAATTTCATTTTATATCATAAACTTTTATTTTGAAACTGAGAAAATGACAAATGATATATTGCTGCATTAAAATTAAATATATATAGAAGATGTTTTTACTGTTGCAGATTTTGTTAAAACGCCATCGATCCATAAACGATAAGTTGTATAGCTGGATCAGCGATGCATGGAATGTTTTTGATTTATTAATGTACTTGTTCGTTACATCTTTTATACTGCGATTAGTACTATCAACTAGCGATTTTTTTATGCACGGTTGGCATATACTGTTACTCTAGGAATGCATATTTTGAGGAGCATGCAGTTCTTTTTGATGTCAAGGATTATTGGACCGACAGTCATCATGATAGGGAAAATGGTGAGTCCGAATGACGAAATGAGACATTTCAAACTTATTTGAAATTTGTTATTAAATCACAGTATTGAGTAATTTTGTCGAAGGCCGTTAGAGCAATACTTGACGTGTTTGCCCTGTTCATTGCAAAAACGAAACCTTATTGTACAGACTTCTAAAAGTTTAACCATTATACGGTACTTCAAACTTTCAAGTAGCTGTCAAAACGTATGCATATCAGTCAAACAAATTTCACATTTATTGTTTGCTAACAAATTATCATTATCGTTTTGTTTTTAAAGTAAATAAAACAACAAGGAAACCGACCGAACAGAACAAGCCTAAACTCTGGGAGCGATTACAAATAAAGAAAGAAAAACCCATGAACATTAACCTAATCAAAATCATGGGTGCAGTCGGGCTTTTTGGACAATAAATTACTACTTTACATATATTGTTCAAGGATTCTGTACTAAGTCGTTTGTTTTTTCAATTATATCACACTTAAATCTCTTATTATACATGCTACAGATGCTTCTTGACCACTGATTCTTTTTCTGTTACTTGTAATAAATAGTTCAATTAAGTACTTGTCTTTCAATACGTTTGCCTTTTGAACGAATGGATAAAACACTACCTTCTAATTTCTCTCTTGAATTTTCATTCGGCTAAGACGTTTTACTACATGAATAGAATTTTGCGTGTTTTTGATTGGTCTAAAACTAAATTTTCTGTCACGGGAAATTGGAATAGTACCGAAATAACATAAAAATCAAAAAGATAAAGAAAGATTTACAAAATATTATACAATTACTGAAATTGATATACGGTCGCTATTAGGATTTCTCAACTCTCCAAAATGTATATTCACCTCATCTAGCGGCTCTGTGAATATTACATATGTTTGGCTGATAAATCCTTATTGTCTAGATATTTGTTTTACTTTTGACCTATATCAAAGTCATTGCTTGTATAATATTGTGTAAATCCTTCTTTATATAGCAACATATTTAACAAAATAAACTTGTTTGTTACAGACAATAAAAGGTATTTTGAAGTATTTATGTTGATGTTCTATGTGTTGCTAATCATGTATATTTCTATCAAACTCTTGTACAACCAACGTCGTCGTTTCAAAGTAATATTACAAATGGAAGGAATTCTTTGATTACTTACCTGTATATCAGATAACAGACATCATGTTTTTCATTCTCCTGTTCGCTATGTTTGTATTTACATTTGGAGTGATGTATCAGGCTATACTTTTCCCAAACTACAGACCAACATGGCAATTGTTCAAAGATATTATTTACGATCCCTACTGGCAATTGTATGGAGAGCTGTTTTTGGAAACCATAGAAGGTATTACATTTATCATATGTGAAATTTACAATTGAGTTACATCAGTAATTGGCAACTTATACGAGAAAGGTAAATCAAAAACAGATACACGTGTCAAAAACGAAACGCAAATTGTTGTTTTACTGTACATTATAATCAATGATTATTTCAATCTAATGTGTGACACGTACATATTATTAAGTATAAAGGTCAAAAGCATGCTGTATGTGCAAAAACACGGTATTTTACGACATTGATCCATCGAGCGGATGATGTGACTTAGTGGACAAGTAAGGAGTTTTTTTTTAAGTATTTATTATCAGTTTAAATCGATCAACAAAGAAAATGATGTGCTAGATAAATGAATTACTTTTATACATCATGCGAAAGTCAATAATTTTCGAATTGTTAAATAGTTTGAGCCATAAGGCTTCCTATTTTTCGAACATTTTGTCATGTGAAAGTGAATAATTGGCCCGTAAATTAACGAAATAAGAGATTTTTTTTTACTTTTTGACTGTGATTATAGTTAGATGGATCCCAGTCTTCGGTTCACAGAGATGCCCAGCGCATTCCCGAGTGGCGGATAAGGAGAGACCCTTTGATGAGTTGTGTCAGGTCATAAAACGGAAAGCCTAGCCGCGGATTATAGTGAGTGTCACGTTACTTGCATGATAAAACCTATATTGTAGATTTTGAAAAACATAAGGCTTACTGTAGACGCTACAGAAAGGCGAAATTTTCCATCGTTCTTTTCGGGTATCAGTCAAAATAGTATTTTCGCTGGCTCATCCCGTTTTGCGATAATGTTTATTGTATGTTAACTAGTCTTCCCGTCTTGAATCTAGGTGCAATACTGCTTGCTGTACGTTGATTAAACACATCTGATCAGTCAATCTTCTCTTTGATTAGAGAGATTGGGTTGTTTGTAAATTAAGCAAATTGATCCCATAACAACATTTAAACACTGTTATCGTGCATCCTAAACAAGTTTGTTTCAGTGCAGAGGTGTTCATTTATATAGACATGCTAAATGGTCAATTTCTAAGTGGCATTCAGAATTGGTTATATTTCTTTTTTGTTAAGCACATTATTACAGAATTTCAAAAGACTAAGTTAATGTTTTTGTCTTTTTCTTATTAAATTACCGCCCACGTAGAATGTTTTTACAGAACAAGCTGATGGGTCCTCGTGAAATTTTTCACAAATCTAGTATGCTATGCTATTTGTGCACACGGTTTTAGATTTTTGAACAAGGGCGCCATTTCAATATGATCATCATCGGAAAAATGGGGTCACACGCTTTTTTTCCGATCTTTTTTGAAAATTGTTTTATTAGGAAGAATAAGTATAACTTTCCTGATGGAAAAAAACATAATTTTTCTACGACTTGCCAAATTTTGGCCATGATGCACCAAGCTGGCTATAAATCAACATTTTGAATTGCCTTGCAACAAGGTTTCTGGGTAAAATTGGTATACTATGGAAAACTGTTTTCCCCCGACTTGCCAATTTTTGGCAATCGGCCAAAATTTCGTTATTGTGGAGTCTTGAAAATAGGTTATTTGTGTTAAATGAGTATCGCGAATTTAGTATTCCATGGATTATTTTGGCAGACGACATTTTTCTTGGACTGACTATTTATGTAGACGGGAGTTGACTTTGTAATCGCAATCAGAACTACTTTTAGTTGTTTTGGGATTACATTAATAGTTTGAACTATTGTCAGGAAATTAAATAACTTTTTATCCGATATCAGTTAATTGATCAGTTCATATTTTGTTGTTACCATAGTATTAAGATATAGTGAAATGCAGAAAGAGTTGAAGATATTATTCTGTAGTTAGTTCCGTTTTGCCCAAAACAACATCATAGCGAGCATCGCAGATGCGAGCTATACGGTTACATGCGTGTGTGTAAAAAAAGTCACGTGATCCATATGAACAAATCCATTTCAGATGGTAGCTGAGCTATCCGAAGAAAATATTGTAGACGAACGAAAAAATATATAATTTAAAAGTAGACAAAAATAATTTTGACATCGATTAAATTAAAGTGTTTATTTTTTAAATTACTACAAAAATGCCAGACAATTTTTTTTCAATCTGAAACGCTGTATTTGAGTTTTGTGACGTCACCAACACATTAGATACGACGTCACGTCATCAATGGAATGTAGAGGCACTGTTTGGGGGCTCTGAAGTAACGACATGAACAATGTGCGATGCTCGCATTAAGGCTGCGCCTACATTCATATTGAAGGTTGCATGTATTAAAGAAAAATTAATTCTTATGAGGTTGCAACTGAATATGAAGTAGACCATATATAGGCTAATTGAGACAACAACAGTGGTCTTGCTAGGCGAGCATTAAGAACCTGAGGATCCTTGGTATTTAGAACCTATGGATCCTTGGTTCTGCCTTCATTACGTTTCTTTTGGTGGACACAAGGCTTTAAACATCTGAATTCTAAGGTCAGAGGTAGGCATGTCTTATACATGATAGACTAGAAGATCAGGAGGCAATATACCAGCAGTCAATTACATTATACATATGCCATGAATCATAGAGTGAACACAAAAAACATTAAAAAACCAACTGCAAATACAAGTTGAATTCTTTTGTGTCTGAAGTTGACTGCAAAATACTGTAAAAATGTCTGTACATGGCTGCACAAGTTGTGTCAGATACTAATTTGTAGAGTACCTGTCGTTTTGTTTAAATTATGTAATACATTTTGTCAGTGTCAGTTAGGTTTTATGACCATTTGCTAAGGGTTAAGGGTAAACTCTGTGCAGGTCCTTTAAGGTTGTATGCTACCACTTATTAAGATCAAGAAAGCCGTATAGCATCTTATACATTAATGAAATTTTACTCGTCAGAAATCCAAGAGACAACGCTGGTCTTCTGCCACTTTTCCCATGTCTATCTTTCGAGTACGACCCCTCCCCCTCCCGCCATTCTGCGGGCTATATAAAAAGCTCGATTAATGGTGCTGCATGTACCATATAATGTGTTAAATCTTTCGTGCTTGAAATTTGATCTACAGTTGGGAAATCTTTCTGGTCTTAGGTTTCGGAATTGAACATCACTTATGTTCCAAATATACAAATTTTAAACATAGATTATCTTATTGTTCTAAGGTAAGGAACCAGCAGTGTGTACAAATGATCCTGCATTGTACTTAAATGGAACTGAAGCTAGATGTGCACATTCAAATTCACTGAATTCTCTCCTGTTGGCTGTGTATCTGGTTTTTACAAACATTCTACTAGTCAACCTACTAATAGCTATGTTTATGTAAGTAATAACGTATTCAATTTAAATTCTTAACACTAAGTACAACAACTGTTCAATAGCTATTTAAAGTTAAAATGCATCTTTAAAAACAAACAAATTCAATGAGATCGAGTCGTCTGCAACATACTTGCCATTCATGATTTTTTGTTTACCCAAGTCCCTAGCAACCATGTTTTCACGTCCGAGACAAACTTTCTAATTGAAGGATTTGAAACATCTCTTCGTGTTGAATAACTTGTGGAAAGACCTTTTAGCTGTTCTTGAACATTTAGCACTGTCTTTTTTCTTTTTTTTTTCTTGTTACGCAGAAGTTTGCAAGCAAGTGTCGTGACATATCATTTCGATACTTGGTACCATATCCTGAGATGACTTGGTTTACCATGTGAAACCGATATATTTTTAGTAACAAAGTTATCTGTCATAACACGAAAACCCTTGTTACTTGCCATCCATGGTCGGAAAGTCCTAAAATATTACCTAAACACCCTTTATAGGTGTGCATAAAACAAGGTATAAATGTCCCTGATAATGTTGAAATAGAAAATACTCAAAGCTACTCATACATTGCGTTATTATTATATAATCCATCTACTTTCTTACTTCAGTTGATAGCGGGAAAGACCTTCATTATTTCCCCAGAACAAATGTCAGTTTAATTTGTTGTTTCTTCAGAAATACCTTTTCTTATAAGAGTCTATATAAACACAACAAAACGAAACGCTGGATAAATATGTTTTATATTAATAAAACGAAACGTTAGGGCGGCCATGACAATTGATTGATTGATTGATTGATTGATTGATTGATTGATTGATTGATTGATTGATTGATTGATTGATTGATGCTTTAACTTCATTCATCGTCAAATTCAGAACGAAAACAAGAAAAGAAACAATCAACCAAGCAACAAAAAAGGTGTAGACTGCAACGGGAAGAATGATGTATTGGGTGGGGTGAACAAGTATGGACTTTTGTTGCTGCTACAATTAGAATAAGGAACATCTATTTTTGTTTAGGGTTAGGTCCTGTTTAAAGTGATCTTTTAAAAAGTGTCATGATTCTTGCAAGTCTATATATTTTTATACGGCGCATTTTTGGTATTTCTTCTTGACTATATTAATAAGATATAAACATGAAGAGCGTCAGGTATCCCAATAACAGGTTCAACCTTGCCGCATTATGAATTTAATTAATGCCGAAGAATTTTACAACAGTTTTCCGTTTTTGATTTTTGTTACAGTTTATATGTTTTGTTTTGTGATTTGTTCCTTTTTTAGGTGTGTGGTTTGTCTGATCATTATATAACATTCTTTATTTGTGTCAACTGATCTTTTATCCTCTCAATACTTTCAATTCAACTCTGATAAGTATGCATTGAATTGCTGAATAAATAACTTCATCCAGTACAACATTTATATTTGTAATTTTGAATGAACATAATATTTTAGGAATACTTTTGGGAAGATTCACAGGAACTCAGAACTCATTTGGAAATTTCATAATTTCCGATTGGTCCAAAAATATTACTATAAACCGAAACTTGCGCCGCCATTGAATGTCTTTTGCTACCTGTATGTGGGTACTATTCGTCGTTGTTTTTGTGCTGACACTGAGAGCGATAAATTTAGTAAGTACAAGGCAATGTTTCTTTTAAATTTGACCTATTTGTCAAAGCATTTGCCATCCAACATACTTATATACTTGCTTTGTTAGATAATGCAAACAAAATGGAATTTTGGTAACACACCAAATTTGTTTTTCTATTCCTATTACACAATTTTTGATTCATTGTTCTATAATTTTAATGATTTTTATGCCATTGTACTTTAATAAAGATTACGCACATTTTTTAAAACAAGATAACAAATTTACTACTGTATACAACGACTTAACATTATAATGTACACTGCTGTAGTCAAAAGTAAAAATTATGTGTCGTGTTTTATCAAAATGTGCTAACTGTACTCACTTTTAGTAAAAGTAACATTATTTAAAAGTTTACAAACAATTGCCATGAATTCTTGAATACAGATAGAGAAGCTAGTGCACGAGAACAATACATCATGACTTTGTTTGAAAACGACGCTGTTGATGAATGTCTTTATGATTCGTCTGGAGTCGAAAGAAATAGTTATACAACATTGATGCCGTCCGATGACAGGTATTTATATAATATGAGAAAAATATAATGGATTCGAAAGCCATATCAAATCGAATATTTGGAATGAACATATTCAATGTATTTTGATAAAAACAAATAGAATAGTACGCATATCAAACAGAAGAATCAGAAAGACTGCTTGTATTTTGTGCAATAATAATCAAATCACTGAAGCAAAAATTAATTGGCTGATTTTTCAGGAGTAGAATTCCAATTTTAAAGAACACTAAACTGCGAAATATGCTAAAATATAGTTTTTGTTAGAAGTCAAAACATAACCTAATCATCTTTAACAAAATTCGCTGGTCAAATTTCGTAAGTATTAAACCTAAAAATAGTTCTTTTCTTTTTCGGTTAGTTAATTACAAATATTACAGATTTTGTAGCAGAACAATGCATATGTTTAATAGAAAGATCAAAACAAAAATTTTAACATAAGCAAGCTTATATTGGTAAAATGAGGTTAAATTCATGTTAGTTTTCGAGTGGAAATTGAATTTCAAAAATCAGCGTCGACTTATTATGTGTTATATTTCAAGTTAATGTATTTCTCCAATGATTTGCATTAATACTGTGTACGATTGTAGGTTTTACAGTCCTATCGAAGACTACGAATTGGATTCAAACAACAGTCACCTTTATACATTTAGACGAGGCGTTTCACAGTCGCTGCGAGATATACGTAAAACCCAGGATTTATTACTACAAGAAATTTATTCTGTTCGACAAATGCAATCGCTGAAAGATGTACATCAGACCCTATAGAAATTCCAAGTTTAGCTTTTCTAAAAAGCTAACCGTCTCTTAGCTGCATTACACATTTTATGGATTTATTCAAGTATCTGTTTTTTGAAATTTATATGTAAGATAGGTAAACAATGTACATGTACCTTGTAAGGACATTGTTTACGCTAACCTATTATCCAATGGTGCTTGAGAGATTTTTATGCCTGTCGTCACTTCACACGTGCTAATTAAACAGAAGTTGACTCCCTAAACAACAATGTTCAAAATTAGCGCTAAAAATATGTTTTGTTAAATTTGCATCAATATCAGAACGAAAAAAAAGATACCGGACATATAATTTTTTCCTAACCAAACAGCTTTAAAAAGTAGGGAGATTTTGGTACAATGTTTACCTTTTAATTGTTCACTGACCACTGCATTGAATGAAATAGAGGTCAGTATGTGGAACGTAACATTTCTACACTAAAATACTGATTAACGAAAATAAAGATACAGAAAATATAATTTGTTTCCAAAACAGCTTTATAAAGTAGAGAGATTTTGGTACAATGTTTACCTTATAATTGTTCACTGACCAATGCATTGAATGAAATAGAAGTCAATGTGGAACGTTACATAACTACACTAAAATACTGATTACAACCCCGATTCGACCTAAGAATAAATCGAAATTTCAGTACACATACTAGTGCCATCCTGACGTAAACCAATGAAATGAGAAAAATATTTATAGATTAAGTTAACCACCCAATCAAGTAACAGAGAGTCATTTACTCCGAAGACTGATCGTCATTTGACTATGTATACCGTCTCCCATGGGAGACGTTAATAAGAAAGATGTAAGAATTAAAAGCAAAATGTCCGGTATATGTTCTCAATTCCTTTCTTAAACAAAAAGCGATAAGGCTTTCTTGTTAAAACACGACTTAACCATGCTCAATCAATGTACAAATACGCAAAACGTTTTATTTAATCGAGGTTATACAATTAATTAACCCACTGCTACGTGATTTTTGGATTTTCTAAATGATAATTTAATGTAAATATTGGCTTCTATGAACGCAATATGTCCTCTATTTCACACACTCAACAATATAAATATACACATTTATTGAGTTTACTAGTAATAAATATTTATAAGTTTGTGGTGACTTCGTTGGCTTAAATTTGTAATTTGATGGAAAACAAACGTTCATGAAAACGTTCATTGTTTACCTCCCATGGGAGACGGTAATAAGAAAGATGTAAGAATTAAAAGCAAAATGTCCGGTATATGTTCTCAATTCCTTTCTTAAACAAAAAGCGATAAGGCTTTCTTGTTAAAACACGACTTAACCATGCTCAATCAATGTACAAATACGCAAAACGTTTTATTTAATCGAGGTTATACAATTAATTAACCCACTGCTACGTGATTTATGGATTTTCTAAATGATAATTTAATGTAAATATTGGCTTCTATGAACGCAATATGTCCTCTATTTCACACACTCAACAATATAAATATACACATTTATTGAGTTTACTAGTAATAAATATTTATAAGTTTGTGGTGACTTCGTTGGCTTAAATTTGTAATTTGATGGAAAACAAACGTTCATGAAAAATTGGTGCACTATTGATTTTGTTTTGACGTTTAACTCCATAAACATTTATATTTTTGTGTTATAAAAAGTCGTTTTCTTAGTTAAGAATAGAGATAATTAAAATGCATTTAAAAGTTACCTGTATTTATCGTAGATTTTACTACAGAAAATACTGTATTAATGGTAGATTTTACTACCGAAAATACTGTATTTATCGTAGATTTTACTACCGCAAATACTGGACTCGCACATCATTCCTTCTAATTGTTTATTTACTCACCAACAACAATTTTTTATAAATGTGTTGTTAAACATAAATCAAGTGTTTACATTTGACACTTCGTGGACAGAAAAATATGTTTGACAGAAAAACCAATTAATAAAGCACTTTGATAACTATGTCATATTTAAAAACATAATACAGCTATTTTTGAGTATGAACTAAAGTGTCATCAAAGATACTAACGTTAAAAAAATTTTAAAAAATCAAATCAAACCTAAAACACATTTTAGATAAAAAATATTTAAGATGTTTCAGAGATTCGATCTTCAAAATTTCCAAATATATTAAATCCCACTATAGCCATCTAAACTATTTGACTTGAAAAACCTATAAGTTGAAATCAATTTTGAAATTTCAGGACATTAAAGTTATACAATTAATATAATATCACTGTAAGACTATAAGTTATATACGTTCATATCCGTAGATATGGAGATTTTAACACCTGAAGCGCCAAAAGTATGCCCAGGGCGAAGCCGATGGGTGTACAGGGGTGCTGAGTGTGTTAAAATCTCCATATCTACGGATATGAACGTATATAAGTAATTCATCCCCAGTATTAGTTTGAAATAATGGATTTTAAATACTTTGTCAACGCAAAGGCGGACGTTAAAGTAACGTTTTCATCATTATCAAAGAAAGTTTGATTGAAATTTGATAAAAATGAGGCTTTTTTACAAGGTGTAGGGTACTACCTTTGGTAGAACCCTACAGTTCTCGAAAAAAAACCAGTTTTTTGTTGGATTCAAAGAGATGTAATAAATTTTGTCGCGGAATCTCTTACAGAGACGTCATAATAACTTGACGTCGTTTTTTGTCAAACTGCATTTCTTTTGTTTCTTTTCTGTTAAAAATAAACACATTTGAACCTTTTTTTAAAGATATCATCATTCTATATATGACACAAACCAATTACCATTTATAATATAAATACATCTTAAGTACTTTTGTGCAACTAACGGTTAGCAACATCTGGGTATATGACTAAGCAACGCCCCTTGTATATTGATTTTGTAAAGACATGTAACTGACCAATCAAATTTCAGGAATAATACTCATACGGGGATAATAAATGATATTCTGTTGAAGTAATGTATCTAGTGAATCCCTACAATTTGATTGGTTAATCAAGACGGGGATATCATACCGTATTCCCTGTGAAACCCCGGGGATATTGAAACCAGTTTCAAACTGGCGTCTATTCATTGAATATTTTATTTGTTTTACATAATATAAATAGTTAAACATAATAAAAATATCAATATCGATTTTAAATACATGCATTTTACGGAATCTATCATCTCCGTCTGCGATTTGTCTTGAAATTAACAAGGGAGAGAACCGATAACTTGAAGTCTTCAAAATGGCAAACAAGGGCATTTGCATCGCACTTCGAATGTGAAATTTATCATTAAAAGTTTAGCTGGGAATAAAAAGTCGTAAAAAAATAAAGGTTATAAAATTTAAAATGCCATAAAAGCTTTCGTTGGAAGCTTAAATGTGTTGAATGGTAGGTTCTCCGATAGTCGGGTGGTCCAAACTAAAGGCAAAGCACGAGAAATGTCTAATCTAATTATATACTCAAGAATATTAGTACAAGAAGACTTCAACAGAATATAATTGTTATTCGGGCTTCACAGGGGATACGGGTTCATATTCCCTGTCTGTATTCTATATTCCCTTCGCCTCCGGCTCAGGGAATATAAAACACAGACAGAGAATATGAACCCGTATCCCCTGTGAAGATCCCGAATAACATATAATATTCTTGTCAGCACTGAAGTAAGATTACATGGCTGATAATTACATCGAGGGCTATGAGTCTCTTAGCAGAAGCATCGGTCCAGTTGTTGCTAATAAGAAGAGCAAAATTTCAATATCATAAGTGTGGATATCTTTTCTAGTTTTTGTTAATGTTAATATTATACCAAATAGAAATGACTGCTGGAAACTCTGTGCAGCTTTTATAGTTTCACTTTAAACTAATAATGCATACATTTATTATTTATTGGGTTTTTAGCATGTAATTTGTAGTATTTTACAATGTTTAAATGAATGAATGTTTTTTAGTCTTGATGTAACAAGTATTCTATTAAAAGAGATTTGACACAGATGTCTCTTACATATCAATCTAATACTAATTTCTAGTTTGTGTTGTATGTTTTCAATTAACATTAATAACTGTTTCACTTATTATAATAACAATAAAACATGCATCGTTACAAAAAGTGTTTATACTAAACGTTACACCCCGTGTGCTCAGTGTTTTGCTGGCATTTTATATTATTCCATATTGTACCTTTGTAGTGCTAAAGTCCAATTAAAAAAACTTTTACGTCTATATTTTATATTATGTCTTTGTTGTTGACATGTCCCATATCGTCCTTGATATTTGCTACATTTACATACAAAGTCAGCCATTTTAGTTTCTAAAAGGACCTTGCGTTGTTTTCAAATATATCGTTTGCTTTCGTAACGTTCAGTGGTATTCGGCCAAACCGCGAGACTTCCCGCCTGAACTGCAGATCACTTTACCCGAGGGGTTTAAAATGGACTCTTCCAATCGTCCTCTACCGTTGTAATTTAGGTCAAAATTTACAAAAGAAAATCGTTTTTTTTAAATGAAAAATCCGCTGCATTTCAAAACGCTAATTTATGGAAAATAATTGTCGAATTCAGTTTACACATTTCTCTATCTACAAAAGGAGTATATGCTGGACCAAACGTGGTAAGCAGTTTTCATTTGTGAGTAAAAAACCACCGCAAAGGCACGGTAACTTTTAGTATAGTATCTGTTGTCTGCTGTATTATTTTTTAGATTGATTGATTGGATGTTTGCTTTACATCCAGCGAGAAGTCTTGCAGCTATATTCAGGACGAGAACAAGATAACAAACAATGAATCAATTCGGGAAATAAGGCCCATAGGTAAAAAAATTCAATGCCATGGAAAAGCATGGGGTATGGGTAAGGTGAAGAATTTAGCCTTTTGTAGCGGCTACAACGAGCCTACTCTTATCGCCATCTACAAAAAAAGTGTCTTGGAGCGTGGCACTCTCTAAACAAAGTAACCACTGTGGTTCGCGGCCAGGCTTTCCGTATTATAACCTGACAAACGACCAACGAGAGGGAATACTCTATCCATCTGCCACCCAGGAACGCGCTATAGGTGCATCTGTGGTATGGTCCCTGTGTGTTTTAAACAGAAACCCGGACACGACTTTTTTTACATTATTATTTTTTACACAATGTTGTTCCTATAATAAAAAAAAATTGTGGTGGGTATATCATATTTTACATGTAGATCTTGTTATAGGCGGTGTCATTCATAAAGGGACAATGCCGAATAAAGTCTCCTACTGCCCTTGTCTTCACTTTTACTATATTTATTTATAACATTCTGTTCTGGTTTACGACATGTTGTGGAATACCATATTTGTTTGGGACGTTAATAAAATACGCGCCAAAAATGTCAGGTCAGAAATCGGCTAGAAGGACAGTTTTTATGTTCTAAACTGTATATTATGTTTGCAGTATAAAAGCAATCATATTAGTACATTGTCAGAAAATATTAGTTTATTTGACGCAAAACAGGTCAGAAATGCTCGGCAGCGCCTCGCATTTCTCCTTGTTTCTAAGGGTCGTATGTCCGAATATTGTATATTTATTATGACGTATTCAAGTTAATCAGTTCTTGCAGTACTTTGCGGACTTCATTTATTTAAAATTGCACCCCTTATTTTTTATTTGACAGTAGTAGTCAAGCATAAATGTTTCTGTTTAACTGCAGCAGCGCTGAATAAACATATGTGTTACATGACCGTGTGATTACCGAGAGTTAAAGAATTCAAACAATCAAAGTATGATGTATGTTCTCACTTAAAACAATAACTTCATAGTTTTAGTCCACACGCTTCTTCCGTGTTAAGGCGAGCGATGTATAAAGTTTAACTTATATACAACGAAACGGAATTTATATTTTGTGGTTTAGAAAACAAGTTGAAGTTTCAAAAACTTATACTGGGACCGCACTGTGAGGGTTTATTGTGCTCGACCCACAGATCTTTCCATCGCGTCTCCATGTGGCGGATAGGAGATGACTTTTCGTTGGATTGTTTGGATAGTTACACTCTTCTTGCACGATAAAGTCCCCTTTTGTAGCTGTCGAAAAGAATAGGCTTATTATAGCCGCTACAAAAGGACTACTTGTCCGGCCCTACCCATACCCCAAATGTTCATTGGAATTCAAAATTTCTGCCGTTTGGTTCATTTTTCTGGATTTATTTTATACCCCCGCTCGACAGAGTCGGGGGTATATAGTGGTCCTCATGTCCGTCCGTACGTCCGTCCTTCCGGATGATAATTCAAAAAGTTTACAGCCGAATTGAATGAAACTTTAGGATATTGTTATGTATCAGGTTGGTAAGAAGCCTATCGATTTTGGGGGAAATCCGTCAAATTTCAAGGTCGCATTCCACGAAAAACTTTAGAAAGTTTTACAAAAAAGTTGTTTCCGGACAATAACTCAAAAAGTTTGCATGTGATTTGACTGATGAAACTTTGCGATATTGATACATCAGGTTGGTAAAAAGCCTATCCATTTTGGGGGAAATCCGTCAAATTTCTATGTCGCAGTCCGCAAAATTTTTTAAATTTTTTAGAAAAAAAGTTGTTTCTGGACAATAACTCAAAAAGTTTGTATCCGATTTGAATGAAACTGTAGGATATTGTTATATATTATGTTGGTAAAAAGCCTATAAATTTTGGGGAAAGTTCGGCAAATTTCAAGGTCAGAGTCCACGAAAAACGAAAGAAATGTTTAAAAAAGCGGGGGTATCTGTCGCCAGATCGACTTTGTCTAGTTTGCTTTGTTAACCTGTTATCCTGAATATAGCTAAAATACTGCTTATTGGACGTAAAGCAATCAATCAATCTACAATTTATAATTTGACTGAAAATTACATGTATTACTAAATTTCACTTTGTTTAAAGCCATGAAAGACTGCACTTAAGAGTTTATATTTTGTTATCAATAATATTGTACGTTAAAGTCCTTTGTCAAAAATGTGTTGCGTGTATAATTTGCATTTAACTAACAGATGTACTTTTTGGATAATATTCACTTCAAATAGTCTTGATAAGTATACCAAACGAAAACTTAAATTCTTCAACACTTGTGTCATCTAAAACGAAGGAGAAATTTATCACTACACAAGGCCATTATATTAGATTTCTTACCTCATCCCGGTTTAAAGGTTTTTCTTTATTTATAGTTAGTATTATTGTATTCTTGTCTTTTCTTCCAACGGCTTGTAGTATTCTGTTAGTCAAACAGATCGAATATATTTTAAATGCATGACATAGTATTAAATACATATTAAAGTAACTTATCCAGAAATAGCACGAAAGAAAAAAATGCCCTGTCTTTATTTCTTCACAAGTGATATTGATTTTTAATTGCGAATAGTACTGCGATATATAATATATAATATTCGTATACTGCCAGAAATATAAACATTAAAGACAAAGAAAAACGTATAAATGTGAGGCTCTCCTGAATATTTCTTGACTGTTAACTAGAACAAACCAGATACTGTTCAACTAACTGAAACAGTAGATGATGTCAGAGATTATTAAAGCAGAATTCTATCTGTATAAAACATTTTGATAGGTACGTGAGCATGGAAGTACGATTGCACATGAAAAGCAGTGTAATATAATTATACCCCCGGTTCGAAGAAGAGGGGAATACTGGTTTACCCCTGTCCGTCCGTCCTTCCGTGCGCAACCGAATTTTCGTAACAGTTTTTTCAGCAACTACTTATCACAACCACTCGAAATTTTATATGTGAGCTTAATATCAGGTCCTATATTGCGATATATCAATTTCAGCACAGTCGCATATCACCGACCTAGTCAATTTTCAACATTAGTGATAAGAGGGTGAAAATTTTAGTAACAGTTTTATCAGCAACTACTTATCACATCCACTTGAAATTTTATATGTGACCTAACCATGTGGTTCTAAGTACCGATTTCAGGTCTGTCGCATATCTACTTCTTGTTGACTGACTAATTCAATGATGTGAATTGAGGGGAAGCAGTAGCTTATAGGTTCATAGTCTCAGAACAGAAACTTAAGCCTCACAGAAACCTTTTCGACCTGTGATCTTGTACGAGCGGAAAATCTTATTCTCTCCAAGCAAGGATCACATATATTTCGTTCAATATATGCGCATTAATGCATGCGTTTTTTACATACAAATGTATGTCGTTTCTGGATAAATTTTCTACCACATCCGGATAAGTTAGTTCATATTTCCATACTGAAAGGTTACATACATTACGAGGGTAAACGAGAATACAGCTTTATGCATGCATATGTTTTAAATGCCCTGTAATTTTAACATAAGAATTATTTCAAGATACATTAATTATCCCTGACATAACTAAAACTAACTTCTCTTGTTTGTTTAATTTGATGTTATATCGTGGCTTTCAGTTTTTATTGGGGAGGAAGCCAAGGTTCCCCCTACCTCCGGTAGGAAAACTGGCAATCCTTGTCAATTAAGATTGGAGTCCAGTGCAGCCTGCCGCAAATAAGACTAGAACTCGATATCTCAGTGTTGATAGACCACGTGATCAATGGTAGTCGAACTACCTTAACCACTTGGTCACCGAGTCCAGTAGTTTGGGGTCACTATACACCCCAACCAAATGTATTGCACAATATAATGCAATAACCCTTAACCCCAGTAGGGGTCATAAATTTCAAGGCATTGCACAACAGCATACGTCATATCTACGACCTTAAATTGGGGGTCATAAATTTCAAGGTATTGCACAACAACATACGTCATATCTACGACCTTAAAGTGGGGTCATAAATTTCAAGATATTGCACAACAACATACGTCATAAGAATACCCTCAACGACCTTATATTGGAGGTTGTAAATTTTATTGTATTTCACAACAACACAGCAACCTCATACATCATATCTACATACTTGGTCTTATGCATACAAAACAGCTCGAGTAGGACAATGGAAACACGTTGCAGCTAACAGATATCGTTTTCATCAACGTATTATAAAAACAGAAAATATTATAAACCCCATACTTTCACCAAGTCACAGAAATCAAATATATCAATCAATAAAAAGAACGCAATTCTGATTGGATATAAAAAGGTAAACCCAAATAAAAAAAATGAGTACTTGCATATTTTCCGAAAATGTGTAGTACCCCAATGACGTCATCGTTTTTTTTTATATATATAAAAGGACACGGTTTCTTACTTTAAGTTATCACTTTTCTTGGAAGCAAAACAGACAACATTATGCAAAAAAAACCATAGAGATTCCCTGCAAATAAACTACGTTAAGTTAGTAAGGGAGATTCCGGTGGATGCTGTAGTAGACCACCTTTATCAAAAAGTAATATTGACTGATGAACTACGAGAAGAAATTTTTCAGAACACGAATACGTTCAAAAGCTAGAAATTTGATTGTAACCATACAAAGGAGATGCCCACGTGCATTTGACAGCTTCTGTTTTGCACTTACTGAGGAAGGAAAGAAAAAATTATCTGTTCTATTAAAGCAAACCTCAAAGGGACAAACTGTAAAAAAACAAGGAACGATGTATGTTTAATATTTGAGGGGATATATATGTAGTCGTTTATGACTGGGACGATGAAGTAATCATTCATATCCGTAAGTACGAAAAGAATCCTGCGAATGAAAATATCTCCAGAAAGAAATGGATCGCATTAAAATTGATGCAATGGCAACTTTTAGAGTTATATGCAGACGAAATCGATAACGCCATAGGTCGCATGATAGAGACTTGCGATGCCACCGAAACTACATTCCATCTTGGTAGAGGTGTATATGCAACAGTTAGTAAAATGTATCCAACAGTTGATGTAAGACAGCAATAGATGCCAACAGAATCGAGCGAATTAGTCCCCACCAAAAAGGAATATCATTAACATATGACAAATGGGAAGCCCTGAAAGAGACATTTTCTGAACTTAGAAAAGCCGTACCAAAATTGGAAGAAACGACTTCCTGCATTTTCAAAGACGATCACCAAAACCAGCAAGGGATGCTCGATTGTACATTCTGTAATCCATTTAATACATCTTCCTAAACAAATTTCTCCAAAATTAAAAAATAAAAAAGGTGTATAAAATCATTCGATTCTTCTACAATATTCATTCGTTTGAAAACAAGATTCAGTTGTAGACATGAATTCCTGTGAAAGTATGATATTAGATCAATCCGGGACATCTATCATGTTTAAAATGGGGATTAAAATGCCCTCCCAATCTAGTATCGTTTCCAACTTATCGTTAATGAATGAACAATATAACATGCATATCACCATTCTGAAATGGACCGGAGTTATTGTTCTTCTTACTGTAATGACAATAAGTTTGGCAATAACCAGTAATGCGGCTAATTATTCAGATAAACTTAAATCGGTCTGTCTCAAAATTACCATAACATTGTATGAGGAAATAAACAACAAGTTTAGCTTTTCTAAAAAGTATTTAAAAAGTTTTATTAAAGTATCTGTTTTTTTGTAATTTATATGTAGGATAGTTAAACAATGTACATGTACCTTGTAAGTACTTTGTCTACGCTAAATTATTATCCAATGGTGCTTGAGAGATTTAAATGCATGTCGTCACTTCTCACGTGCTTTTTAAAAAAATAATTAAACCAAAAGTTGACTCACTAAACAAATGTTCAAAATGAGCGGTAAAAATATGTTTTGTTAAATTTGCATCAATATCAGAACGAAAATAAAGATACAGAACATATAATTTTTGCCTAACCCAAACAGCTTTATAAAGTAGGAAGATTTTGGTACAATGTTTACCTTATAATTGTTAACTGATCAATGCATTGAATGAAATAGAAGTCAATATGTGGAACGTAACATTACCACACTAAAATACTTATTACAACCCCGATTCAACCTTAGAATATATCGAAATTTCAGTACACATACTAGTGCGATCCTGACGTAAACCAATGAAATGACAAAACTATATATAGATTTAGTAAACCACCCAATCAAGTAACAGAGAGTCATTTACTCCGAAGCCTAATCGTCATTTAACTATGTATACCGTAATGAACATAATGAAACTCTGTGTCAACACATCAAACAATTGATTTAACAGAACAATATAAAGTGAAAGTGTGTTTATATCAACAACAAGTTAGAATTGACATAAGGTATTTTATTGGAACTAAGGCAACTATAAGAGGGATTTACATGAATGAAAGACGGTGGAAGTACCTAAAGAGATTAACTCCATATATCAACGACGTCGTAAAACGAACTCGCAGAATATAAAAAAAAAACATTTAAAGAAATGTCTGCTTTAATAGTATATTTGTATTATTTAATAAACAATAAAATTGATTAATGAAAAGTTATTATATGTTACCTTTTTATTCGTTATTTCCCAATATTACTTATAAAAAAATGAACAGTACACCTAAAAAACAATCATCTGATAGAAAACAAGACACAAAAGGGGGGCTCTAATAAAACGGGAAAAGAAAAACAGACATATATAAGTACTAAATACACAAAACCAAAAGCATAAGTCACAATGAGTTCGTCAGAGTATAAACATTACTTACATAGAATTTGATATGATCCAAAACATCCGGCGTCTTTTTGTGGTTCTGACAAATTGTACCGTATAGTTCAAAAAGCGGGCGAATTTAAAATAGGCAGGCATAAAATAAAGCAATGGTTGCAGGATCAGGATTCATATAGTTTATCTAGAAATACTGTTCAAAATTTTCAAAGGAATCAATACGTTTTCGATACCATAGATTTCCTATGGGACATGGATTTGGCAGATGTTGGAAACATTAAAACCTACAATAATAGGTACCGGTTTTTGTTAGTCGTTATCGATGTATTTTCGCGTTTTTTTTATGGATTGAACCTCTAAAGGATAAAACACATACGAGTGTGTTGAAATGGTTGAAGTAAATACTCAGCGGAGGACGAAAACCAAACTCAATCCGTTCCGATTTGGGGAAGGAGTTTAAAAATAAGTATGTACGTGAATTTTTTTCGAAAGAGCCGATCAACACCTACTATTCACAAAATGAGACAAAATCAGCTGTGGTGGAAAGAGTAATACGAACCATTAAGACAATGATGTATATGTATTTCAGACATAAACAGACTTATACATGTACCAATGTTCTTCAAGACATTGTAACGAGCTATAATAACCGACCACATAGATCACTGGGACAACATCCGCCCGCATC
Organism: Limnoperna fortunei; assembly: GCA_944474755.1. Lineage (NCBI taxonomy): Eukaryota > Metazoa > Mollusca > Bivalvia > Mytilida > Modiolidae > Limnoperna > Limnoperna fortunei. The sequence goes on along the minus strand of OX104114.1, from coordinate 71,941,883 downwards.
CGTAAATAAACAGAATGTAAATGAAATTCGACTGGATGCTTATTTTACCAAAAATCCCAAATCTAACCCAGTAGTAGCTATAGCGTCAAAAAGATGACCAAAACCAAAAGAAGTAAAAAAAAGTTCTTAAATTTAAATTGAAGATTAACGATCTAGTACGATCTCCCACAAACGATACCCTTTTCAACGAGGTTATCAACAAATGTGGATAGAAGAAGTTTTCAAAATTCGACGTCGTTTCATGCGTGAGAACATTCCAATTTATCAATTAAATGATTTGCAAGACGAAACAATAGAAGGGTCGTTTTATCATTCAGAGCTGCAGAAAATTAATAAAGACGTAAACACAATATGGAAAATTGAAAAGATCCTAAAGAAAAGAAAACGAAGTGTCAATCAGGAAGCTCTGGTTCGATGGCTGGGTTTCCCTAAAAAATTTGATTCCTGGGTGAAAATGACTGATATTGAAAAATGAATAAATGGTTCTGATTTACCGCGGTCGTCATCATTCTTTACCAAAATGAGTATACGTATGGGTCTAAAATAGTCTGATGGAATACTCCTATTTGAGAAAAATGTACCGCATGACTTCACTGTTCAACTGAATAGACTGATTCATTTAGATGGGTATTGGATGGTAGCATTAACATAATTTCAAATACAATATACAGATACTTTAAGACATTTAGAAGATATTTAAGTGTATTCTAATATTTGCGACGAGATCTTTGTCGGAGCTTCATAAAAACCTCTACTACAAAAAGTACACATAAGCAAAGACAGCACAGAACAGTAAATGAAAAATAAACAAAAACTTTTAACAATGAACGTGATCTTTGACACACCATACTATGTACCTTTACGTCCTGGCCAATTAAATCAAGTCCACATGTATATAGAGGACGATAACGGTATCCCAAGTTCATTCATCAACGAAGCAGCCTGTGTAACACTTCATTTTAAGAAGTATCCCTTTTTCTAACCATGTTAAAATCTCCTTACGTTAGCGATGTGTTGGCGTGGGAAAATATTTTAAAAAACAGGAGAGGAGTACAAAATAATCAAACTGGTGGAGGACTCTGGAGGCGTTATAAACGAACGCGCTTCCTTTTACCTACAACAACTACAGCCTCACATCGAGTAAGAAAAAAGTCATAAAAAGGGGAAGAATAATGATATAAATAGACAGCCACCTAAAAATAAAAGCATTCGGATTAAGAAACTCAACCGAGCATCAGTAAAGCAAAACAAATCTAAAATACGTCAAACGCGACGGAAAATCGATATTTAACCTTCGGTTTTTGACAAAAGAACTAAGAGGCGATAACGGCATTTTTAAGTGAAGAAAATAAGGAAATTGGCATACCTTTTTGAAGAACCGAGGAATAAGGTGGCCGTAGACAGAATATACTGTTCTGAAACGAGACCTACTTCTAACTCTACGTCATCTGAAGTTTCTACAATAGAATTTGCTATATCCGGACAGGGTCCAGAATACATAGATTTGAGGGTGATGGTTCCGCATTTGACGATACTGATACATCGAGTATCATAAATCCACCTTTGCATGCCATGTGGTCTCAAATGGACGTATACATGAATAGCAAGTTAGTATCGTTGAACACTTCAAATTACCCCTGGAAAGCGTATCTAAAAACTATTCTTACCAGTGGATCTGACGAGCAAAAATCTCAATTGTTTATGAAAGACGGGAGTGTATAAAAAGAAGAAGAGAGTTCGAATTAGAAGGACCTTTATTTGAAGACATTTTTTTCCTGGATCGCTACTTGATTCAAGGAGTCGACTTATACATAAAACTGTACCGTTCCAGCAATCCTTTTGTCATCGCGTCGGAAGAAACTGATCCCGATTACAAATTACAGCTACTAGATGTTGTATACAAGGCAGGCAAAGTGAAAATGGATCCAGGTATCATTGTAAACCACATGAAGCAGATCCAGACGACACCTTTAAATTACTACTTTCCACGTAGTGACGTTCAAAAAATACCATAAGCAAATCCGCCAGAGAGTTCTTTTGGGATAATTTGTTTACAATTCGACCGAGTACTCCAGCACTACAATGCCACGGAGGTCGGCCTTAACGTGAATGGAGCAAGACAAATGAAATTGGATTTTTGTGATAACCGTCAGTATTCAGGGGCGTACACAAATTTATTTGAAGCCTGTGACAAGTTAAATAAAGATGCAGGATTAACTATTTCTAGAGCAGACTTTGGAAGCGGTTACACTTTAAACGCTTTTACGTTGGATCCCAAGGGTATTGGTGACGACTATATAAACTTAGTAAAACATGGGAACGTTCGACTCGAAATAAAATTTAAGACTGAACTACCAAACGCCGTCACTTGCATAGCATTTGGAATATTTGAATCACTTCTAGAGATAGACAGTTCTAGTGACGTTCTCTACATTCAACCATGAACGGATATGAATTGGAATGTTTCATCAAATCTAATCGATGTGTTCAGCATACAGTAAAAGGAGTATTTGCGAGAACCAATTCGAATACAGGTAGAATGGAATGTCCCGACGACAATGGGCCGGGAGAACATTGGTTGACGTTTTAAAAAGTCGAGCCCATGGTGTATTTTTCGATAGTTTTGGAAGACTCCCAGACTTTTATGGATCAGAATTGAAACACTTTTTGAACTGTAACGTGGACAGTTACGAATACTTTGGTGTTCAGATACAACCGAAACATTATCTTTTTTACTGTTGAATGTATGCCTTCATTATTCTTTAGATAGTGTTTCCAGATTTTTTTCTTCAAATGTAGGGGCCTCGGTGGCCGAGTGGTCAAGGTAGTTCGTTTACTATTGATCACGTGGTCTGTCAACACTGAGATTGCGGGTTCGATTCTCACTGCAGGCAGGGTGTACTCGACTCCAATCTTAATTGACAAGGATTGCCAGTTTTCCTACCACAGGTCGGGGGTTCTCTCCGGGTACTCCGGCTTCCTCCCCCAATAAAAACTGGACGCCATGAAATAGCTGAAAAATTGCTGAAAGTGGCGTTTAAACACCATTCAAACAAACAAACAATTCTTCAAATGTAAATGAAAACAATTCTATTGTATTTAACTTTGTAAACAAATATTATGGTGTATGCTAATAAAAAAGGTATAAAAATTGCATATATTTAGTTTTTGTGTCAATTTTTTTTCCCACATTGATATACAAGACGTCAAAATGGAAAGGTTGAACTTCCCTTCCCAAGCCCGTGTACCATGATCAGGAAATTACTGCACAACACTTCTCGTATGTTCCATGTGTCCGTCTTTGGCTGGTATTTCAGATGTCAGCTCCCCTAGGTAATTACCGAGCGGAGGTTCGGGTTCAACGGGTCTGCTAAGGTACATGTAAATGCAAGAGTCGGTGTCATAATACAGAACTCGATGGTTGAGTTGATCCAGCATTGAATACAACTTTAAACGTGCCCACATCGTGGCAAAGACGGCAATGAAAATGTTAGTTTTCACGTCAACGGGAGGGAATAATGACCTTTGTGCCCATTCTAACTGCTGAATGGTATCGTTTGAAACGATGTGAAAATTTTCGACCACTTTAGTGGGATCCGAAATGACTTGGAAAAATTCCGCCTTGAAAAAATGAATGCTTTTTCAAAGTCAGTCTCTGTCCGAATTTACCCCAGAAAATGTTGAGACATAGCTTGGCCAAACTACGTAAACCTTTTCTTTGATGTTGTCGTAGTCCAGTAGAATGCCTTCGTTTTCTCGATACAGTCGGATGTACTCCCTTTTTGTTGTTCTGTTACACACCCTTTGGGAAATCCAGAACTTTCCTGTTTTAATTTAAGCAACATCTGAACGTATTCCGTAAACAGTCATCCTGTTTTGTTTTCTTTGTCGTATTGGGTCATTTCGGGGAAATGTCATACTTCGTAAATGTTCAGTATTTTATAACCTTTGTTGATAGCTTGTAACACCTCGGGTGTTACAAAAGTTCCCTTGATGGCCCTTTGTTCGTCTGAACATGTGCACGGATTATCATTTTCCTTCTCAACGCACGACCTGCAAAGAGGAAACGTTAGTTTTCCTATACATCGATATGGTAACACGGGGTGGTATAGCCCTGGGGGGGGGGGGGGGGGTAAAATGCTTACCTAGCACAGCCCAAAGTAACATCGTATCTCCTTGAAGTCGTTGGTAATAATTTCAGGGTGTCCCACCGGATATTGACAATACTTGTTCGTCCATGGATACAACGAAGTAAAGTCTACATACTTTATCTTTTCTTTCGTCGTTTTTCGTTTTACAATGTAATTTGGTCCCGTTACATCGGCCCCCTGTAAAGGCCGACCTGCGCCAAGACGATCAACCCCATCCAGATCATCTACAAAACATTTAAGTATTGCATTGGTCTCTATATGCTTCGTGAAGACGTGTTCCCAGATCTGTTGATATTTATAAAGCGAATCCATAGACTGTTGCGTCAATGGATTCTTCGTCGTTGATCTCTCGTTTGGAAAACACGTCTTACATCCATGATAACAACAACTGAAAAAAAATCTATAGCATAGAAAAAAATAGTAATGTTATCAAAAAGCAAGAAATGTGAAATTGCGTTTCCATCATAGTTAAAAAAACGCGTTACTTTGGAAATATGTGAAAACCGCGTTATCTTGAACGCGCAGTGGGCGGCGGCGAGGGGCGAAAGGGGCGGCCCCCACCCCCTTTTTCAACATTAAAGCTTACCCTAAAAACTCGTACACGGTGTTTGTCTCCTTGCAATAGCCATCCACATGATATTTCGTCCCTGGAATGTCAAACTCCCCATCGTTTAAGGCATGCTGAATATGGATGTCGTTATCATGCATCGTCCATTCTAACCAGGCAATAGATATTTTATCTCTTGGTATACCCATAAATTTCTTTCTTCCTAGCGTATGCTGTGGATGTGTTGACAAGTAGTCGAATGCTGGTACCCATGCATCATCGTGCCACACATCAAACCCCGTTTCCGTATACTTTATACGCTTCCAATCTACGTGTTCGGCCTTCAAAGTTGTCACTTCTACTTCATATTCCTCCCGTGAAAATTTCGACTTATAGACACCCATACATACGCTAGCGATGGTAATGTAATCCAGTGGATCCACACCGCCTTGGTATGTGTAGCGTGGACGACCAGCCTGAGGATCAATCGTTTCCGTCTTTTTACCGGTCGGTTCTAACATCAGGTTTTGAAGTTCCAATATGTCTTCTCTCAAGATGGTGACGTCACTACTACAATACTCTTCCATTTATTTCGCAAAATAAAATGTTTCATTTGTACGGCCCTCGTACCATTTTAAAAACTGTTCTCGTTCGTCTCTGCTCATGTAATCGCAGCCGTAGAATTTGACGTCTGTATAGGGTCCGACGAAATGTTGGTTCTCGTCGGTGTTAAAGAAATGTGGAAAGTACCCTTTTTTCAATTCTACCAGTCCGAAGGCTTTGGGTATTTTCGACAGCGCCATGGGTAAAAAGTTTAACGAGTCCAGCACTTTGATATTGAATCCTCGACCTACATGCATATACATGACTTTACTGCCGCTGAAAATAATCTCTGGTCGTATGGAATTGGAAATCAACCAGTCGAGAATTAAATAATTGTCGTAACCAGAACCATTGTGCGACAAAATTATTCCATTCTGGTATTGTTCAGAAAAAGCTATCTTGCACAATTCTTCCGTAGTACCTTTAATTGTTTTTTTTTCCTAAACCCACAAGTATTGGGACAAGGTTCTGTTTTGAACACCTTTTTTCTCGTTTAGAGCAGCGTGTGCACCGAATACCAAAAAACAAACATTTAGGGTCGTCCTGTAAATTTTTGTATTTACAATGTGTACAGGCCGTCTGCAGACATATGAAATTTACTCCGTGCTCCCTGGATCCACACCAAGATTTGTTACAGTTCTGACAGAGTTTACATGTTGCACATGTATCTTCTTTCCCTATACATGTTTGGCATCTACCCTGTAATGCCTTGAAGCCATCTTTACAGTTAAGTAATGAGTTTTGAGTAGTTTCACAGTCAAAGAATAGGAGTTGATTATCGGTCACTTCACTTTCGCTGGTAACAGAGATGCTCGTCTGTATGAAATTCTTGGCACCATGGACATTTCCACTCTCCACACTGATGTACGTCTGGTGGACGTTCGCCTCTGTTTAATACTTTTTTACATACGGTGCGCTGGTACCGTTTCTCATGTTTCTCGCATTCCGAGTAAGCAACCCTTTTCTTCCCCTACTTCTGCTCGATATGCCTTTGAAAACAGTCTAAGGACCTACACGTCATATTGCATGATCTACAAGACATGGGAGTAGCCGTCTGCATACAATTCGAGGTACAGCATACAGTACAGACAGGTTTGACAAAAATATGTGTTAGAAAAAACCAATGGCTGCAAAATGATCCCATTCTTCTTCTTGTTCTACCGAGTAAAGAAAGGCCTTTTTTCTATAGGGACGATTTGCTCCGATACGAATAAACTTATTACTTAATTTTGCCGAAATCACTAAAATTTGTAGATTTAGTATTGTTTCGAAATGTTTGATTTCGTCCATGTTGCAAGGTTTCTCGGTGCTCACATTTGCTAAGTCACACAGACGCTTAGCAAACACCGTACATTCTTTTTACTCTTGACAGTAACGTGATTGTAATACCATTTTGGGACCGATTTATGTTTCAGTACTTTACCTACCATTGAACACAAATCTCCTTTGGTCAGCTCTTTCCATTCTGTGGGTGATACCACTGCGCATGTTTTTAAAAAACAGATGGCTATGGACATAGGCATGCACAGAAATTTACTCGCATACTAATGATTCAACGCTTTCTTAGCAAACTGTTGTCTTCTCCCGTTACTTTTTTTAGGCGCAATCGAGCCCCTCCAGAAGGAATATCTATTTGACATAATGGCGTATCGATGGCACCATTTTGGCGTATGTTCTTTATTTTTTCTTATGAAACGTACACATGGTAGAATTGTTTCCAGCCCGTATTGGTGTGTGGTGGTTTTAGTTTCGCTTGTTTTGGTCTGTAAGTTTGGTAGGCCAATGACCATTGTGCAATTTTCATTTTCGATGCGAGGTTTCTTTGGGCTGGGGGATGTATTTTCGCCGAATAGACTCAAGTCAAACTCATCTATATATTCATGTTCCAACACATGTTTTTCATAATTAACTTGGCAATCTTATATTTGTCCACACCAGTGACATTTAAAAGATGGCCGAATAAATTCTCTCAATCTTTTCTGAACGTAAGGTTCGTCCTCTAAATTTTAGGCTCCTGCAAATTCGCGCAATTCTTCCTCAGATTCAAAACAATTATTTCTGTGATAAGTGGGTACCCCTATCTGTAAGGAATAACAAATGTTTGCACAATAATAAAAAAATGAGGGCAATCTTAAAATGTGTATTGATAGTGTTTAGGTTTAGTTAACAGGATATAGTCTTCGTCGATTCCAGTCATATAAAACGAAAAGGAAAAAAAAACAGAACAACGTGAGATTCTAATAATTCTTTTTTTTTTAATTTTTTCCATTTTAAAACCAAAAAAAATCTATACACATAACAAACTAATACATAAATATATACAAATCACAGTTAAAAAAATTAACACAACATTCTCTGTTGACAAAAAATATATAAAACGAAACCATGATAAAAATATATAATACATAACATATTAACAATTATTTTATGAAAAAAATGTACTACAATAAAAGAGAATTATAATAAAAAATTTTAATTTACAAAAAACAAAAAGTTAAAAACGGAGTAACATCGGTGTGGAAACGGATCTGGTTAATCTTATCCGCACCGGAGTTTCTGGTGATTATTAATGCATGATGCAATGGTGACGGTGGAATTATTCCCCGCTGTCTGGCGTGCTTTACCAATCTTACCAGCAAGTAAGAAATGGCTCCTGTGACAATGGCTCCAATAAATAAGCCGAGTAATTCTGAAAGTATAAAACAGTAAAGATTCAGAGACAATAAATGATAGTTTTTTTTCCCATCCAATGATATATATTTGATTGCAGTTTGATTGTCTTGAAGATGTGTATTTACAAACAAAAGCGTGTGACATAGAATTTTTGTACTAAACACTGGTTATTGTTTTTTTAATAGTGTATACCTTATCATCCTTGGTTAAAAAACCAGTCAATTCATGATATGCTGCTACGTAAATAAGTGAATCATTTAGTAAAAAAACTATATACATGTACATCATACCCAGCAAGTTTGCGGTTATCCCTCTTTTTGAGCCTCTTGCTTTGGATGTCCCCGAAAACAGATTGTATACATTTTTCATATTTTATTGTCAACAAAATTTGTAATGAGAGTTGACATATTACTATCCCCACGGGGGGGGGGGGGGGGACAGGGGGGGTTAACTTGGTATATATTGGGTAATACGGATGTGCGGCCCGAATAAGTCACTTTTTTACCTCTCCAAAATATATGAATAGGTAGCTTTTTTCATTGAAAAATATACCATTGGGTATAGTTGTAAATTATCTAAATATATCCATGCCTCAATTCTCATCTTGAGCATGTTAAGCCTATGTAAAGCACGGTGATTTTACAAACAAAGTGTTTGATTAACATCACTTGATCATTTTGGTAGTGAATGGACTATTTTGCCAATGGGGATGTGCTGTAATAAAATATATGAATAGGTCTGATTTAATCATTCAATATATGATTAGGTCCCGTTTAATAACGTCCGAAATATATGAATAGGGTGGGTTCTCAAATCTCCGTGCGCAGACCTGTACATAAAAGTATCCTTAGTTATTACCCCCCCCCCCCCACCCCCCCCCCCCCGTGCTATCCCCCATTCTTTAAATAAGTATTTGATAAAAGTATGTAATTCAAATCAATTTATTATGACTTATTTTCATTTTATTTTTTTTTCGACATGTGTGAATTTTAAATCAAAAATTAAAAAAAACCACAAAAAATAAGTTTAGTTAGGAAATGAACATTACCCCTAGTTACATGTATGGGCTTCCAGTCTCTAAGGTTGTTTATATTAACAACACACAGGTGACCTTTCCAATCTTTAAAGTGTTGATATAATGATAGTTTTTGATACATTTAGCAATTATAATACATTGTTCTCGTTCTCTTACTAATGTACGCTACGAACTCGTTAAATTTTTGACAAATATTTGGGGAAAATTTTTGCACACAAAAAACCATTGAATTACGTTGCAAATAATTTTTTCTCCAGCGATTTAACAAAAAAAATAAGATAAAAAACTTACCCCTTTCTATAACATTATTTCTGAATTGCTCGGAACATGGTCATATTATCTCCATTTCACCCTCAAATGATTGAGGTCCCGTTTCACAACTTATTTTTTTTTACATCTTCAATTTACTTTCGGATGAATATGCATCCCCTCTTCCTTTCATACGAACAGTCTATATAGAGTGGAACTCAATTGACTGTTTCAGGCACTTTTGCCCCCAATCCTACAGGTTGGTAGGGAAGTGGCAATGGTGTAGTATGTCAGCAGAAAAAAATCCGGCTGTTCCGGTCATTTTTTGAAGTAGATATGAAAACGGCGGGATTTTGTAGCAGACGTGAAACAACGGCGGTTTTTTTAGCAGCAGATTTGGTCATGCTAAATCGATCGGAAAATACCCGATGTTTTTTTTATTAATTTATTTATTTAATAATGATTATGTGCATTTGTTGGATTTTTTAAATAATATATTTTAGACATGAAATTATTGTCATATACTTTGTATACATATTAAATGGGGGGGGGGGATTAAAACAACTTCGGTCCATAGGCATGTTTTTTTTCACACCGATTTATTACCCAATCAAAATCTTTAAATGAAATGGATATGAGGAATATAGTTTCCTCAACAATAAGGTACCCTGATTAATCAAGGAATCATTTTTAGTGGGAGGGAGAAAACGGATACTTTTTTACAAACATAATAGTTAGGCAAGTTATCGAAATCAACCTTTATATAATGTTTTAGTTGTAAGGGATTTTAACTGGTATCTAATAACTGCATACCCTAGTGGATATCTTCATTAAAATTTTTTGATTGTGTTTTAGATAAATATGAAACACACAAAAATTGTCCATTTTCATGGACAAAAAATCAAATATTTGTAACCTCTTCCCCCATTTCCCCTTTTTAACATACATATAAATACATACACATCCATATATTATAAACATGCATATACTCCCCCTCCTTTTTTATTACACAGAGATTGTTGTATTCTGTCAGTTAATATTGGAAGGGTGGCAGTTATAACAAAAAATTGCTTTTCGGCGCCTTTCTCGTTAACACAACTTTTAGCCCACTTTGTTATCCTATTCTCAGTTATATTTGCCTATGACAGGTAAGAAATTAAAGTTAAAGGAATTAACTATATAAAGTAATACTATTGTTTTACAAATACAATTAAAGAGTTGTTCTTAAATGTAAGGAGAAAACACATTTTGCTTGTAAAATAGTATGGATTATATACGGTTTTTTTATGGGAGGGAAATTATACAATAATTTTTTTTTATTGATAGATTTGAAGACATTTATTAATTTTTTATTTTTTTATGATGATACAAAATAAAGTTTAGTTACTTTTACAAAATTGATGATTGTTGAATCTATTGGATTGTGACGACGTTGTTTTCTATCAAAAAAGTTTTGTCTTTTTAGTGATAAAATAGAGAATTTGCGCTTAATTTAAAATAAAAACAACATCTGCGTGTGATGGAGTAAGTTTCTATGACTCTAGTCTTCAATATAAATAAATGATGTCATTGCAGATAACTGTAAAAGAAAATCTTTTTTATTTTTTTAGTGTAAGCATAGAGAATTTGCGCTTATTTTAAAATTAAAAAAACATCTGCGTGTGATTGAGTCATCTTTTGAATTGTGAAGACGTAGATTTCTATGTCTCTAGTTTTTAAATTTAAATAAATGATCTCATTGCAGATGTTTGCAAAACGAAAATGATTTTTTTGTTTTTAGTTTAATAAGAAAAAATTAAGCTACGTTATATTTGTTAAAACATCTGCTTGTGATTGTGTAATATTCCAAACTAAGCAAAATTGTACATCAGCTTATTAATTAATTTATTTATTTATTTATTTATTTATTTATTTATTTATTTATTTATTTATTTATTTATTTATTTATTTATTTATTTATTTATTTATTTATTTATTTATTTATTTATTTATTTATTTATTCATTCATTCATTCATTTATTTATTTATTTATTTATTTATTTAATGTCTGTTTTAAAAAATGTTCATAGTAATATGTACAAGATATTTTTTCTTAAATACAAGTTTATTTATTTTTTCAGGTTGAGGAAAGTTGATAAATAGGAAAAAAAGATTACGGTGACATAACTTACCACCGCGCTTAGCCCCACACCGATCAACCGACATGCATCATTTTGGTGAAAAGTACTATGACACGATGAATAAAGATCTAAACAAGTTAAGACATATAAGTATACAGGTGACTTTTTTCGAATTTCTATTTTAAAAACTCACTATAGTAAATGCAGTTTAGTAAAAAAAAGGATTTAGCATATATTTGTCAATTAACATAATCAATTGTTTAATATTTTAATTTTAAATCTGAAAATCTGAAAATCTTTTACAAATGTACTTAGATAACAATATTTAACAAATAAATGCAAAATTTACGCATTTGCAAAATATATTTCTATATCAAGTGTTTTTGTTTAAAAGAACATTTATCTAACTTTCTTTCATGCCAAAAATATTCCTCTCATTCCAGTTTATTAGGAGTTTGAGTCGGTTTTGTTAACGTATTTACGGTAAAAAAACCAGCTCATGTTTTTATAATGATACGATGAATAAAAGGTCCTTGACACGATTTAATTTCTCCAGTAAATAGTTGTATACTTCCAAATGAAACATTTCAATAACTTTGTACAACTAATGTGTGTATATCTTTGAATATTCAACAAAAAGGATTGACAGTTTTCCTACCACAGGTCGGGTATTCTCTCCGGGTACTACGGCTTCCTCCCCCAATAAAAAACTGGACGCCATGATATAGCTGAAAAATTGCTGAAAGTGGCGTTAAAACACCATTCAAACAAACAAACAAAAAAACCACAATTGTTACTATAATAGGACCTTGGTGTATAAACTCTTGACACAAAATCAACTTATGGAACAAAGTAATAAGCAATGAATAAGCGTTTTAATTCATCTTAAAACCATAGTGAGGCATTAAACATAGAATAAATACTCAAATTAAGACAATCATAGAAGAGGGCTTAAGCGGAAATCTTTGTTGAATATCGATAAAGCTTTACCCGCTACCAGTGAGTTCGAAGCCATCAACAAATAACAACATAACTAGCAATTAAATTTTACAAACATTTCACACTATGCCGACATTAAATACTATAAGATCGAAACAATACGAACATAAAAATCTACTGGGCAGACCAATATATTGATGTAAACTTCCAAGTACAAGGTATGAATTTGGCCAAACACGGGGGCTGCCAACAATTTATAATAAAGACACAGAGCGAAAATGTAAATAGTGAATTAGAGTACAAATGAGAAGTTATATCAAGCATGAATACGTCATGTTAAAGTGTAACACTGGGACTTTCTATGTCTAATTATTTGAAACATCGGTTGCAGGTATTTTGAGAATTCTACAGTTATCTTTTACATAAAAACTGAAAAGGAAAGCGTTTAAGATGTAGTCATTAAATGACAATATTATATCGTTCGAACAGACCGCAAGATTGGTCTTAATTTTGCGAAGTACAACATAATTTTCATCGCGCATTATACATGTAGGCACGTGAAGTTACACAACAAACTCACGAATCTGGAAAGAGACTATTAACACAAATCTACATCGTTTTATTAAAAATCATTTTAAATTTATGGTTTAATTACCCGTTTTCGTTCATTGTTATTTCTAATAAATAAATTAATTAATCAATAATAATAAACAATAAACAATAAAACAAAACAAAAAACAAAACAAAAACCAGCTTTTACCGATGTCATAGAATTTTTTTTTCTATTCTTATGTCCCGCCCAACGGCGAAGGTAGCATTCAGATTTAATAATGTCCGTCGCTACGTACAATAAGTTCGAATGTCCAAATAATTTCGCCATTCTTTTAGGCTTTCTTTAATTAAAACATTTTGATGATTAATATGTGCAAATGAATGGTATGTTACAGTCTGTTTTCAGAAATCTCGGACTCCTTTTTCCTGTTAGCCGATGTGCGTTACAATGATTTTAGTTGTACATTTCTCGTCTTTTGTAAATTGGAATGGTTTGATGTTAAGTGTGGCTCTTTTTACTAATAGGTTGGAAGTTATACGCAACTCTCACCGTCTGCCCTCAACTTCCTGTTTGCCCGCTATATACGTATAAAAAATTCCGTAAAACATTTCTCGGCTTTCGTTAGTCGGAGAGGTTGGATATTTCATAAGGAGATTAATATTAGTGCATTGTATGATGTAAACTACAAATGTATTTGAAGACCTTGTGACCACTACTTCCTTTTTGCCGCGCATACCTAAAAAATCGTCAAACGTTTCCCGGCTTCCGTAATCTCTCTCCGCGATTGATCTGAAAAATAATGTATAATACCCGCTTATTGCTTAATCATTAATTACATATCAGGAAGATCATCTTTTTGGGACCCGCTGTAAATAGATTGTGATTTGACCTCAAAAATGAAAAACAACTTATAGCCCAGACAGGAATATGTAATAAATAAGGAAATATGTCAAGGTTGAAGTACGAGGTCACCAACACAAATATCAAACATGTTAAATTCCAATAGTCTACATGCCCAAATATATATCAAACGCCCACCTCAAAAGACAAAAAGCTTAAATCCAGGACACTCATTTGCCATTCAGTATGCGAAAATGTGATCGGACTTAAGGTCAAAGGTCCCAAACCATGGAACGAAAAATAGATAGGAAACCGACCGAACAACACGAGCCGAATATCAAGGGGCAATTACAAACCTGATATAGACAAACATATATTACAGGAATAAAAACCAAAAACAGAAAGTGAGTAACCCGAACTCAATAAAAACCATGGTTGCACCGAGGTGCTCCGGACGATTAAGCAGTGCCTGCCTCCGCCGACTTTCTCGTTGTCATGTCAAGGAAAAAATCAAATCCAGGAATATAAAAGACTACCTATGACTCAACGAAAATGTCAGATCGTTTTTGAGATTGATTTCAAATAGGAATAAATTAAGTCATGTTAACGAGCGTAGAACTTATGGAAGTATAACATCAACCTAGGTACAACGAACCCCATGTTTTAGTAGGTTAACAGCAGTGACCGGGCAGAAAACGGGAAAGACGGAGTTTCTCCGGGTACTCTGGCTTCCCCAAGCAATAAAAACTGGACGCCTTGCATCCAGCTGCAAAATTGCTGAAATTGGCATTAAACACCATTCAAACACGCAAAAAAAATCAAAGACCTATCTCAAAAGACAACCAGTTATATTGCAGACACGAAGTAGTCACTCAAAAAGCAATGATGTGACCTTTGGGGGTTCAAAGTTAAAGGTCATCATCTTTGGAACGCGATACTATGCATCAATTAGTAATAATCTACCCACATGTCAAAACATCAAAAAGCCTACCTGACGATAAAATGTTAAAGCCCGGACACGATTTGTTGTGGACGGACTTACAGACAGACAGACTCACAACAATATGGCGACCTTCTTTAACCTCTTTCACCAATAACCCACTATGAACCTCCTGAAAAGTGGAATGCACCACTAGATATGCCTATTTAATATAACCTATAAGTGTATTAGGATGCGACTTACAGTGAAATTTAGCTCACAATATCAGCTGTAGAGAAGAAAAGAAGGGGAAGTAAAATGTCAGACAAAAGCAATATGTCTTCCAACTTCGTTTTAGATACATAATGGAATACATTCAAATGTATACAAACACTAAGCATAGTTTCAAAGCTTTTATTCGACAGTTATTGTGTATCGCAATTTGCACATTGCATATTTTAGGCACAACAATCAAAATTATTTGCATATCTTACTCTTCATGCTTTATATAAACCCAGAAAATCAATATTTAAAATATATTGTTTAAACACAGTAGGTTATTACGTTACAAATAAATAAAGGGCACCCTTATGCAATCGATTAGCAGTGTTAAATAGTATTTAAAAAACTCACATTTCTGGTTTTAATCGTATCATTGAGCTGGTTTATTCCGTACCCTACTTTCTCTGGCTATGCAATTAAAATCAAATTAATATTGTTAATGCAGTAGGTTAAAGAAACACCTTTGGCACAAAGCGACAGCTAAATGAATATTCTATATACTGAAAAGGTAGATTTGAAAAAAAAATTATCATAAAAGGTGATTTTATCATTTTAATATTCGATATCTGCTTTTTTCGATTATTTCATTAAATTAGATGGACAAAAATAAAAAATAAGAGATTAAAGAACTTAATATATCTATTCTCATATCTATGCTTAATCGTCTTTTAAAATATTTTATTCCCTGTATTAAATTCAAAACATAAAAAATGGAAAAACGTACCTGCGACTTCATCGTTTCAAACATGTTTAGATCTTTTTTCACCGTGTCATACTACTTTTAACCAAAATAATAAGTCGCTTGATCAGTGTGAGCCCGAGATCTTGTTCTTTTTAAGCCTATCCAGTTTGTTTTCATGCTAAATCATGACTTTTGTAGGAATGTTTAGCCACTCAATTGATCAAATGAAATAACTTTTATATCCAGATAATAATCTCTCGCCTTCTTCCTTTAGAATCTACAATGACTGTTATAATGAAAATATAAACTCTGTTTGCTGTTAATAGTATTGCCCTTCGATGACATTCTGCTGTTATCTGTTTTTTTTCAATTATTGAACTAACTATTTTCTGTTTTCTAATGAAAATTAATGTTATCTGTTATCATACGTATGATTGATTTTAATATTTGACAAAATGAAAATGAACAAATCACAGACGGTCCGAGTTGTTTTCTGATACGGCCATAGTTGTCTTCTTATACGGTCGGAGTTGTCTTTAAACTGCGGATGTAATTATATGTAAAAAAGTTTTTGCATTTATAGAAAAAGTATAAAGACAAAGTACAATGTATGTGCATATAGAGAAAAGGTATGTGCATATAGAGAAAAAGTATGTGCATATAGAAAAAAGTATGTGCATATAGAAAAAAGTATGTGCATATATAGATAAGTATATGCCTATAGAGAAAAACTATGTGCATATATAGAAAAAGTATAAAGACAAAGTATGTGCATATAGAGAAATAGTATGTGCATATATACAAAAAGTATAAAGACAAAGTATGTGCATATAGAGAAAAAGTATGTGCATATAGAAAAGGTATAAAGACAAAGTATGTGCATATAGAGAAAAAGTATATAGACAAAGTATGTGCATATAGAAAAAAGTAGGTGCATATATAGATAAGTATATGCCTATAAAGAAAAACTATGTGCATATATAGTTTAGTATATGCCTATAGAGAAAAACTATGTGCATATATAGATAAGTATATGCCTATAGAGAAAAACTATGTGCATATAGAGAAAAAGTATGTGCATATATAAAAGCAGGTACACATAAGGCAGTTACAGCGTTCCATACACTATGGTTTACATAGGCTTAACATGCTTAAGATGAGAATTGAGGCATAGATATATTTAGATAATTTACAACTACCCAATGATATATTTTTCAATGAAAAAAGCTACCTATCCATATATTTTGAAGAGCTAAAAAGTGACCTGTTCGGGCCGCACATCCTCCGTATTACCCTATATATACCAAGTTACCCCCCCCCCCCCCCCGTGTTGTCACCTGTCTCGATTCAGCAATAAAAGTCATAAAATATTTGCGTTGTTGTGTGTTTTTACTTTGCATCTTTACATATTAACATACGACCACATGTCTGTGCTCGTGCGACCTAATTTAAATGCCATAATAGCGGTACACATCAAAACAAAACAAGTTTAGGTGTCAAGACACTAAAGGGGTACAATCAAATTTAGAACATATAAGAAAATAGTACTTACAAACAAAATAGTCCTGTTTATCTTAGTGTATATTAAAAACTACTAACTGGATTTTAACGAATGAAAGTTTTTCTGAAAGGTGAATATATTGGAGAAATTTTGAGTCCTAACTTGCTCTGTTCTAATGGTGTTTAGTATGTTTTTTGTCACATTCACTACATGGACCTATATACCAAGATTTTCTGAAAAGAAAGTGCTATTTTTAGAGTGGGGGTTTACCCGGAAGCTGGTTTTCTCTTGGAAGGTTTTAAAGAGGTCATGAAATTTTGAGAGAACATAGGCCTGTCACGTACGATTCTTGATATATATGATGTCGATCAAGTTCCAGTTTCAGGGAGGATAACTCTATTTGTTTACTTTCGTCTGCTAAAAGTGCACAGTTGTCAAATTACACTATCGGGATGCAAAAAGAGTTTAACGTTGGTGATATAGTCACCGTAGGGAGAAGTGAAAAAAATGGAAAATTGTAAACAAATACAAACCGCTAGGAACTTATACATTATACACAGTATTCCTCTATGACGGAACATTTATTTCTGCAGCCAAACATGAACTTATCAAGGGAATGGACGAGTCTGAATTTCTACCATTGTCTTTGAACAATGTATCAACTTCGTCAGCCACTTTGTTAAAACCTACCTCATTTATTCCTTCCACCACAGCTATTGCTCCAAGAAACTTCTGCTATTCCAAATAAAAAATTTACCTCCCACTTCTGCTGCTCAAAACCAATGCAAGGAAAAGGAAGCTTACCAAAACGAGCTGACGCAATTACAGACGAAGAGATAAATGTTTTGTTTGATACAGGAGGCCTTGGGGTAGAAACAACATTGTTGAATACAATGTGGTTTTTTAATACGCTTCATTTTGGTATTAGAAGGGGAGAAGAACATAGATCATTGAATTGGGGAGACTTCAGTTTAAATTATGATAACCACCTAAAACTTCAGTATGTGGAATTTAGTGAGAGACAAACAAAAACACGAACAGGGGCTGACATAAGAAATAAATGGGACAGCAGACCACGAATGTATAAAATGAAGGAAGGTGGTCACTGTCCTGTTAAAATGTATAAAACATACAAAGAAAAGAGACCGGCTGACTACAATCAGGCAGATAAACCATTTTACCTTGCAGCAGTTACTAATAAATTGAAACCTAATAACAATGAATAGTGGTTTTAAGCGCACTAGTTGGAAGAAACAAACTAAACAATCTGATGAAACTGATGGCTAAGGATGCTAATCTGCCAGGAATTGAAACAAAAAGAATTACCAACACAAGTGTTCACAAGCACTTGTGCCAGAAACTTTTGAACAATAACATTCTTGACACACAAGCAGTGCACATTACAGGACACAAAAATCCAGCTTCATTAAATAATTACAGGTAATTTTTGAAAACTGTACATTAGATAAAAACATTAAAGTAAGCTTGTTTCTCTAGCCTTATTGCATATACATGTACACTATCAGACTTTTTCTACATTGTACATTCATGTAAATCACACTATAAATGAATAGATATTACTAAAGTTTATGTCCACAACAGTTGGCAGCATAATAAAAATATTTGTATATTTTGCTAAGTGTATACTTTCAGCTTTTGGTACACAAAAAATATACCAGCGGCTTTGAATCAATCTTTTGGTTTGTTCTGAAATTTTGAAATATGTACATTGTATGTTACATGTACTGGTAACTGCATACAATTTTTTTTCAGGCTGCTTGACCACAAAAGAAAACAAGAGTAATAGGTTCTTTCATACGTTTTTGGGAAATACCGGTTGATCTTTCACGAGTGATAGAAATTTTATGTCTTTTCGCGAGTGGGGCGCAGCGAAACGAGCCAAAAGACATAAAAATTTCTATCACAAGGTAAAGATCACACGGACTTTCCCAAAAACGTATGAAAGTACCTATTTCTCCCGTAAACCAACAACTTTCACATCGCTATAATCTATAGACGCTCCATCGTTTTAGACTCCATTGTTCCTGACGTCCAATCAGAACGCCGGAAACAAGAACGTCAAACAAGAACGTTGTTATGTTTCCATAACAACGTTCTTGTTTCTGGCGTTTTGATTGGATGACGCAGCAAGTACAGATGTGTGCGCGTGAGCTCATCTGTACTGGGTCATCTGTACCAGAAATCGGCCATTTACGGAAGAAATGTCAAATCTTCTATCAACCACTGTGCACCCTAAAAGGCCTTGCAACTTACCTTTTTTCTCTAGTGAACGTGCAATCCACGATGATCATGTTGATTCAACACATGAAACTCGCCCAAAACACAGCAAACTTCTCTTCCACATAATACAGTGAACACAAGTACAACCAACACTAGCAGTCCGATTAACATTTTTCGCTCAGTTTTTTGTAAGGCTTCTATACATAGAGGACCATTCAACATGAACATTTACATTTGTATTTGATGACTCAAAACGCGCCGAAAATTTTGTATCGTAAATCGAAAGTACGTGTACTGACAGTACACATCAACGTCATCAAGCTATTTTTGTCTTTTCCTAATTCAGAACATATATTGATTTTTATAACAAATGAATTAAAGTTGTATTATTTCTTTAAATTGAGTATTTTTATAATGATGAATAACACAATATAATTATATTTATTGACCGCCGCCCTAACTTCAAATGGGAACTACTTTATTGTGTATGTAGATAAGTTTGTTTGGCGTAAATAGTTTGAAGTGACCTACTTCGAAATTCCTACTCTAGACACATAAACAGCACGATATTTGCTACGAATTAGTGAGAAAAAGAATCCAACACTGGTGGAAGGGCAAGACGGGAGCCTCGTTGGAGACTAGAAATCTTTTCACTTGGGTGTCTGTGATTTCCCCGTCTTGCCCTCCCACTAGTGTTAGATCATTTATTTCTTTGATTGATTGATTGCATGTTTTCCTTTCTTCCAGTTAGCAGTATTTCAGCTTTATTCAGGACGAGAGCAAGTTAAGAAAACAATCAATTAGAGAAAGATGAACTGAAGGGCAAACATTTTGAATTCCACAGAAAAACTGGTGGGTATGGGTAGGGGCTTACCTTTTTGAGCCTACAAAAGAAAGTCTTGTCGTGCAAGGAGCGTGACACTCTCTAAACACGCCACCCACTATGGTATCCCATATCCACCACCAGAGCACGCGCTAAAACGCTCTGTGAACCCTAGTAACTAATTTCAACTTCTCACGAATTTTAAGGACAACATTAATACTTGCATATCATTAAATAACGAACGCCAATAACAGACATCGTAAAATTAACCAATTGTGACGGCTAAAATGTGAAAAGCAGAATTGATTTTCATCTAACGCTTACATGTTTGCATCTTCAACTCAGAAGTATCTATATACAATTATTCTTTACTTGAGATTTAATTCTGTGTAAATTCACGTGACACAATGAAATAGTGAATAAAATATATAATAGATGTTTTCGCTTTTGTCGTAAATCTTATTTAATATCATATCCTCGAATTCTTAGGAATTGTGGCACAGAAGAAACCTTTGATCAAAACGCGACAAAAGAACTTTTTAAGCGTTTATAATAAAAAAACACGACCTCGGTGTGTAAGGTAGCAGTAATCTACTATTGATCACAGAGGTTAATATATATTATATAATAATACGGCATCGAGTGTATTTGGGAAGAGCTGGAGTACCCAGCAAAACCGCCGACATACGACAGGAAAACTTGCATGCAAGGTAGCTTTAAACAATAGACAAACTAAATTTATTCCAACAGAAGTGGTATTGCAATTTATTGATGTTACACTGGAAAATAATAACTTTCAATTCAATGGAAAAAATTACATACAAACTACAGGAACAGCGATAGGTTCAAAATTGGGCAAAAATTATGCTTGTACATATTTAGGAGTGTGGGAAAAAGCTCTTCTAAATACCGCACAAGAGAAACCACTAGCATTCTTCCGTTTCATTGATGACATATGGGGAATATGGACACATGGAATAGATTCCCTTATTTCTTTTCAAAATTGGGCAAATGAAATTCACCAAAATATTAAAGTTGATTTACGTTATTCGTATGACAAAATTGACTTTTTAGATGTCACTACATATATAAAAAATGGTAAAATTGAAACAGACCTATTTTGTAAACCTTCGGACAAGCACCTTTATTTACATGTAAAATCTGATCACCCGAATTTGGTCAAACGAGCCATACCTTATGGCATTGGGATGAGAGTTAGGAGAATATGCTCAGATCAGAACCCTAACCCTAACCCTAACCCTAACCCTAATTGACTCTCAACAATTTTTATGTTTTCTTAAAACCAATAAAAATGCATCCTCAAGTTTCCTAGATTATTCAGCTTTCCAAAAATACCAAATTTATTCTGGTATCATGTGCAGTTCAAATTCTATATGAGGCAAGAGTATTTGTTGGTCCTACACATTTAGCTAAAACGATCTATAAATGAGGAAGTAACAGTTGACATTTTTATACTTCTAATATTTGCGAGTGAAGCGAATTTTTACATTTCGAAATATTAATTTCACTGACAGGAAGTTGAATGGACGGATTGGAGCGATCAGTCAAAATCAGTCCGTCAGATGAGTCAAATCCGTCAATTGACGGATGGACGGATTGGGAAATATTTGACTGATCAGACTGATTGATAACTAATTGATGACGGATTTTGGAACGTTGATGCATTGCTAGAAGTGTTGCGTTTTCAATATCAAGTATTTATTTCGTAATAAATATCATCTACCCAGGCGAGATAACTCTAAAAACATGCAATCAAAGTATATTTATTTAAGACCTTAAGAATCTCTACAGTTTGGTAAGCGTTTCACTTATTAGTTATTTATTATTATTATGGAGAAGATCGGCAAACGGGGAAATATCTAAAAATTATAATTTGATCTTGATCGTTGACCTTTGTCAAAGTTACAGTCGGTGATTACCAACAGTAAAATTGGTTTATGATTTACAGAACTATACCGTCAACTTGCAAAAAAGAAAGAGAAATAACTCCTATAAGTAGTTATCAAAATCGTTTGCGCTATATGTAACAAAATGCCGTAATATAACACTTATATATTTGGAACAATTACATGTAGCAAAATCTTTTCGATATGAAAGTTTATCTGCACAGAAGATTTTCACTGCTAGGGGAGATAACACTACAAAGAAAACGGGTTCGATGTGCCAGGGTGAATCGGTGCATGGTAGCGAAAAAAAAAGAACATTAAGAAACATGCTAATAACAGGAAGGCATTGCACTCGTAAAGTGGAAAGCCTAAATAAGAAACAAATAAATAACAAGAAGACAGCCCACTCGGAAAGCATCCCTTGTATTTTAACATGTTCATTTATTTTTTCTGGTACTTCCTTAGTATGGAAGACGGATTGTTTTTTTGTAACAAGACCTATCTAAAAAGTGTTTGATTGTTTAGCGTCTAATGGAAGCCATGAAAAAAGCACCAACTAGGCCACGCTTTGTAATTATAAAACGAGTTTTGTCAATATATCAGAGTGTTGAATCATTATATAACAATAAATGGCATTTAAATTTACTCCACAATTAATATAACAAAATTTGTCAATAATATTGTATGTTATCTATGTATTTAAAATTCTTTTAGATAAAACACCGTTGCGTGTAAATATTTGTAAAAAAATGTTGAATGTACTTCGTGGGTAAAATTTATTTCAAACTTTTTGCAATAGAGCGAAAGAAAAGTCTACATGCGCTTGGGTTAATTATCCTAATATATATAATAGAACGGAAATTATCTTTACAAATAAATCAATCAAATCTTAGGACAATTGATTTCTTACCTTATCCTTTTTAAACCTTTTTCATTATTTACACAACATTTGATTAGACCCGTTTTAACATTTAAGTCCTAAATCATAAAATTTTATGATTTTTACAACATAATAGGTTTTATATGTACGTTATGAAATACGATAATTGTTTAATTTATGCAATAGTATAGTGTGTTCTTGTTCTGTCCACTTTTTGAAAATACAGGTAAAAAAGTAAGTGGGCAGAACAGGAATTGTATTAATTAGATCTAATTAGAGAACAAAGGATTAAAAATTATAGTCTTTTTCAAAATATAAATAAATATCAAACATATATATTTGTCATTATTTATTTTTTATATGTCTTGTAAAAAGCATTTATTACAGAGAACATCATTAGATAATAATGCAACTTTAGTTTTGGGTTTAATAGCTATCTATATAACAATCATTAATTATACATATAGGTTCTTAATATAAAACATATTTATTTTTGGTGTCGTCCGAATCCTACTGGTATGTTGTTCCGTGTTGAGAGGGTAGCTGGACAGTCTTTAATTGTACATCTCCAGTAGGCTCTCTCTCTCCACGGTTGTTTTTTACGCTGTAGATGTAGCCTCGGTATCCCAGGTTCTGTGATCCAAACTTGTTACGTACAAATAGTACTTGGACTTGTGCATGTGCCTTAGAGTTTCAAATATAACCGATTTGACCTTATAGTTTTCCTGCTTTTAAGACTGCTTTACAGCTTGACACTGTTCAGAAGTTTTAAAATAAGTTTTCCTTTGATACTGAGCAGTTATCGTAATATAACTAATTTATTTACTAATTACTTATTTATTTACTAATTATGCTAATTGTGAAACAGACTATAGACACTAAAACCAACAATCACACCGATTAAGTTTACACAAGACTAGATTTCAGAACAAGAATATAAAATTTAAAAAGTGGGCAGAAATGGAATAAACCGTATTAAATATACCAGGAAACTTCTTTAGAAACTGGACAAAAAAGAAACATTTTTCCCTTTTCCCCATATTTTCACAATCATGATTATAAAGTTGAATTGTTTTCTTATACTATATTCGCACATTGTCCGGAAATATCAAAATTATTTGTACGAGCCTTGGAAATATGTAGACATGCGAGACTCTGTCGTGCATTTCTAGACTACTTTGCTAGAACAAAACATTTGTTCAAAACAGATGATTTCAAAAATAAAGAATGGCAGATTGTTCACTTTTATCAAAAAGTTAAGGGCTAATTGTTCAAAAATTGTTTTCGTCATCTATTGTTTTAAACTTGACTATAGTTTGTTGTGCCATTTTTAGGCGGAATAGACTATCTCTGTGGTCAATGAGTAAAACAATACATGGTTGTCAAGGACTTTTGTGGCTGTTGCTAGGGACAACATGCCACTTTCGGTTGTAAAATAACTTATTGTACTAAGGTACATCATCCTGATTTGAAAAATATATGGTTGCTAAGGACTTTTTGTAATTGCTAACTTGTTACTATGGTATGACCTAGACCCATGACCTTTGAAATTGTACTCAAACTAAAGGTCTTGACATGGTAATCATATTAAGCCTATATGTTTACTATACTATATCTAACCATTTTACAAGTTGTTTCAAAAAACCAATTAACCGAAATGAGTCAATGGCTGTAACTCAAAAACGATTCATCGCACAGTTTCGGACCAATCTGAGGGTCTTGATAGTCAAGGTAGTTCGTCTACTATTGATCAAGTGGTCTGTCAACACTGAGATTGCGGGTTCGATTCTCACTGCAGGCAGGATGTACTCGACTCCAATCTTAATTGACAAGGATTGCCATTTTACTTCCACTTGTCAGGGATTTTCTCCGGGTACTCCGGCTTCCTCCCTCAATAAAAACTGGACGCCATGACATAGCTGGAAAATTTCTGAAAGTGGCCTTAAACACCATCAAACAAACAAAATCAAACAAAAACTATACATCGCACAGTTTTCGGACCAATCTTAGGGTGTTGATAGTCAAGGTAGTTCGTCTACTATTGATCACGTGGTCTGTCAACACTGAGATTGCGGGTTCGATTCTCACTGCCTTAAACACCATCAAACAAACAAAAACGATTCATCGCACAGTTTACACACCGATCAACCGACTTATATCATTTTAGTGAGAAGATGTATGACACGATGAAAAAAGATAGAAACAAGTTAAGACCTATACGTATACAGATGACTTTTTCCAAATCGCTACGTTTAAAACTCACTGTATCAAATATAGTGTAGTAAAAAATTATTTGGCATATATTTGTCCATTAACGTATTCAATCGTTTTAACTAATGTTTTCATTTGTTATCTGAAAATAGGTTCCAAAGGTACTGGCATCACAAATTTGAACAAATAAATGCAAAATTTACGCTTCTGCACAATATATTTCTGTATCCAGTGTTTTTGTTCAAAAGGACATATATCCAACGTTTTTTCTGACCCCAAAATTATTCTTTCAATTGCAATTTATTAGGAGTTTGAATCATTTTTCTTTACGCATTTACTGAAAAAATGATACGGAAAAAATCAGCTCATCTTTTTATAATGACACGATGAATAAAAGTTCCTTGACACGATTGAAAACAGCCACGTATTTCTTAAGTGATTAGTTTTATACTTCCACATGGGACATTTCAATAACATTTTACAACTAATGTCTGTATATCATTGAATATTATACAAAAAGTCTACAATTGTTAATACAATATTATGTATACATTCTTGACACAAATCACTAGACATGGAAAAAGGTAACAAGCAGCGGAGCAGCTTTGTAAGTCATCTTTAAACCATAGTCAGTGAGGAATTAAACATTGAGTAAATGCTCTCATTTAGACAATCCCAGAGCAGGGCTTAAGCGGAAATCAGTGTTATATGTCGATAACGCTCTACATATGAGTTCTCACCTATCAACAAATAACAAATAACGAACAAGATTTTGTACAAATATTTCCTACTTGTACAAATATTTCCTACTATGTCGACATTAAATAGTATATAACGGATCCATCTACTTGGTAGGTCAATATATTGATGTCAAACTTTTTTTTACAAATTATAAAGTATGAATTTAAGCAAACATTATCAAATGTGCTGCCTACAATCAGGAACCTATATACTAGTCCAGCTTCAATTTAAAATAAAGACGAAGAGCTAGAAATTTAAGGTTAATTAGCGTACAAATGAGAGTTAAATCTCAAGAATTAATACATCATATATAACTGTAACACGAATACTGCCTATGTCTAATAATTTTTAACATTATCGGTTGCAAATATTTTGAGAATTCCACAGTAATCATTTACATAAAAACAGAAAAGGAAAACGTGTAAGACATGTAGTTACTAAGGACAATATTATATCATTCAAACAGACCGCGAGATTTACCTTCATTGACCGAATTATACACAATTTTCATCGCGTATTACCCCTGTAGACACCTAAAGATACACAGAAAAGAATCTACCAAACTGGTTAGAGAATGCTTACACAAATGTACACTGTTTTATTACAATTATTTATATTTATGGTTTAATTACCCGTTTTCTTTCATTGTTAATTCTAATAAATGAAAAATAAATAATGATAAACAATCAAACAAACACAAATCAAAACACCCTGCCTTTATCGATGTCATATAATATTGTCTTTATTTTTATGTCAACGCCCCAAATACGAAGGCCACCTTCGCCTTTAGACGGTGACATAAAAATTCTGTTTTGCAGAAAGAACGAACGTCGACATTTATTTTGTCACTCTTTTGGGTTTTCTTCAATCAAAATAGTTTGCTGATTGATATGGTGATTTGTGCAAACGAATAGTACGTTATAGGCTGTTATCCGACAGAACCCTACTTCTTGTTGGCCGATGTGCATAACAATGATTTTAGTTTAACATTTAACCCCTTCTGGAAATTGGAACGGTTCGATATTTGGCGATTCGTACTAATAGGCATGCAGTAAGTTCTGCACAAATCTCACTGTCGACCCTCTACTTTCTGCTTGCAGCTTATACGTATTGAACAATTTCGACAAACGTTTCTCGTGTTCCGTTTATCGTACTGGTTGGATATTTCATATTATTGTTTATACTAATGGACATACGATTTAAAACCCTGGTACTTATTTGTCAATCAAAACAAAATGCGAATCGACTTGTCAAAGTTCAAAGTCTAAGGTCTACAACGATGATAGGAGACCCATTGTCTAGTAATTATCTACCCACATGGCATATATGAAAAGCTTAGCCTATATCAGCGAAGGCCGGGGTCTTCTCTGGGTACTCAGGCTTCCACTCCCATTTAAGACATCATACAGCTGATAAATTGCTGAAAGGCATTAAAAACCATTCATACAAACAAACAAACAGTCAAACAATTATTTTAAAAGTTATACCGGGCGCGAAGCAATGACTAAATAGGCATTGATGTTATCCTGGGTTGGGGGGGGGGGGGGTCAAACTTCGAAGTAAAATATCCCGGACACGAAGCAGTCACTCAAAAGGCAATGATGTGACCTTGGGGATCAAATTTTAAATTAAATATCAACACCTATGGCATGCGAAACATCGATAAGTCATAATCTACCCACATGCCAAATATCAAAAGGCCTACCTAAAAAAAGTTATACCCCGGACAAGATTTGTAATGGCTGCACGGACGAACACACAACAATATGTCGACCTTCTTTTGCCTCTTTTACCAAAAACCCAATATAAACCTCCTAAAAATGAAAAGTGTTATGTAACACTAGATAAAGCTATCGTACTTATCCTTAACGTGTATTAGTATGCGATTTGCAGTGTCAAATAAATTTGGCTGAAAATAACAGTCTTAAAGGAGAAGAAGAGAAAAAAGAAGATGATGTAAATTACCAGACAAAAACAATATGTCTCCCATTTATCTTCGTTTGGTATACATAATAAAATAAGAGTTGCATACAAATACAAAGATAGTTTGAAAGGTTTTCTGCAAATGTCATTGTGTGTCGCAATTTGTTCATTTCATATTTTATGCACAGTAATCAAAATTAATTTTCCCCATCCTCCTCTTCATGCTTGATATTGACAAGAAAATAAAAAATTACATATATTATTACGTTACGAACTCTTAAAGTGCATACTTATTCAATCGGTTAGCAGAATTTAATAGCTTATACAAAGTCATATTTCTTGTTTTAATCATATCATTGAACTGATTTACATCGTATCGTAATTTCTCTGACAGTGCAATGAAAATCAAATTAATATTGTTAATGCATTATGTTAAAGATACATTTTTGGCATCAAGCGAAAGCCAAAGGAATATTCTTTATATTTAAACGGCCGATTTGAAATAAAATTATATCATAAAAGGTCATTTTAGCATTTTAATAACTATATCTGCATTTTCTCGTTTATTTTATAAGATAAGTTGGACAAAAATAAAAGCAAGAGCTTAAAGAACTGAATATATCTATTGCCAAATCTATGCTAAATCGTGTTTAAATATATTTTATTCGCTACAGTAATTTTAAAATATAAAAAAATTTGAAAAACTTAACTACGTTTTCATCGCTTCTAACTTGTTTATATCTTTTTTCATCGTGTCATACATCTTCTCACCAAAATGATATAAGTCGGTTGATCGGTGTGGTTTAGGACCAATCTATCAAATGAGGGTCTTGATTAGTGGAGAATTTTTCCATGTTATTTTGGTCTTCTATCTTTTATAGTTTTTGAGTTTTAATTATAACAATTGATTAGAGGCCTTTGGTCGAGGTCACTCTGAACTTTGACTTTGAGATATTCTTTAAGGACATGTCTCCGGACGACAAATGGTGAAGACTTTTCACGATTTGTGAGTTTTTGTGATAAGCGGAGTCCTTGAAACATTCAAGGTATACCGCTCGCCTGCGCTAGTCAGAAATTTTTTGCCAAATTGTGTCATAAAGTTGTCTCAAAAGTTCCTTAACATTAGTCAATTTTCAGTTTTTTTGTATCTGTTATTCCAGAGATTACGCGATAGCGAGGTTTTGGGCGTTTGGGCAGATAACTCCGTAAAGAAAAATGTATTTTCTTTATATATAATTATATAATTATATCCCTAAACATTAAGACCGATATGCTTATAATATTCTGTATATACAATTAGGGCAAAGTATGTAGCCTTTAGACTAAAGAAAAAAATCTAACGACTTAAGCACGTTATATTGCGAAACAGTAAGAAGTTTTCTATTGGGTATAAAGTACCCACTATTACTTGGTCAAGTAATTTTGAGAAAGCTTCTGATACAATCGGTTGGTTTTTTTTCACTATCTGTTAATTAATTTGTGTCATTAAAACATACTGCATAATTATATATTTTAGTGTGGAGTCGTTGATTACCTTGAACAAGCTCATAAAGTCGTCCAGATAACTGAAAATAACGTTTTCTTGGTATAAATGTAATCAATAAAAGGATATTTAGATCAAACTCATCGATACATGCGCCTTTTTATCTTTCTGTTTGCCAAAAGATAGGTTGTAAATTCCACGTTTTTTATCCATCATAATACAGATACACGTGTACGACCAACTGATATATATATTCATTTTGATTAATTTACTTAGTTATTGAATTGTTCAAGGCTATATGCTTTTAGAGAATATTTAGAATATAACAATAGACAATATTAAATCTTAAAAAATATTTTCCCTTCGGATGTTATTAATGATCCCATAAGTGTTTTCAGTTATTTTGTAAACATTAGATTTCACGCTATTTTAATTCTTATAATTAAAGATGCTACCAACAATAATTTTTAGCTTCTTGCATGAATGTTCTAAAACTCCTATTCCTCGACAGAATGATCCTACCCTCGACAATTAATTGAAAACATAGGCCTTAATAAATTTATTATTCTATAATTTTCCCCAATTCCCGGACTTCGGTTAGAGAAGATTATGTTAAATCGGAAACCATTAGTTACACTTAAGCTACCAAAAAGAAATTTCACCGTCGACGTCAGTAATTAGCTAGTTGATAGGTACAATGTTAGGTCTGAATGATTTATTAAAGTTATAAGTACCACACATAAATTATCAAAACTATGATAAGTAAGCAGGTATTGCCAACGAATGGAACGAGCCTGACGGAAAATGAGCAAGAAATTTAGATTTCCCCAGAAACGGTAGTTAAACTACATAAACTTTAGCCTGGAGATGTATTTTTCTTTGTTGCTATGGTATCAATGCATCTGTTTTCCACGTATATCGTTGTAAGAGCCCCCCCCCCCCCCCCCATTGCCGTTTAATTTCGTTTTTATTTCTTTGGATAAGTTTCAACATAAATTCGAATACAAAATTTTTTCTTGTACAGATTTTAAATGCCCTATAATTTAAGCTAACACTGCGTTTTGAGATACTTATTTATAGTTGCATTGTGTTTAATGTCCTTCAGATGACTGAAAATAACATATTCTTGGTGTTACGGAAATTACGAAAAGATATTTAAATTACATTCTAATATGACGTCCTTCAAACGCTTTGGAAACACACCTCTATTTAAATATTCAACAAAATACGGCTGTTCCAGCCATTTCAAAAACCCCCGTGTGTTGATGTTTTTGCTTTAAAATTTATTTTATTTTGTACCTTTGTAAGAAAATCCCATAGATATTTTTTAGGCTTAAGAAGTACCAACTAAAAAATGAATATTTTCATAATTATAACCTAATAAATTTGTATTCTTATTATTTCTTAACAAAATTGAGTTTTTAAACAACCGTTGGATATAAACGTCATCGTCTTAATGACGTCAAATACTGTATGACGTCACAATAAATCTTTGGACTCAAAAGCAAAAACAAAACCCCAGCTGTTCTACAATGTCGGACATCGATTCTGATAATGATTCGGACATCAGTTTTGAGGAGGATAGTGATGTAGATGCTGGACTGGACCTTAATGAAGATGACGTAGATATTCCTACGGTTTTACCGTGGACCTGTGTGGATATTGAAGGCTATGAGAAACCTTTTCCTCTAATTGAGTTTGCAGAAAGGACTGGCGCGAGAACAAGATTACCGGTAAACGCTAAACCAATTGAATATTTTAATTTATTATCAACAAATCCTGCAAAACATGAAAATCTTATTGATCTTCTTGTTAGGGAAACCAATCTTTATGCTCAACAATCAATTGAAGCACAAATATTAAAACCAAACTCGAGAGCCCACTCTTGGCATGACACAAAAAGAGAAGAAATGGAAGCTTTTCTAGGTTTAATATTGTCCATGGGAATTCTTAAAAAGCCATCCATTGAATCATACTGGCAGGAGGGAACCCATTCTTGGCTAACTAACACTCCAGCTTTTTCCCGAGTAATGAGACGCAATAGGTTCCAGTTATTGCTCAAGTATCTGCACTGTAATGACAACACTTTAGCTGTCCCGCATGGTCAACCAGGGTATGATGCAGGTTTTAAAATCAGACCGGTACTTGACTTGCTAAATCACACATTTAGTTTGAACTACTCCCTTGCTAGAGATATTACTGTTGACGAGAGTCTTGTCGGGTTTAAGGGAAGAAACCGGCTAGTTCAATACATGCCTGCAAAAAAATCGCACAGATGGGGACCTAAATTGTTTCTTCTTGCAGAATCGGACACTGGATACATTCACCATATCAAGCTTTACACAGGTGCACAATTTAATGAATAATGATTGATACAAGCAACAAAATTATATTGAAGGAAAACGATTTCCTCTTTCCTTAATTGTTCCTATTTATCTGTATTTAATGACGGACTTGTGTTATCTTTTTCAAAATGCAAATTAAATTTTACTTGGAAAAAATATATATCTTAACAAACATCGCTAACATTACAGACAATTGTGTCGTTTGTCAAAGGTTTTTTTTAATTACCCATTTTTAATAGTGTATATATAAACAAAAATTTGAGGTGACACGAAATTTCCATAAAACTATTTCATTCTGTTACAGGCAAATCAAACACACCACGACCTGTGGGTTCACCTGAAGTAATATTTGAGATTGTGAAGGAGCTTTTGCAGCCACACTTGCAAAAAAGTCATCATCTTATTATCGACAACTTCTTCTGCTCGCCTGCACTTTGTCACTATCTATTTGAAAAAGGCACTTATGTCACAGGAACAGCACGATGTCACAGAAAGGGTTTGCCACCATCCTTTAAAGGATTTAAATTACCTAAAGGGGAAATGGTTGCTAAACAACAGGGGCCATTGATGGCGCTAGCATACAGTGATAGACGACAAGTAACTTTTCTGTCGACATTTGCAACACCTAGGTATGACATGTATTTATCAATCAAATAAAATCGAATGCTTCATTGTCCTGAACAAAGGTACAAATTTAAAATAAAGTAATAGGTGTTTGTAAAATGTATAGACTCTACTCTCTGTAGAAAGAAATTTCGTTCAGCGTAAACATTTGAATTGCATTAAGGTGTCATTTTCCAAAAACTAAATTAAAAAGATGATGGAAATGGATTTCTTTGAAACTGAAAACAAACGAACTTAAAAAAAACATATTTAAATAACTTTCTTATTTTCTTGTATTACCGTTAACTGTATTTTATTATTGTTTCGGTTCTTTACTTTCAAATGATTCCCCGATATTCCTTACATTCATGTATAGATGCCTGGATTTCGCTTAACATGAAATAATGTCTACTCACCATTTAAATTTTTCATTTAGTTTACAATTAGAAAGAAACAGCAGAGGTGTAGAAAAGCGTATACCAAATGTGGCAGCGGTTCACAATCAGAAGATGGGGGGGGGGGGGTTGATGTAGCAGATCAACATATTTCCAATTATGATCCGGACATGAGAAGCGTGAAAATGTGGAAGAAAATCCTGATTAATTCCACTTTACGTTTAATCGGTAAAATTAAATTGTTATTAATATTTAATTTATGAACCTATTAATTGATAATTATTATTGTGGGTACGTATATTTCTGGAGATTTATAAAAGTAACTTTAGACAACATTTTTATTTTAAGGGTTTTATTGGGTACTTATTTATCTACCATTTCCAATTGGGCTGTTATTTACTATGTTTTTTCTTCAGCAAATGCCTATACCCTGTACGTCCAGAACAGAATGGTGCAGAAAAAGATGACGAGATATGAGTTTCACCACTCGGAGTATCATACTCAGTCTGTTAGGCGAGTACAGAGAAGAGCAGAGAAACACAGGCAAAAAATGTCAGGCTCCTTTAGACAGAAGATTCACAGACCGTCACTTCCTTTATCCGATACCTGGTAAATGAAAATAAAACTCTTTCTCGCTTTGCTTGCTGTGTATTTTTTCCCGCGGTACTACATAACTTGCAATGAGCCTCGGTAGCCGAGTGGTTAAGGTAGTTCTTCTACTATTGATCACGTCGTCTGTCAACACTAAGATTGCGGGTTCGATTCTCACTGCGGTCAGGGTGTACTCGACTCCAATCTTAATTGACCAGGATTGCCAGTTTTCCTACCGCAGGTCGGGGGTTTTCTCCGGGTACTCCGGCTTCCTCCCCAATAAAAACTGGACGCCATGATATAGCTGAAAAATTGCTGAGAATGGCGTTAAACATCATTCAAGCAAGCAGCATAGCTTGCATCCATGGGCGTGATACTCAAGAGAATAAAATATTAATCAAGGAATGTGGAAAAAGAGTCACGATCCAAAAACAACGGGTGGTTAGATACACTTTTATTTAATTCTTAAATTTCGTCTATTTAAAATATAAAAGTCATTGCCCACTGCGCAGTCATCCCGCCTTTGTGTTGTGATATTTATTTTACATGTTTCTATCGCGGAGAATACATAGATGAATCTTTTAATCGACGGTCACTTGACTATCTAAAAACACATTTTTTTCTTATTTAATTTCGTTTTATGCTGGATATGTATTTTAAGTAAGTTTATGTCAGTCTCTTTTGCTTATTTAAGAAGCAATCTAGTCAACGCTTGGCAGTACTTAATTTATATTTTTCATGTAGGTAAAAAGAGGAAACAATATCGGATTTGTGACTCGAAGGTCAGGACATGGTGCAATACCTGTCAAGTTGGTCTGTGCCTTGGGGAGTGTTGTGAGAGATATCACAATAGAGACTTCAGAAGACAAGAAGAATAAATAAAATTTCTATCTATGTTTGATTGTTAGTGTTTTTTAAATAATTAAGTTTTGAAAAAAAGTTATTATCCCTAGTTAACAAGATATTTATTAGGAACAAGTGAACATTAATAATGGTCAATAATTGAAGTTTTGAAAATTTGATAAATTTTGAAATTTTGACTTCAAGAATATATTGGTATGTCCCTATTACACTTCCATAATAAAAAATAAATAAGTACATGTAAATACAATAAAAAGAGTTTTCTAATTTACAAAGACGAAAATAACTTGGACTACGGATCTTAGAAAAATTTATTTGCGTTTTGGTGTTTTAACTTTCCGATAAGACCGCAACTGATAAGTCTTCACTAGGCGAAACGCTCTTATAACGCAATGTAAATTTTTTCGCCTGAAACTTTGTTTAAATTTTTGTCAAGAGCGCAACTGTTGTATTCAGTAGACGAAACAGCGCGTCTGACGAAATGAAAAATTGTTCGACTTGAACTTGGTTGTAGCTTTTGTCTTGAAAGTATGTTAACATTAGAATTAACTGCGGATAATTTTACATCAAATAAACGACCGCAAACGTCATCAGACGTCAACAAATAATCTCACGCACTTTGTGAAAATAATACCGATTATATCGTGACGTCAGGCTATTGTGGCGTACGCGACGTCGTTGAGAATTTGAATCTGGCAGCAAGAGGGTTAAATAATCCATAAAATTGGGGCAGCCATGAATTATTTCTTAACTAATCAATACATGCAACTTGTGTTCTATCATTTCGGTAAAAATGTTGAAGAAAAAGCAGGCTGTACTTTTAATAGACTTCAAATTTCTTTCAATATAATGAAGAATATCTGGTAAGTATATCACTTTTTATTCAATTTGTTTTGTTATAAAAAACCTTCAAGATTATTTACATACAGTTAATACACTTAGAACATAAATATGTTGAATAATTAATTTTAACTTTCTTAACACGATTTCGTTGTGTAGCATTGTATCTGTTTTGTGAACTAATATTTCAGTGTTGTAACAGTTCAAATATTGCTTAGCATATAAAACATCAGATAGTATTAATCTTTAAATTAATTTGTTATTTTACTTTTTCATGCCTTCACATAAGTTTTAGTTGTTTCATTTTTTGTAAAAATTAAATTTAATCCTATTGTGATGTGAAATAAATCAAATATTTTATGCACTCCAAATGACAAACCACATGTCAGTATACTGTATTATGTAGTAAAAAATATCTGAGTCCAAATTAGGTATGCATGTCGGGCCCATACTAGGAAGGTTCCCAATGTTCAAGTCAAAGAACAAACCCAGTGCCTCACGGGTGGCGGATAGGGATTATAAACCTGGCCGCGGACCGTAGTGGGTAAGTGTTTAGAGTAAGGCTAAATTCGCCGCTCCTATCAAATACATCATACCTTTCCTGTTTCGAATCGCTCTTAAATATCTTGCGCGGATGATGATAAATCGGAAACCAATAGTTACGCTTAAGCTTGGAAAAAGACCGTCGACGTCATGAGTAATCTGATAGTTACAACGTCAATTTCACACGACTTATCAAAGTGCCTACCACACGCAAATAATTAAACTAAAATAAGTTAGCAGATATTGCCAAAAAATTATATAACTGATATATAAATAAGCATGGAAGTTGAATTGCCTCAGAAATAATAATGAAATATACACAACCTCAGAACAGTAACTTAAGCATTGAGGCGACCCATATACGATTCAGTTATTAGTTATCCACGTTTATTGGTCTTAAAGAGATTATTCCCACAGCTTCAGTTTATTTAAGGATTGTTTTCGATTGTTGGTTAGATTATTGGACATTAACGACTTTGGGTCGATTTGCACTGAATAAACATGTTGCAGCGTAAATCAATCCCAAGTCGTTGATATCCAATAATCTATCCAACAATTGAAATCAAACCTTATATTTTAAATATTATGGTATGTTCAAAAGGAAAAATAACCGTAATTGTCATCTTCCATTAATGGACTTTTTCAACCACTTCAAAAGCTTAGCATCCAACACCAATTTAAACAAATCTTCGACTGGTAATGATTCTGTCAATATTACAGATACTACATGTATATTTGAAGAATTGGACCGTGCAGTAACCCAAAGTGAGATTAATACATGTATCTCCAATTTAAATCGAGGAAAAGTCATGGCTGTGATGAAATGAAATATTTATAGAATTTAAAGATATACTTGTTCCCTTCTTAGAGCGTATTTTCAATACGGTATTATCGTCTGGAATTTTTCCGTCATCTTGGTCATATTATACTTGTTCCTGTATTCACCAAAGGCGATCCGTCTGATCCTATGAACTATCAGTTCATCAGTTTAGTAAGTAATATGGCACAGTTATTTACTGCAATTTTAAAAATGAGGCTGATCGATTGGTCTAAACACAATTGAATTTTAAGCGATGCGCAATTTGGATTTCGACAAGGCAGCAGTACAGTTGATGAAATTTTTGCCTTAGTAGCTATGATTCAGAAGCCTTTACACAATAAAAAAACGTTTATACTGTTGCTTCGTGGACTACAAACAAGCTTTTGATAGTGTGGATAGACTTAATTTATGGTTAAAATTATCAAAGATTGTTATTGCTGGTAAATTGCTAACGATTCAAAAATCAATGTATCAATATGTGAAGTCTTGTATTCGCATTGATGGTTTTTACTCGGAACAATTCAGTGACTCTTAGGGTTTAATGCAAGGGGAAGTGCTTTCCCCCATTCTGTTCTCTTTTTACGCAAACGATTTTGAAATGGAATTTATAAACAATGGAAATATAACAATTGTTTTATCTTTGTTTCTACTTATGTATGCCGACGACATGATTTTGACGGTCTCCAAAACATGCTAAACACTCTTTTAGTATATACACAAAAATAGGGATTAACTGTTAATACTACCAAGACAAAAAATAGTGGTATTTAGGAATGGTGGTAAGATAAAAGAGTCAGAAAAATTGATGTTTGACAATACTGAAATCGATATTGTAGATTAGTTCTGCTACCTTGACATTTTACTGGGCTATAATTGTAAATTTTTTAAAGCTCAAAAACAGCTTTCTGACCAAGGTAAAAAAGCTATGTTTGCCTTGAAAACTAAGGTTTCCTCATTATATTTAAATATATTTACATATTTAAATTTATTTGACACTTACATTTGCAGCATTCTAGGCTATGGCAGTAAAATATGGGGTTTTCATAAAGCTCCTAACGTTGAAAAGGTGCAATTAGATTTTTGAAAAAATATACTGCATGTCAAACAGTGTACATCAAATGTTATGGTGTATTTCGAGTTGGGAAGGTTTCCTTTAATCTATTCTAGAATGTACAATATATTGAAATTTTGGTGTAAGCTTTTAACTTCTGAAAACTGTATCTTAAAACATTGTTACAGAGACCAATTACAAAACTGTGAATGCTCAAATAACTGGGCTTATAGTGTAAAAAATTTGTTGTTTAACCTGGGTTTCAATGACCTTTGGTACAATCAAGACTACCTTTTTGTATGTAATGGACTTTTTAGTGTGGCGAAATGCAGAATTTTAGACCAAGCAAGACAGTGCCTTAGTGAAACGTTAGATAATTCACCAAAGTGTCATCTATATAAATATTGTGTTTCAAGCTGTATTTGCAATTTTATCCTAGTAAATCTGTTTATATGCGAGTATATTTAACTAAATTTCGTAAGTCATCGCATAATTTTTTCGTTGAAACCGGACGTTACCATGGTACCAATATACCGGACAGAAAATGTTATGTAACTTGAATATCATTGAGGATGAATTCCACTTTATAGTCCTGTGCCCTCGCTACAGAGATTTGAGACAAAAGTATATCAAACGTCATTACTAGTTGCGGCCATCCTCTTTTAAGCTTGTGCAACTTTTTAGTTCTGAAAATGTGGAAGATATATGTAACCTTTGCAAATACTTGTTTCATGCTACAAAATAACGTAGTGAATTAATGTTGTAAATTTAACTACATACTACTCACTTGATGTATACATTTCTTTTTTGCTTTGATTTTTGTACTGTACTGATAAGCATTATTTGCTTAAAGTGAATAAAGAATTGAATTCATTTCTTACCTTATCCTGTTTAAACTTTTTCATTATTTACACAACATTGGACCAGTATTAACATTAAAGTCCTAAATCATAAAATTTTATGATTTTTACAACATACAGGGTTTTATATGTACGTTATGAAATACGATAATTGTTTGTAAAATCAATCTGATATATTTTTAATTTATGAAATACTATGGTGTGTTCTTGTTCTGTCCGACGGACGCCCAAGAACAATAATAACACATTTGATTTACTATCAACAACAATATAAAATGATTGTTAATTT
Organism: Limnoperna fortunei; assembly: GCA_944474755.1. Classification (NCBI taxonomy): domain Eukaryota; kingdom Metazoa; phylum Mollusca; class Bivalvia; order Mytilida; family Modiolidae; genus Limnoperna; species Limnoperna fortunei. The sequence goes on along the minus strand of OX104114.1, from coordinate 71,903,381 downwards.
GTATTTTTTAAAGAAATTAATTAAAATTTCTTCTCTTCGTTTCTTTTACACTCCATAACATCCTGGAAAAATCCATGGTGTTAATATGCGTTTTAATTTGCGCTGTACTTCAAATAAAAAATATTTAACATTTGTACAAGTCGTTTAATATTAAATTTTACAAACTGCAGCTCATCTCTTTCGTTCTTAATACTTAAATTGCACTATGAAATAATTTTATAAACAAACAACAGACGGAAAAATCTAATAATAATAGTACACAATTTGAAAGGATCATTGCAAATTTACCAGCCTGTTCCGAACCACTGTCCAATTCATTACCCTGTTTCGAACCCCCGTTCAAACTGGTTTTTGACTAATCAAGAAACAGAATTAGGATCACGTTACTTGCTTTTCGAGAGGTGAAGTGTCATGAGGTCAAAGGGTAAAAAGTGAATATAATACCGACTGCGTCGGAAAAAGTAAGTCGGCAGAACAGGAATTGTATTAATTAGATATAATTAGAGAACAATGGATAAAAATTATAGTCTTTTTCAAAATATAAATAAATATCAAACATATATATATGTGTGTCATTATTTATTTTTTATATATCTTGTAAAAAGCATTTATTACAGAGAACATCATTAGATAATAGAATGCAACTTTAGTTTTGGGTTTTAATAGCTATCTATCTAACAATAAATAATGATACATAGGTTCTTAAATATAAAACATATTTATTTTTGGTGTCGTCCGAATCCTACGGGTATGTTGTTCCTTGTTTAGAGGGTAGCTGGACAGTCTTTAATTGTACATCTACAGTAGGTTCTCTCTCCACGGTTGTTTTTTACGCTGTAGATGTAGCCTCGGTAAGCTAGGTTCTGTGATCCAAACTTGTTACGTACAAATTGTACTTGGACTTGTGCATGTGTCATGGTGTCTCAAATATAACTGATTTGACCTTAGAGTTTTCCTGCTTTTAAGACTACTTTACAGCTTGACACTGTTCAGAAGTTAATAAGTTTTCCTTTGATACTGAACAGTTATCATATTTACCCGATTTATTTACTAATTATGCTAATTATGAAACAGACTATAGATAGACACTAAAACAACAATCACACCTATTAAGTTTACACAAGACTAGTTGGCAGAACAAGAATATAAAATTTAAAAAGTGGACAGAAATGGAATAAACCGTATTAAATATACCAGGAAACTTATTTAGGAACTGGAAACAAAAGAAACATATTTTCACAATCATGATTATAAAGTTGAATTGTTTATACTATATTCGCACATTGTCAGAAAATATCAAAATTATTTGTACGAGCCTTGGAAATATGTAGACATGCGAGACTCTGTCGTGCATTTCTAGACTACTTTGCCAGAACAAAACATTTGTTCAAAACAGATGATTTCAAAAATAAAGAATGACAGATTGTTCACTTAAAAAGGTCTTTCCCAGATTCTTGTAAGAAATTAATTTTTCGTCATCTGTTGTTTTAAACTTAACTACATAGGTTGCTGTGCCATTTTTGGGCGGATAGACTATTTATGTGGTCCTGAATAACAATAAATGGTTGTCAAGGACTTTCGTGGCTGTTGCTAGGGATAAAATGCCACTTCCGGTTGTAGAAGGACATATTTTACTAAGGTACATCATCCTGATTTGAAAAATATATGGTTGCTAAGGACTTTTTGTAATGACTAACTTGTTACATGGTATGACCTAGACCCATGACCTTTGAAATTGTACTCAAATTAAAGGTCTTGATTTGGTAATCATATTAAGCCTATATGTTTACTATACTATATCTAACCGTTTTCAAGTTGTATGCAAAAAACCAATTAACCTAAACGAGTCAATGGCTGTAACTCAAAAACGATTCATCGTACAGTTTCGGACCAATCTGAGGGTCTTGATAGTCAAGGTAGTTCGTCTACTAATGATCAAGTGAGCTGTCAACATTGAGATTGCGGGTTCGATTCTCACTGCAGGCAGGGTGTACTCGACTCCAATCTGAATTGACAAGGATTGCCATTTTACTTCCACATGTCAGGGATTTTCTCCGGGTACTCCGGCTTCATCCCCCAATAAAAACTGGACGCCATGATATATCTGAAAATTACTGAAAGTGGCCTTAAACACCATCAAACAAACAAAAACAAACAAAAACGATTAATCGCACAGTTTCGGACCAATCTATCAAATGAGGGTCTTGATTAGTGGAGAATTTTTCCATGTTATTTTGGTCTTCTATCTTTTATAGTTTTTAGGTTTTAATTATAACAAGATTAGAGGCCTTTGGTCGAGGTCACTCTGAACTTTGACTTTGAGATTTTCTTTAAGGACATGTCTCAGGACGACAAATGGTGAAGACTTTTCATGATTTCGACTTACGGTTTGTGAGTTTTTGTGATAAGCGGAGTCATTGAAACATTCAAGATATACCGCTCGCCTGTGCTAGTCAGAAATTTTTTGCCAAATGTGTCATAAAGTTGTTTCAAAAGTTGCTTAACATTTGTCAATTTTCAGTTGTTTTTTTGTATCTGTTTTATTTCAGAGATTACGCGATAACTCCGTAAAGAAAAATGTATTTTCTTTATATATAATTATATAATTCTATCCCTAAACATTAAGACCGATATGCTTATAATATTTTGTATATACAATTAGGGCGAAGTATGTAGCCTTCAGACTAAAGAAAAATATTAATATGAATAAATCTAATGGACTTTAAGCACGTTATATTGCGAATCAGTAAGACGTTTTCTAGAGGGTCACAAAGTACCCACTATTACTTGGTCAATTAGTTTTGAGAAAGCTTTTGATACAATCATTTGGGGTTTTTTCACTATCTGTTAATTTATTTGTGTCATTAAAACATACTGCATATATTTAGTGTGGAGTCGTTGGTTACCTTGAACTTGTTTATAAGTCGTCCAGATAACTGAAAATAACGTTTTCTTGGTATAACTGTAATCATTAAAAGGATATTTAGATCAAACTCATCGATACATGCACCTTTTTATCTTTCTATTTGCCAAAAGATAGGTTGTAAATTCCACGTTTTTTATCCACCATAATACAGATACGACCAACTGATATGTATATTCATTTTGTTAATTTACTTAGTTATTGAATTGTTCAAGGCTATATGCTTTTAGAGAATATTTAGAATATAACAATAGACAATATTAAATCTTAAAAAATATTTTGCCTTCGGATGTTATTAATGATCCCATAAGTGTTTTCAGTTATTTTGTAAACATTAGATTTCACGCAATTTTTATTCTTATAATTAAAGATGCTACCAACAATAATTTTTAGCTTCTTGCATGAATGTTCTAAAACTCCTATTCCTCGACAGAATTATCCTACCCTCGATAATTAATTGAAAACATAGGCCTTAATAAATTTATTATTCTATAATTTTCCCCAATTCCCGGACTTCGGTTAGAGAAGATTATGTTAAATCGGAAACCATTAGTTACACTTAAGCTACCAAAAAGAAATTTCACCGTCGACGTCAGTAATTAGCTAGTTGATAGGTACAATGTTAGGTCCGAATGATTTATTAAAGTTATAAGTACCACACATAAATTATCAAAACTATGATAAGTAAGCAGGTATTGCCGACGAATGGAACGAGCCTGAAATAAAATTAGCAAGAAATTTAGATTTCCCCAGAAACGGTAGTTAAATATACATAATCGCAGAACATAAACTTTAGCCTTGAGTTAGCCCATGTACAATTTTTGGCCAACTGCAATCTTTTATGTAAGTAAAAGACTATTCTTTTCCAGCACTGGATCACATAGATGTATTTTTCTTTGCTGCTCTGGTATCAATGCATCTGTAATTCTCATATATCGTTGTAAGAGACCCCCCCCCCCTTTTGCCGTTTAATTTCGTTTTTATTTCTTTGGATAGGTTTCAATATCAAACTTTATTCTTGTACAGATTTTAAATGCCCTATAATTTAGCTAACACTGCGTTTTCAGATAATTATTTATAGTTGTGTTAAATGTCCTTCAGATGACTGAAAATAACATATTCTTGGTATTACGGACATTACGAAAAGATATTTAAATGACACCAGTCGATACATGCAACTTGTGTTCTATAATTTCGGCAAAAGGTTGACGAAAAAAGAGGTTGTAATTTTATTACACTTCAAATTTCTTTCAATATAATGAAGAATAACTGGTAAGTATATCACTTTTTTATTCAATTTGTTTTGTTATAAAAAACCTTCAAGATTATTTACATATAGTTAATACACTTAGAACATAAATATGTTGAATAATTAATTTAAACTTTCTTAACACGATTTCGTTGTGTAGCATTGTATTGAATCTGTTTTGTGAACTAATATTTCAGTGTTGTAACAGTTCAAATATTGCTCAGCATATAAAACATCAGATAGTATTAATCTTTGAATTAATTTGTCATTTTAGTTTTTCATGCCTTCACATAAGTTTTAGTTGTTTCATTTTTTGTAAAAATTAAATTTAATCCTATTGCGATGTGACATCAATCAAATATTTTAAGGACTCCAAATGACAACCCACATGTCAGTACACTGCATTATGTAGTCAAAAATATCTGGGTCCAAATTAGGTATGCATGTCGGGCCCATACTAGGAAGGTTCCCAATGTTCAAGTCAAAGAACAAACCCATTGCCTCACGGATGGCGGATAGGGATTATAAACCTGGCCGCGGACCGTAGTGGGTAAGTGTTTAGAGTAAGGCTAAATTCGCCGCTCCTATCAAATACACCATACCTTTCCTTTTTCGATCGCTCTTAAATATCTTGCGCGGATGATGCTAAATCGGAAACCAACAGTTACGCTTAAGCTTGGAAAAAGACCGTCGACGTCATGAGTAATCTGATAGTTACAACGTCAATTTCACACGACTTATCAAAGTGCCTACCACACGCAAATAATTAAACTAAGTTAGCAGATATTGCCAAAAAATTATATAACTGATATATAAATAAGCATGGAAGTTGAATTGCCTCAGAAATAATAATGAAATATACACAACCTCAGAACAGTAACTTAAGCGTATACGGTCAGTTATTAGTTATCCACGTTTATTGGTCTTAAAGAGATTTTTCCCACAGCTTCAGTTTATTTAAGGATTGTTTTCAATTGTTGGTTAGATTATTGGACATTAACGACTTTGGGTCGATTTGCATTGAATAAACATGTTGCAGCGTAAATCAATCCCAAGTCGTTGATATCCAATAATCTATCCAACAATTGAAATCAAACCTTATATTTTAAATATTATGGTATGTTCAAAAGGAAAAATAACCGTAATTGTCATCTTCCATTAATGGACTTTTTCAACCACTTCAAAAGCTTAGCATCCAACACCAATTTAAACAAATCTTCGACTGGTAATGATTCTGTCAATATTACAGATACTACATGTATATTTGAAGAATTGGACCGTGCAGTAACCCAAAGTGAGATTAATACATGTATCTCCAATTTAAATCGAGGAAAAGTCATGGCTGTGATGAAATGAAATATTTATAGAATTTAAAGATATACTTGTTCCCTTCTTAGAGCGTATTTTCAATACGGTATTATCGTCAGGAATTTTTCCGTCATCTTGGTCATATTATACTTGTTCCTGTATTCAACAAAGGCGATCCGTCTGATCATATGAACTATCAGTTCATCAGTTTAGTAAGTAATATGGCACAGTTATTTACTTCAATTTTAAAAATGATGCTGATCGATTGGTCTAAACACAATGGTATTTTAAGCGATGCGCAATTTGGATTTCGACAAGGCAGCAGTACAGTTGATGAAATTTTTGCCTTAGTAGCTATGATTCAGAAGCCTTTACACAATAAAAAAACGTTTATACTGTTGCTTCGTGGACTACAAACAAGCTTTTGATAGTGTGGATAGACTTAATTTATGGTTAAAATTATCAAAGATTGTTATTGCTGGTAAATTGCTAACGATTCAAAAATCAATGTATCAATATGTGAAGTCTTGTATTCGCATTGATGGTTTTTACTCGGAACAATTCAGTGACTCTTAGGGTTTAATGCAAGGGGAAGTGCTTTCCCCCATTCTGTTCTCTTTTTACGCAAACGATTTTGAAATGGAATTTATAAACAATGGAAATATAACAATTGTTTTATCTTTGTTTCTACTTATGTATGCCGACGACATGATTTTGACGGTCTCCAAAACATGCTAAACACTCTTTTAGTATATACACAAAAATAGGGATTAACTGTTAATACTACCAAGACAAAAAATAGTGGTATTTAGGAATGGTGGTAAGATAAAAGAGTCAGAAAAATTGATGTTTGACAATACTGAAATCGATATTGTAGATGAGTTCTGCTACCTTGGCATTTTAGTGGGCTATAATTGTAAATTTTTTAAAGCTCAAAAACAGCTTTCTGACCAAGGTAAAAAAGCTATGTTTGCCTTGAAATCTAATGTTTCCTCATTATATTTAAATATATTTAAATATTTAAATTTATTTGACACTTACATTTGTTGCATTCTAGGCTATGGCAGTAAAATATGGGGTTTTCATAAAGCTCCTAACGTTGAAAAGGTGCAATTAGATTTTTGAAAAAATATACTGCATGTCAAACAGTGTACATCAAATGTTATTGTGTATTTCGAGTTGGGAAGGTTTCCTTTAATCTATTCTAGAATGTACAATATATTGAAATTTTGGTGTAAGCTTTTAACTTCTGAAAACTGTATCTTAAAACATTGTTACAGAGACCAATTACAAAACTGTGAATGCTCAAATAACTGGGCCTATAGTGTAAAAAATTTGTTGTTTAACCTGGGTTTCAATGACCTTTGGTACAATCAAGACTACCTTTTTGTATGTAATGGACTTTTTAGTGTGGCGAAATGCAGAATTTTAGACCAAGCAAGACAGGGCCTTAGTGAAACGTTAGATAATTCACCAAAGTGTCATCTATATAAATATTGTGTTTCAAGCTGTATTTGCAATTTATATATATCTTAGTAAATCTGTTTATATGCGAGTATATTTAACTAAATTTCGTATGTCATCGCATAATTTTTTCGTTGAAACCGGACGTTACCATGGTACCAATAGATCGGACAGAAAATGTTTGTTATGTAACTTGAATATCATTGAGGATGAATGTCAAACAGAGACTGGATGGGAGCCCCTTGCACGTAGACGGGAACGGAAAAAACTTGTCCTTTTCTATAATATTGTCCATGGTCAATGTCCGGAATATCTAGCTGATCTAATGCCGCCACTTGTCGCTGAAACCACAGTTTATAATTTACGTAGTAGTCAAAATTACTCTGTTCCATTAACACGTCTTACTTTATTCCAACAATCCTTCTTCCCAGCTACACTAAAACTTTGGAATGATCTAGACATATCTTTACGAAATTCGCCTTCAGTAGACATTTTCAAGTGTTCACTGAGAGCAAGATATTGCCGCTACAAAAAACCACCGGCCTATTACTTCATTGGCAATAGACATTTAAACATTCTTCATACCAGACTACGCCAAAAATGCAGTTCACTAAAACATGACCTATTCAGAGCCAAACTTATTGAAAATTCGATCTGTTCATGTGGTACTGCATCTGAAACTGTAGAACACTATTTTATGTCCTGCAAAAACTACCATATACCTAGACTTAAATTGCAAACAAATTTACTATTGGTTAATTTTCGTTTCGATCTGAACACACTGTTATATGGAGTAGTTAATGACAGCTATGAAAACAACTGCTTACTATTTCAGCACGTTCAGTTATATATCAAAGAAACCGGACGATTCACAAGTACTTAAGCTTTCATTGTAAAACGGAGTTGCATCAATTTTCGCCCCCCCCCTTTTTTTTCCCCTTTTGTTTCTGTTTCTTGTTTTGTTTCCTAACTACTTTGTACTATGTACTATATGAAATGTACAACTCAAGTGAATGTTCATATAGATTTCTTAGGTCATGTTTATACCCATGTCTGTCATAGTTGTTTGTAAAATATACTTATACGATATCAGTTAATGTCAATACATGTATAATGTGTAAATCTCGGAGAAGGCGATTCTAAATTGTTATAATTTGTGCCTGATCCGATTGTCTTCTGTTTTTAACAATAAAATATGTTTAAACTATTGAGGATGAATTCCACTTTATACTCCTGTGCGCTCGCTACAGAGATTTGAGACAAAAGTATATCAAACGTCATTACTAGTTGCGGCCATCCTCTTTTAAGCTTGTGCAACTTTTTAGTTCTGAAAATGTGGAAGACATAAGTAACCTTTGCAAATACTTGTTTCATGCTACAAAATAACGTAGTGAATTAATGTTGTAAATTTAACTACATACTACTCACTTGATGTATACATTTCTTTTTTGCTTTGATTTTTGTACTGTACTGATAAGCATTATTTGCTTAAAGTGAATAAAGAATTTAATTGATTTCTTACCTTATCCTGTTTAAACCTTTTTCATTATTTACACAACATTGGACCAGTATCAACATTTAAGTCCTAAATCATAAAATTTTATGATTTTTACAACATACAGGGTTTTATATGTACGTTATGAAATACGATAATTGTTTGTAAAATCAATCTGATATATTTTTAATTTATGCAATAGTATTAAATGGTGTGTTCTTGTTCTGCCCACTTTTTGAAAATACAGGTAAAAAAGTAAGTGGGCAGAACAGGAATTGTATTAATTAGATCTAATTAGAGAACACTGGATTAAAAATTATAGTTTTTTTTCAAAATATAAATAAATATCAAACAAATATATGTGTCATTATTTATTTTTTTATATGTCTTGTAAAAAGCATTTATTACAAAGACAAAGACAAAACAAATCTTTATTCTCATAAACCAATTACACTGGTACAGAGATATATCCATGTATATGGAACATACAGTCAACACAAACATACCACATGTGCACACAAACATACCTGACATATATACAAATGATATATACAATTACACAAGGAGCCTAGAGAAAGTCTGCTTTAACTATTTTTCTTACAAGTCTGCATGTTTTTTTAAATTGCTTTTTGTTGGTCGCACACATAATTTGTTTAAATTTCAATATATTTGGTCTTTGTGTAAAGTTACTATCTAATAATTTATTCCGAATTTGCTTAAAAAAAATACACTCCATTATATAATGGTATTCATCGCCAATTGATCTAGATTGACAAGTTTATTTTCTCTGTAAGTTTTATTCCACCGTCTTATTTCAATAGGTAGTTTATGGTTTGTTATGCGAAATCTACATAAAGTGAAGATGTCACTATCATCTAGTATATTAAAATAGTTTTCAAATTCAAATTTATTTTTAATTAATCTATATATAACCGCTTTTGGAGAGTTTTCTACGAGAGATCTCCAGTATTGTATAAATTGGTCTTGCAGTCTCGTTTTGTTTTCGGATAGAATCCACTCCGGTTTTGAAAATCTAGATCTGTCCAGATGTATGTAAGACCAATATTATCAAATATCTTTTTGACAAAAGCTACCCAAGAAATATTAAAACTGTTTTCATTGTAGAGTTTGTGCAAAGTCATGAACGATACATAGGACAGCTTTGTATCTACCATTTATTAGCCTTATTAACTAAGATATCATTCTTAGTTTGATATCAATTTCAATGGATAAATACCAAGCTCCCCATATATCATGTAATTTGGTGTCGATGATTTCAATTTTAACAATAATTTAAAGAAACGTAGTTGTACTTTTTCAAGATAACTAATGTTTTTATTACTGCCCCAAACTTCTGAGCCATAAAGTAAAATAGGTTTCACCATTTTGTTGAAAAGGTCGACTAGACATTCAATTGATAAATTATGTAAGCGACCACGTTTCAGGACTTCAAACATTGCCTTCGTTGCCTTTTCTGCTTGCTTCTCAATACTTCTTTTAAAATTCCCAGTCCTGCTAAGCAGGATGCTTAAATAATTAAATTCATTAACAATATCCAAAATATATTTTTATATGTCTTGTGAAAAGCATTTATTACAGAGAACATCATTAGATAATAGAATGCAACTTTAGTTTTTGGTTTTAATAGCTATCTATATAACAATAAATAATTATACATAGGTTCTTTAATCATGATAAAACATATTTATTTTTGGTGTCGTCCGAATCCTACGGGTATGTTGTTCCTTGTTGAGAGGGTAGCTGGACAGTCTTTAATTGTACATCTCCAGTAGGTTCTCTCTCCACGGTTGTTTTTTACGCTGTAGATGTAGCCTCGGTATCCTAGGTTCTCTGATCCAAAATTGTTACGTACAAATAGTACTTGGACTTGTGCATGTGCCATGGAGTCTCAATTATAACTGATTTAACCTTAGAGTTTTCCTGCTTTTAAGACTGCTTTACAGCTTGACACTGTTCAGAAATTAATAAGTTGTCCTTTGATACCGAGCAGTTATCATATTTACCTGATTTATTTACTAATTACTGATTTATTTACTAATTATGCTAATTATGAAACAGACTATAGACACAAAAACAACAATCACACCTATTAAGTTTACACAAGACTAGTTGGCAGAACAAGAATATAAAATTTACAAAGTGGGCAGAAATGGAATAAACCGTATTAAATATACCAGGAAACTTATTTAGAAACTGGACACAAAAGAAACATTTTTCCCTTTTCCCCATATTTTCACAATCATGATTATAAAATTGAATTGTTTTCTTATACTATATTCGCACATTGTCAGAAAATATCAAAATTATTTGTACGAGCCTTGGAAATATGTAGACATGCGAGACTGTCGTGCATTCTAGACTACTTTGCTAGAACAAAACATATGTTCAAAACAGATGATTTCAAAAATAAAGAATGGCAGATTGTTCACTTTTATCAAAAAGTTAAAAAGATAGGGCTAATTGTTCAAGAATTCTTTTCGTCATCTGTTGTTTTAAACTTGACTATAGTTTGTTGTGCCATTTTTAGGCGGAATAGACTATTTCTGTTGTCCTGAGAAAAACAAAACATGGTTGTCAAGGACTTTTGTGGCTGTTGCTAGGGACAACATGCCACTTTCGGTTGTAAAATGATTTATTTTACTAAGGTATATCATCCTGATTTGAAAAATATATGGTTGCTTAGGACTTTTTGTAATTGCTAACTTGTTACTATGATATGACCTAGACCCATGACCTTTGAAATTGTCCTCAAATTAAAGGTCTTGACATGGTAATCATATTAAGTCTATATGTTTACTATACTATATCTAACCGTTTTCAAGTTGTATGCAAAAAAACCAATTAACCGAAATGAGTCAATGGCTGTAACTCAAAAACGATTCATCGCACAGTTTCGGACCATTCTGAGGGTCTTGATAGTCAAGGCAGTTCATCTACTATTGATCAAGTGGTCTGTCAACACTGAGATTGCGGGTTCGATTCTCACTGCAGGCAGGTTGTACTCGACTCCAATCTTAATTGACAAGGATTACCATTTTACTTCCACAGGTCAGGGATTTTCTCCGGGTACTCCGGCTTCCTCCCCCAATAAAAACTGGAAGCCATGATATAGCTGAAAAATTGCTGAAAGTGTCCTTAAACACCATCAAACAAACAAAAACAAACAAAAGCGATTCATCGCACAGTTTCGGACCAATCTGAGGGTCTTGATAGTCAAGGTAGTTCGTCTACTATTGATCACGTGGTCTGTCAACACTGAGATTGCGGGTTCGATTCTCACTGCAGGCAGGTTGTACTCGACTCCAATCTGAATTGACAAGGATTACCATTTTACTTCCACAGGTCAGGGATTTTCTCCGGGTACTCCGGCTTCCTCCCCCAATAAAAACTGGAAGCCATGATATAGCTGAGAAATTGCTGAAAGTGGCCTTAAACACCATCAAACAAACAAAAACAAACAAAAGCGATTCATCGCACAGTTTCGGACCAATCTGAGGGTCTTGATAGTCAAGGTAGTTCGTCTACTATTGATCACGTGGTCTGTCAACACTGAGATTTCGGGTTCGATTCTCACTGCAGGCATGGTGTACTCGACTCCAATCTTAATTGACAAGGATTGCCATTTTTCTTCCGCAAGTCAGGGGTTTTTCTCCTGGTACTCCGGCTTCCTCTCCCAATAAAAACTGGACGCCATGATATATCTGAAAAATTGCTGAAAGTGGCTTTAAACACCATCAAACAAACAAAAACGATTCATCGCACAGTTTCGGACCAATCTATCAAATGAGGGTCTTTATGAGTAGAGAATTTTTCCATGTTATTTTGGTCTTATATCTTTTATAGTTTTTGAGTTTTAACTATAACAAGATTACAGGCCTTTGGTGTAGGGCACTCTGAACTTTGACTTTGAGATTTTCATTAAGGACATGTCTCAGGACGACAAATGATGAAGACTTTTCATGATTTCGACTTACGGTTTGTGAGTTTTTGTGATAAGCGGAGTCCTTGAAACATTCAAGGTATACTGCTCGCCTGTGCTAGTCAGAATTTTTTTACCAAATTGTGTCATAAAGTTGTCTCAAACGTTCCTTAACATTTGTCAATTTTCAGTTTTTTGTATCTGTTATTCCAGAGATTACGCGATAGCGAGGTTTTCGGTGTTTGGGCAGATAACTCCGTAAAGAAAAATGATTTTCTTTATATATAATTATATAATTCTATCCCTAAACATTAAGACCGACATGCTTATAATATTCTGTACATACAATTAGGGAGAAGTATGTAGCCTTCAGACTAAAGAGAAATAATAATATGAATAAATCTAATCGACTTAAGCACGTTATATTGCGAAACAGTAAGAAGTTTTCTAGAGGGTATAAAGTACCCACTATTACTTGGTCAATTAATTTTGAGAAAGCTTTTGATACAATCGTTTGGGGTTTTTTAACTATCTGTTAATTAATTTGTGTCATTAAAACATACTGCATATATTTAGTGTGGAATCGTTGATTACCTTGAACAAGTTCATAAATTCGTCTATATAACTGAAAATAACGTTTTCTTGGTATAACTGTAATCATTAAAAGGATATTTAGATCAAACTCATCGATATATGCACCTATTTTATCTTTCGATTTGCCAAAAGAGAGGATGTAAATTTCACGTTTTTTTTCATCCCTCAGAATTCAAAGACCACCAACTGATATGTATATTAATTTTGATTAATTTACTTCGTTATTGAATTGTTCAAGGCTAGATGCTTTTAGAGAATATTTAGAATATAACAATAGACAATATTAAATCTTAAAAACTATTTTGCCTTCGGATGTTATTTATGACTATCCATAAGTGTTTTCAGTTATTTTGTAAACATTAGATTTCACGCTATTTTTATTCTTATAATTAAAGATGCTACCAACAATAATTTTAAGCTTCTTGCATGAATGTTCTAAAACTCCTATTCCTCGACAGAATTATCCTACCCTCGACAATTAATTGAAAACATAGGCCTTAATAAATTTATTATTCTATAATTTTCCCTAATTCCCGGACTTCGGTTAGAGAAGATTATGTTAAATCGGAAACCATTAGTTACACTTAAGCTACCAAAAAGAAATTTCACCGTCGACGTCAGTAATTAGCTAGTTGATAGGTTCAATGTTAGGTCCGAATGATTTATCAAAGTTGTAAGTGCCACACGTAAATTATCAAAACTATGATAAGTAAGCAGGTATTGCAGACGAATGGAACGAGCCTGACGGAAAATTAGCATGAAATTCAGATTTCCACAGAAACGGTAGTAAAATATACATAATCGCAGAACAGAAACTTTAGCCTTGAGTTGGCCCATGCACGATTATTTTGCGAACTGCAATCTTTTATGTAAGTAAAAGACTATTCTTTTCCAGCACTGGATCACATACATGTATTTTTCTTCGCTGCTATGGTATCAATGCATCTGGTATCCACGTATATCGTTGTGTATATCGTTGTGAGAGATTCCCAGCCCCCTGCCGTTTAATTTCGTTTTTATTTCCTTTATATGGGTTTCAACATAAAATCGAATACAAACTTAATTCTTGTACAGATTTTAAATACCCTATTATTTAAGCGAACTCTGCTTTTTCAAATAGTTATTTATAGTTGTGTTGTGTTAAATGTCCTTCAGACTGAAAATAACATATTCTTGGTATTACGGACATTAGGAAAAGATATTTAAATGATACTGATCGATAAATGCAACTTATGTTCTATCATTTCGTCAAAAGGTTGACGAAAAAGGAGGTTGTAATTTTATTACACTTCAAATTTCTTTCAATATAATGAAGAATAACTGGTAAGTATATCACTTTTTTATTCAATTTGTTTTGTTAAAAAAAACCGTTCAAGGGTATTAACATATAGATAATACACTTAGAACATAAATATGTTAAATAACTAATTAAAACTTTCGTAACACGATTTCGTTGTGTATCATTGTATCTGTTTTGTGAACTAATATTTCAGTGTTGTAACAGTTCAAATATTGCTCAGCATATAAAACATCAGATAGTATTAATCTTTGAATTAATTTGTTCTTTTAGTTTTTCATGCCTTCACATAAGTTTTAGTTGTTTCATTTTTTGTAAATATTAGATTTCACCATATTGTGATGTGGTTTGAATCAAATATTTTTTAAGCACTACAACTGACAAACCACACACATGTGAGTACACTGTATTATGTAGTCAAAAATATCTGGGTCCAAATTAGGCATACATGCTGAGACCATACTAGGAAGGTTCCCAATGTTGAAGTCACAGAGCAGCCCGGTGCGTCACTGTGTGGCGTATAGGGAGACCCTCTATCTTTGGGGGCTGACATCATACGAAACACCTGGCCGTGGACCGTAGTGGGTAACGTATTTGGAGTAATGCTAAATTCTCCGCTCCTACCCAATACAGCATAACTTTCCAGTGGTAGTCAAAATTGTGTTCAAGCTTGCAATAAGACCTTCGACGCAGTAAGCAACTTGATAGTTACAACGTCAGTTTCCACGATTTATCAAAGTGATGACTACCACACGCGAATAATTAACCTAAAATAAGTTAGCAGAATTTGCCAAAAAATTACTTTAACTGATAGATAAATAAGCATGGAAGTTCGATTGCCTCATAAACAATAATGAAATATACATAACCTCAGAACAGTAACTACATATACGATTCAGTTATCAGTTATCAACGTTTATCAAGAGTTTTTTCGCACAGCTTCAGTTCATATATCAATACCACAGTGTTCCCTGTAAAAGCATAAAGATAATACAGCTTTATGCTGCACATATTTTAAATTCCACACAATTTTAGCTTACACTGCATTTTTAACTAAGATTTATTTATAGCTGGTTTATGTTAAATGTCTTTCAGATGACTGAAAATAATATTTTCTTAGTATAACAGGAATTATTAAAAAGATATTTAGTTGAAACAGATCGATGCAGGCACCTTTTATTCATTTTTTCTATCGACAGAAGGTTAACCAAAAAGAAATTGAATTTATTAAGTTCTTCTGATCACTAATACAAAGACGACAAACTAGTACGAGTGTCATTTTTTTAACATTTAGATAATACATTAATGTGAACATATTCTTTGCGAATTAAGTTAGATCTGGTTGTATTGTATATCATCTGCTTTGTCAAACAATGTTTCTCTGTTGTGAAAATTCAAATACATGTATTTCTTAGTGAATAAGCAATTGACAATATCATTTTTAAGCTATTCTGTTCACGTCACTTTTATTATAAACCAAATTGTAAACACACTGAACTGTTAATTCTATAACACATGTGGTGATATGCCAATAATGATTTACGTCAAAAGCGAAAATACCTGATGAGTGTTTGTTTTTCGAGTGGAGAAAAACTGTGGGAGTTTATTTTTGCGTAATATATTTTTCACGCTGTCGTTTTATTTGTTTAAAAAATGACTAAATTTTCTAATGGGTTTAGAATTCCTATGATTAGCAGTATTTTCTGTTATTTGCATTCCTGCAGACGTTGCCAGATTGATATCTCCCTTGTTCTGTTGTTAAATATTTGAACATAGACATGACACTATGTAAGTGATATACTTACCGTTAGTACTTGTCAAATACTAGACAGACATGAATGACTATTTATTTCCTAATATTTCGCGTGTTTTTATTTATCAGTTTCAACTTTACAGCGAATATTGCGACAATTAAATCACTAAGAAAAAACACTTGGACGATTTTTATTCGCTATTCATTCTGTCATATGAATTGCAAGAATTAAATCTCAAAGAATGAGTCCTAATCTGTAATATTTTTTACGCTGAGCCCGAATTTAAATAAAATAAAAACTGCACATGCATGCCTAAAAGCCATACTTGTCCAACAAATCAATTTTTGACAGAGGGAAGTCATAATGGATCGGCAAATCTCTATTCTTGTCGCATTATTTGCGTCATATTTTCGCGTTTTCGTTTGATAAAATATCAAAAGCAAAGTACTTTTTACTTTGTAACGCCTGTTTCTTATTTATTTAATATTGGTAAAGAATCAACGAACCGATTTTTTAAAAGGACTTGGTAAGGTATGTCTTTCTTACGGATTTGTACTCAAAAAGAAATAATAAATAGTTTACGCTCGTGAAAAATGAGATTTTTATTTATATGCGATTAATTTTACGGTGTTTTTATCAAAGGCATTCCACAATTATTGATATATAAAAATAAAAGTAAAAAAATTGGGAATATTATTATTATTGTAGGACGCACATTTAAGAGGCAAGGTTTCGTACACAGAATAACCCATTTGTAATATAAAATGTGTGTACATGTTACCCATTCTTACGTTTAATTGCAGTACTTGTAGACTTTTTTGTCTAGCTTCCTGTGGCTGATAGGATAGTCATCGGTTACTAATAACTTGCCTGTCATAATAGAGGTTGCGATACGTTAGACTCGATCAATTTAATTGACAAGGAATGTCAGTTTTCACCTGGTACGTCCCCACTCTTAATAGAACAGCACGCCACGAAATAGCCTAAATATTGCTGAAAACCACAACTAATCAAATCTAGCGTACTTGTAACTATTTATACTTCTTTTATACCATGTAAATAAAACTTGCGATAAACTGAATCACTTTTTTACAATTTTTGTTCAACTTTAATAACAGTTCAACTATTGTTTAAACTTAACAGTTTTATGATTGATTTTAAAACTGCTATGAAATACATGTGTAAATAGAAACATTTGCAAGTACATGTGTAATAAGACGCAACATAATGTACAAAATAAAACAATAAAATTACTCAGCGAAAATGATAGAAATAGTAAATCCTCATTCAGTACAAATAAATTTCGTCATGTATTATTGTTCTTTTTCTTTTATGCGGCAAAAGGATAGTTATTTCGTGTAACTAATTAAAAACTGAGTGCATTTTTAGAAAAGTGTAGCGATGCACGGTTGAAATAAAACTATATATTAAAAGACATGACTCCAGGCTTATATATATAAGTAACTTTTATTATTGTAATGGACGGGAAACGATGTCATTTCATGCAACTTTTGAAATAAATCTCTTAGTGGGTGGAAAAGACGGGTCTGATTACTATTTACGACTAAATCTAAATCTACAAGTAACAGGTCGCAGGAAACATACAGTTTTATGAAGAACGCGGAATTACAAAAGGACTTAACAGGAAAACGAAAATAAAACATTTACATTCTCGCCACTAGTATGCTTTAAATCTAAAGGTGTTTTTTTGCAGTTTAGCGAATAAGTAAGCTAATACATTAACTTTCAGAACCCCTGTAAATAATCACTGTCGGATTATGTAATGGGTACGTACTGAAGGTGGACAGGAACGGAAAGCTCGACCGCATACCATAGCGGTGGATGTTTGTGAAGCTAAAGCAGCTAAAATTCTGTTTCATTATATGGTATTGACCCTTACATTATACTGTTCTAAGCCAGTTTTGTAATTTTTTTATCAATAAGGCCTAAATGTTAACACAACAATAACAAACAAAAAAAGGAAAAAACAAGGGTGCTCATTGATTAATGATCTATTACGATGTCAATTGATTGATTGATTGATTGATTGATTGATTGATTGATTGATTGATTGATTGATTGATTGACGTCTGCGAACTGTATTTAGGCTATATTCAGGACGAGACAAGTTAACAATAATTCAATTCGGTAAAGGTGGATTACATGGCAAAATTTATGCCACTGAAAAAATATTGGGTATGTGTATCGGTATCAATTTAGCATTTTTTACAGGCTACAACAAGCCTTCTCTTATCGCTATCTTCGGAAGATGTCTTTATCGTTCAAAGAGCGTGGCACTCTCCAAACACGTTACCCACTGGGGTCTACGATCAGGCTTTCTGTTTTATGACTGGACATCACCCTGAATCAAGATGGCATATCCAGTGCAGCTCTGAGGGTGAATGTCAATGAGGAATGAACGACACCAGTTTGAATAATTAATAACACATTGCAGGTTACTTTCTCACCTGTCTGTAGTTATGTCAATGTCATTTATACAACAGGTTTGGTTTTCTTTTGAAACTTAAAAATTACTTTTCCATCAAGCATAACGCACTGCGATCCTTTAAAAAGTCTTTTGTTTGTTCTAATCACCACCTCCGGTTAATAGTGTTCGTATATCTGGCCCCAAAGCGCATGACGCTATTAATCTTACATTTTGTGATATTTTTGTTGTTAAATCATGTTAAATGTTAAACTTTCCGTATTACAACTACGGTATATACATAGACGATTACAAAATAGATACTAAGATACAATGCTCGCTAATGTTTAAAATTATGCTATAGCGTTATCTTTGAAAATATATATCCCAAGGTTAATAAAATGGCAACATTATGGTTAATAAAACTTTGATATTTATATTTATTCTATTCTTTGAAATATGATTTAGGATGACATGATAATACGATCAATGTAGATTAATTCAATGAATCGACTGTGTCCCCGATTTACAATCAGATATTTAAGTCAAATTAACAAAAAAAGGTAAATGAAAAATTATTTGGCCATTTTCATTTAAACGATTTTATAACTTTTAATTGTCGTATTTTATTGTAAAAGTCTTAGTTGCTGCAGCGTGATAAACGAATCATAATGTGTTCCGTTAACGGGTACTTGTCTGTTCCCAGTAAAATTAAAATATTGTTATACGTTAATTAATTATCGTATACCCATTTTCGCTGTCGAAGTCAGTTACATATGTTTATTGCTAGTTATTTATAATTAGATTACTTTTTTTAAATAAAATTATTTTCATTCTAAGTTCTTTTTGTTTGAAAACTCGAACATGTATATAGTTTGTCAAGGAAGGAAACCTTTAATTTTAATCATAAATCATAATGTGTGTTTTTTATACTCAGTTTAAGTTTAAAGTAGGAGTAATAGTTAAATAAAAGAAAAAAGACATAAAAAAATTATCAATAGTACAAACATCAAGTTATATAATTTCAGATTAAGACAACTTGGATGAGTGTTTGGAGGAACAATAATAGCCTACACTTTTTTCTTGTGGTAAAGACTTTTCTGTTATATGAACAACAAAATAATGGAACAAAGTAAAAAACACAAAACAACCAGAAGACCACAGAATGGAATCTCCAAACGATCAACCACTAAAGGAAATATGGAGTTAACTGCAAAACAAGTGTGTATATATATCTTCATTTATTTAATTGAAGTGTGATTTTTCTAACACATAGTTTGTTTACTTGTAAAACTGCTAGATTAAATAATTACACATTTATTATAACATGCGTCGGTAAATGAATGTCACTTCAAGTAACTCAGACGATAGAGAGGAAATAAACAAAATAATGTTCGAAATGACAAAGCTGTAGTAAACAGAAAACACGCTAATACAATAAGCAACAAACTTACTTTTATCAAAAAAACAAACAACACAAATTATCACAAAATTTTATTAAACTTTATTCTCTGAATTTTAGTGTTAACTTCATGCACAGGACGAAAGAGAGCGGTCAACGAATAAATACCTACATTATTACATACTATAAATTTTAATCACTGCTTACAAGACGTTTGTAAATGGCTGTCGCCAATAATGCCAATAAAATGTGTGTTTGATGACTATTGATAATGATGCGAAAAAGGTTCGGACATAGAATTATTTTCAAAATGCCGACAATGTACCTCAGAGCAGAAGTTGAAATCTTAAAGAGACGTAAAATATAAGCAAATATACAAGTTTTTTATTACTGCATTTCTTATTTACAGGAAGAAGAGAAAATTATTAAGTTTGTACAACAGAACAAAATAAAGCAGCGGAATCGTAACGCCAGGTAAAGCTGAAAAGGAATATACTAGACTTTCCCCAATTTTGGAATTCTTTTTATAAGAATGACTGATGTTCCACAAATGAAGTTTTTATTTGTAGATATTTAAAGCAACAAAAAACGAAAAGCAATTTTTCTTCAATTTTGATGTAATATTTCAATCTCTTGACCGGTGCGCAAAATATAGTTCTGGTCACTAGTGAATTTGTTGTTCTCAGCAGTTGATTGGTTAAAAATAATAACGTCACGATAAGAACTCATGACGTCATAAACAAAACACCGCGTTTTCAAGTCATGAACGTAAAATTGGGGTTGGGAGAATTTGTACTTCGTTTCGCAAATTTACTACATTTTAAAATTAGAGAAACAGAATCTAACATTAGTAATCTTGGATTATCGGATTTCTCCAATCTCGATAGTTAAATCATGGAAATTTAAGTCCTCGCCGAGGCTCGGACTTAAAATTCCATGATTTAACTGTCTCGAGCTGAGAAATCCGATAATCCACTCGTACCAATGTAAGATCCTATATGTGTACGCTAAATATTTATCACATTTAATGGGAGACTATTTAAATTGTAAGAGTGAGCCGATAAGTGTTTTACGGGCTTACACGCTTTCTGCTTTTCCTGTCTACAACTTCATCCAAGGCAAATTTGGAAATGGATGTTGTGTTGACTTCAAACGATGCGACATACCCTCGCAGCATGTACCCTGTTGTTATGTCGCATCAATACCAGGAACCGATTCTTTATAAAACATGGTAAAACATATGTTACAGACAACAGACACAAAGAAAAAAACATGGGAAATCTTATCCTAAACCATATCTTTTATAAGGCACTTCACTTTCGTTACAAAATAACCAGCAATTATATTTAAATTTGTATGTTTTGGACATGAGCGATCGAAGAGCATAATAAAGGTGTGTCAAAAATTTATTTATTTTGTAAAACTAACTTTTACGAACATTGGACAAACACTAAGGATTTTATTCATAGTTGTTGTTGTGTTTTGTTTTGTTACATAGTTAGAATATATTACGTTATGTGTGCTATTTAAGTTCTATAAGTGGGTGAATTTAATGTACCAAAACATTTCATTTAAAGCATGATAAACATTGAATAAAAGTCGTGTATATGAAACAAGTATGAAGCATGTCCTTAAGATTTGTAAAAGACAAATGCCGAAAGATTTTTTTCTTTCAATTCAGAGATTATGAAGCTTGTACGACATTTGGCCGAATAGAATTCATATCTGGCAATAAAGGAGAAGAAACACGAATAGTGAATGCACAACCAGTAAGACAAGTAGCGAGAAAATATCTCAAATATGAACCATTATGTTTTGAGTATAAATTCTCATGATTTGTTTTGAAAATTTGATTCAACTATTGATCACGCATATTATTTTTTTTAAGTTTTTCTTTGTTTTCATCTAATTTTTTGTTTGATTTAGAACGTTTTTGTCTTTCATATTGACTTTTATTGTATGATAAATTCTAAGTATGTTATTCCTACATAGAAATTATTTGATAATGGAAGTGGGCATGACCATTTCTAATTTTATCAAATAGATCAATTTGTAATTATCTCCCTTTCTTTTTTTCTTTGTCCATAAGTATATTCGAATAGCAGACGATACAGACGAAGATGTTATATTTCGTCTAATGACAGAAGCATGGAATGTGCCACCACCAAAAATGCTATTATCAATAACTGGTGGAGCTCAGAAATTTGCACTAAAACAAGAGGTGCGCAGCAATTTGAAACGAGACTTATTAAAGGCTGTATCCACAATAGGTATGATTTTTCAGCAAGAATACAATTATCACAACAACTTTCTCAACAATATGCACTTCCTTTGAAAATGAGCAATACACAGACAATCTACCTGTTATTCAAATATAACTGAAAGTCTGTGGCATCAGTAGTGCGATGCTACTGAAATGCACATAATTAGACTGTAACCACGAATTAGTTTTTATATGATAATAATTTTGTAGCGGGGTGTTATATATGGGTGTGCTTATGTTTATTCTTATGAACCAACTAGTCCCACTTGAGTTTAATCTTGAAATTTGTTTCGATGTCTACTGTTGTTTATTCAACGATTGTACTAAACGTTTTTAATGCAGAAGGCATATAGTGTTAATGGTTGCAGTTCGAAATCTCCGCTTGCCCTTCACCCGAGTCTTGACGATGATATCAATGGTGTAAGACATTGGTGACTTTTTTTTCAAATAAAAAAATTTCCCGTATTTTTGATATTTATATTAGTTTTTTTTTACTAACGAAGAACGCAACAGAGTGTTTCTTTTGATTAAATCTTCCGATATTAACTTTTTCTTTTCGTTACACTCTCATAAAATAATTAGATTCGAGTAAAAGACATGAAAGCAGCAATTGCTTATCTTTTAGAGCACCGTTTTGTCCCGTGTTTGTTGGTTTTTCATTTTTATATTTATTTACGACTATTTGTCACTTTTTTCATATTTAGTTTTTCTGTCAGATTTAACAGAACTGGGATTTGCATATAGTCACACAATTATATTTCCTAATAAAGGTGCCAAGTAGAAAAATGTATGCGTTATTATTACATACGTTTTGCTCACTGTTGCTTTTTTAGGTGCCTGGATCGTAACAGGTGGTACAAAGAGTGGCGTGATGGAATTTGTTGGCGAGGCAGTACGAGAACATATCACAAAGTTTGACAAGACTGTCGTAGCACTTGGAATTTCTACGTGGGGGATATTAAAGAACAGAAAGAACTTGTGTAGTGTATGTATTCTATATAAAATGCGGTGATGTTTATGGTAACATTATGGTAAAAGAAATAGTGTTATGTAAATAAAATAATTTTAATAGAACAAGACAGTTGGTTCAATGTACACATTTTTGCACGGATGTTAAATGTTATTGGTGTTGTTTTGTACTCCATAGTAGTAATTTAAAATGTTTTCTATAATGGTGTATTCGTGTCTATGACATTCTCCTGTAAACGGCAAAAGCAGATAACAAAAAAGGCATTGAGCCTGCGAAAAAGTTTTATTATAACTTTAGTTATCAGCGACATATCTGATAAAAATTGTGGCGCTTTCTTGTAGCAAAAATGATCAGCAATAAAAGCCCTACAATTCACTTAATTGGTCTGAAATTGTTAGATGACTCTTGTTTTGTTTCATTTCTTGCGTTTTCAGCACAATATTACATTAAAGTCGTGTGCTTTATTTAATTAAAACATATCAGTGAAATTTTAAATTGTCATTTATTTTATTTTTTATACAGAAACTATCGAAACGAGGCTGTTTCAATGCATCTTACATAACCAACAATGACAAATCTGATCAAGGGACACTTTTAGATCCACATCACACTCACTTTTTGCTCGTAGACGACGGAACTGAAGATCAATTTGGTGGAGAAATTAAATTTAGGTCAAAATTTGAAAGCTACATATCACATCCACCACAAATGGGTATATTGCTGTTATACATTTATATCAATACCAGTAACGATTCTCTAATTTCGTTTATCTTTCCATGTCATAAGTGCACGAAACTATACCACTGTACTTTTTCCAATTTTCTATCAATTGTATATCATCACCTTATTTAATTTATCATAAGTGTAGACAGAATCGAGGCTCATCATTGTTTTTTTTTCTTTGGGTCAAATATCGTTTCATTTCTGCTCGGTTGATCAAACTATAACACTCCATATTCAAAATAAAGAAATAGTATAACAATAAATTATTTCCGTTTCTGTGTTTATTTCAGACAAAACTAAAAAAAAACTAGATGTGCCCGTAATTGTAGTGTTAGTTGAAGGAGGACCAAATTCACTTAAAACCGTCCTGGAATCTGTTGAAAACGGGGTTCCTGTCTTAATTTTAGATGGATCTGGCAGATCTGCAGATTTCATTGCAAGATGCTCTGATTTAAACAAAAATAAGGAGGGGTTAGTAATATCTATCAATATATGTTATTCATTATTTCTTTTATATGCGATACGCAGTTATACCACGGTTGTGTAACCTGATTCTTGATATTGTCTCCAATAATGAATTATTTGTTAACATTAGTTTCTTTGAATACACTTCACAGAGTTGGAAAAATGTCAGAAGACCATATAAAGAACTTGGCTATAGAAATACTTGAAATTACAACAGAAACAAAACAAGAGCAAGCTGTTGAAAGTGTAAAGAAAATTCTAGAAGTAGATAAAAAGAAAAATAACAAAATGGTATGTATATGCTGTGTGTGTAGCTTTTAATTGATATAAAAATTGAAATGCGTGTGATGTACTTCACAAACGCATAGGTGACTAGGTGGTTAAGGTAATGAATAATATATTTTTGATTTCATGATGTTTACTGCGAGAAAGGTGTGTTCGACACATATCCTAATTGATACGGATTAACGTTTTTCCTGGCAAAAATGTAGATGGCGTAATATAACTAAACATACTGATAGATAAAATGCATTCACATAGAACAACCATTCTTATTTCACATGATGGATAATTGAAGTAGAGCGAAAAATATAGTTTAGTTAAGTACCTTTTAAGACTTTCGATTACAATAATAATATCTCAACTTGGAACTTAGTAATTCTGTATATAAGTAATTGTCAAATAACATTTATTATATTTATTAATGATATACATAGAATCCTATCTCCGATAACGTTTTGGTTTTTTTTGTTGTGCTACATGCGTTTTAATTGATTAAACCCCTATTACAGATAACTGTGTATTCGATACATGACACAGCAAAAACGCTGGACCGAGTGCTACAGGAAATGTTGTTTGAGCAATTTGTACGAATGTAAGTATGCTCATAATATAATGCGAGTTTTGCTGAAAGTAAGTTAATCAAATAAATAAAGGTAATCATCAACAAATAAACAGAACAACGAAGGAAGCTGAAAATTTTGAAGTTATGTTTATACACCATCTAACATAACATCCAATGACTACACGCACTGAATTTGTACAGTAAATACATGTTAATGTTATTAGATATAAGTATTCTACATATTGATTTAGGTAAAGCATTTTTTAATAATAAGAAGTACATGCCATGTGACATTTAAGTATCTGTAATTTTTTATAATGAAAAATTTTTGTTATTATATTTTACATTTTTAACTGTTAATCATATTATTATTGCAAAATTATAATTTTAACTATTGTTCCATTTTTCCACTATCTGCGATACTAAGTATATTTATCATTTCTAAAATAATAAATATAATCTTGTGTTTGTAATTCTAATTCAAAACCATCATCTTATAAAAGATATGTTAATTTCAAGTATTTTTGGGGTTAAAGTTTCCAAATCAAATAGGCACGATATGTCATTTTAGAAAAGAAATAGATATTGTGGAACAGCTTAATCTAGTGGAGGCCTGGGACAGGTGTGATATAGCAGAAGAAGAAATATTTACAAGAAAGAACAAAAATGATGTTATTAAACTACAGGTAAGACCACAAATTTAACAATTACTCTATTGATCGATCGATCGATCGGTCTGTCTGTCTGTCTGCCGTAGCCCCAGCATACTTATGTGGCGGACTAACCGTACTCAAGATATGTCTGTATGTTAATAATAATAAAGTAGAAATAGAGATTTTAACAACTGAAGTACCAAATTACGCCCTATGGTCATGATTTAATTGTACTGTATGCGAAGCAAACCTATTCATCATTTATTGTATAAACGCATGTCTTATGATCCTATCTTTGGTAAGAAACACTGCGGTTTATGTCTTGTCAACGGGCGGCTAAATTTAATTTTAAAGGACGTGTAACTGATTAATCAAATTCCAAAAATAATACTTACACGGTGATTAGTGTTAAAAAATGTGTTCATTGTAGCAGCATTCGTCTAAGCACCCATATCTTCCATTGCAATTTGTGTCTTACGTAGACGTTATGTACGATGAAAAAATGATAAAGTATACAAATGAAGTTTTTTAGACTTGACGTTAACATCGCATACAATTCATATTTAGTTTCATAAAGTGTTTCAAGGAGGGAAAACACGCTTCTACTTTAGAGAGTTTGGTGTTTATAATAAGTTCTTATATAATTATCTTAAACAAATCTGATAAATCAAGCAAGCGAACAAATTTGGTTTTTCTATATTATGTCGTATAATGTGTAGTATAAAATTCATTATGTAATTACAGTCAAGATTAGAGAAACTGTTAAAATCATCCTTAATAAAAAACAGAAAAGACTTTGTATCACTAGTACTCGACTATATTACCGATCTAGGACGTTTCGTAGGCAAATACCTACACAAGTTATTCATAAAGGTAAGGCAAGTTAAATGTTTACTAAATATATGAGAAATAAACTTACTTTGTATTTTTATACATTGTATAATACTCAAGTAAGGGTTTTAGGAATTCGTACAACGTTGACAAAAAATACTTATATCACATCTTATTTGGTTAACAGACATTGTGATGTTATGTATCAGAGAAAACTTATTGCGTCTGTTCTTGGTATCCACCTAATTTCGTTCATGCTTTATCCAACACCCATTAGTATAAAAACGTAAAAGATATTTACAAGTACGAACATGTGAAGTTGATGCACCTGTTTTTAGTATTAATTTATCTGGATTGCATGAAAAATATCGTTAAAGGCATGAAACTAACGAAATGACAACTGAATTGACGGGTAGTTATACATTAAAGCACCTGAGACAGAAACAAACCTTGTCTGTATTGCTTAGCCTTTGCACTGTATTTGTTAAGATAATAAAAAAATAAATAAAATACTTTGTCGCTTTTATTGTTCAACTTTTT
The DNA here is from genome assembly GCA_944474755.1 of Limnoperna fortunei. Taxonomy (NCBI): domain Eukaryota; kingdom Metazoa; phylum Mollusca; class Bivalvia; order Mytilida; family Modiolidae; genus Limnoperna; species Limnoperna fortunei. The sequence continues at coordinate 71,876,241 of OX104114.1, read as the reverse complement.
CAGTTGATGAATCAACAAAAGGGAAGTAGTGCGGGTCAGCTATTTGATCATTACATGAAGTCGTCGCAGGTAAACTATGTGTTCTAGATAATACATTTTTGTTTGATTCATTCCTAGTATTCATGGGAATCGCGTGTTATGTACATCTATTGGATTTGTTTCTATAGACATTTCTTCAAATTGATTTTTTTCCTTGAAATATCAAACCGCCGTAATATTCATTTGTATATATAGTGTCAGTATTTCAGAAAACCTCTTGCTTAAACAAGGCATTGTATTTTCACAGGTTTTATGTTATAACTGTAATAATTGTTTTGTCTTATTTAACAGCAATTCATTAGAATATGTCACATAAATTGTCAACATTCTCCGACTGACCGTTTGCCTTCAATGAAAGACATCGGAACCGCAATTAAAGATTTATTGGGGGATGTCATTCCAAATTCATACGAAAACGAGAAGGGTATGTTTCAATAGCGTTTTATAAAAACAAATGTTGCTATAGGTTATTTTTACAGAGAAAATGTATGTTAAGCATAATATTGAAGAAGAAAAAGTAGGGCTGTGTTAATTAAAACAATATTTTTGTTCAGATTTAAAATCAAATTGGCCGTATGATCCACAATCACACCAAAATTGACTGTTTCTATAACAAAACATAATCCTGAGAGCAGTATCAAAAGAATAGTCTATTGCAGAGACTTTCATAAGTTGTGTTATAATTCTAATGCGCAATCGATCTTACGACCAATCGAATCTTATTAGCTGTCGTTGAAATAAAATCCAAATCTACAGCTTAGATGTTATCTTATCAAATAAGATAGCGTTTCCAGTTTCTAAAAGTCCAACGTTTAAGCCCGATAAAGTGAAGACTGACAAATCAACCTCAAAGAATAAGCATTAGAGTGAACTAACTTGTTAACCTTAAATTTGTTTAAATGAAAACACAGAATTAATTACGATTCAAATTACAGTTTTTCCAACACGGAATTGATTCTTAAGTAAATAATTATTCAATGAGTAAGCAGTATTCCAAACACCATACTAAAACCCTGCCTCTTGTTGCCTCGGCAGATCTCGTCGATAAATTTCGCCTGAAATGCTTATTTTGTTCTGATTGCATTTATAGTTCTAATTAAAGGACAATGAAAAAGACAGGAAATCCCATGGACATCAATTTTTCGAAGCAATGTACATTGAACTAATAATATACAGTATTCTATCCATATCAACAATTGATTTAGGAATATAACCGTGGATTTTTTTAAGACATCACTGAAGCTATACAGTGGTAGAGCAGGGGTATTATCAGGGAGCATTAGCTCACAGTAACTTGTTATCTTTTATTAAACTTCCACTACATTAATTGACGATCTTTTGAAACTAAGGAAATAATAATTTAAACTTGCATTGTTTGCTTTTGTAGATATTGGTAAAAATCCATTAAAAGACTTGTTCATATGGGCTATAGTGATGAATAGGAAAGAAATCGCTATGCAGCTGTGGAAACGGGACTCAGACTATTTATGTAGGTTTTTTTTATGTGTTTGTGATAAATTAGTCACTTAAAACAATTTCCTTTTAATGTTTTCTGCGTTAACGACATTAAAACACACTCCTTAAAATTTCTAGAATACTTTTCCATCCATTCGTTGCTTTAATTTTATGTAGTACTGTTTATCGAAAAGGAAATATCTTACGGTATACGGTCTTTTTATAACTTTTTGGAAATATGTTTCCAGTGAGAAGTTAACAGTGCGAGATGACTAACAACGCAACTTTAATAATTTATAAGTTTACATTTTCCTGAATAGGTTTGGAAATTTATATCATTGCCAAAAAGCAAGAAAGAAATTCTTCTTTTAATAAAATAAATTAGATAGCGACCCTAAAAATATTGCATTTAGGTTTAATTCATTCTGTTCGTTTGCTTTATGTAGGTTAAACTTTGTCCTTCTATTATATTTTTGATAATCTTTTATTTATAACTTTTCTGTAATCAGTAAATGTTATGATAAGTTACATTTGGATGTTGAGGTCACATGATAAGTTACATTTGGATGTTGAGGTCACATGATAAGTTACATTTGGATGTTGAGGTCACATGAGTTTTTTATTGATCATATTACTCAATACTTTTTCTTATATTACCCTGTTTTTTTTAAATAAAATAAATTGATACAGTTGCTACTTTATAGATAATAGTATGTTATCAAAATCTGGGTATTTGGATATTTAAATTAAATATTTGGATAATACTGACCTGTTAATTCCTACAATTAATTGTGTCGTATTCCACATAGAAAATGCTTAGTTGCCACAATTCATTAGAATTCATTAAAATATTCTAGGTTCAGCTCTGTATGCTAGTTCTCTATTAAAGGCTCTTTCTAAATTAGCTTTTTCCGAAGGGAATGTAGACCTTGGTGCTTCGTTTAGAGAAGATTCAAGGTAAGACAAAGCGTGTCATTAAAATTCTTAATAAAAATAAACTACCATGTTTGATACATCATATTTATATTTGAATGTCGTTCGTTGCTTGTTACATGCAGGCGCGTTAATCTCAATATACTGTTAGCATTTGATGACTGGTTTACTTATACCAGAAATACAGACGGTCATATTTACTAGACTAACTACATGTATCTTCAAGTTATGAAACAGCCATCTTTTATTATTTCAATGCAGTTTAAGGAAATTCTTAAATCCGATGTGAATAAAAAATATCGATAAAAACTGAAAATCTCCGCAAATGAGGGATTTTACTTGTTAATTTGTTTCAATAAAAGCGTAAAGTGTTAAATTTAATGGTGATTTGTGCAGAATTCTAAAACAATATCGGCTTTTCAAAAGAAAGTAAAATTAATAGAATTATTTCATTTAAAGATTTTTTGAACACGTCGCATGTAATGTGATGACTGAATTATACGAGAAAAACAAAACGTTGGCCCATGATTTGCTGGTAAAAAGGGTGAAGCAGTTTGGTAACACTACGCTATTTAGCTTGGCTGAAACAAATCAACTAATGGTATTTATGGGACATACAGCATGCCAAACCAAGTTGAATATTATCTGGAAAGGGAATATCGCGCAATACACCTATTTGTGGAGGGTACGTTTATCTTATGATTTCCAAATAAGAGGATCGTTCATGTTCCTTTTTGTTTTTACAGTTTGCAATTGGACTTGTGAATTGATCTAAATTATTCTTAACTTTCTACGATTGCAAATACCCAAACATGTGTGATTGAAGCAAAGAAATACCAGAAGGCAACCAATCTTTAATTTTAAAAGCACTAATACAAAATTATGGAACGCACATCAACAAACAGTAAGAAACAACTAACAAAGCAAAACTAAACGACACGAGTTCCCAAAACAGTTTCAATGTTTTAAAAACGAATTAATTTATTTGCTACTAAAATAATCTAAAATAAAGTGTTAGATAATTTGATGTGAAATGATTTCTTTTACTTTTTTTCTGGTTTGTCATTAGTATAAGTTATGAATCAATTTTAATTTTTCAGATACTGATCTGTTTCTTTCTTCCTGTTTTGATTCCTATGGGGTTTATTACCATTGTAAAGCCAGACCAAACATTTACAAGTAAAATAAATAAAGTTCAACCAATAAACTTGCAAGTACCCAAAAGATCTCCAAAGACAAAGTATTTCAATCAATATGAGAGAATTAACCCAGAACAAGAAATAAGCATTCCATTGGTCATTTACTACTTCTATGGTGCTCCTATCACAAAGTTTATTGGACATATGGTTTGTGTTTTTTTACAGTTAATAAATCCTATTGCAAATTTCTTTTGTCAATCCATGTTGCTATTTGCAGCATGTTGTATATGAGCCTTTCAGAAAGTTTACTGAAAACTAAAGTTTTGGAATAAACTCACGAGTGTTAGAATTAGGATGTTATTAAATCGTTATTTTAATCAACATAATCTTGTAGGTTTAACGACGATCATGCAAAAATAAAAAAAAAAACCTTTTTAATACTAATTCCTATGAAAAATCACTAATGTTGTATATAGTTGAGCATGTACAATTAACACGGTTACTTTGTGTCTGCTTCTTTCAGCTGACGCATGTTGCTTTTCTGATAGTCTTCAGTTTGTTTGTTTTGACTGAGCTTTATCCATTAACTGAGCGAAAACTTTCTGTGTTGGAGATCGTTACATGGGGATGGACAATTTCAATGTTTTTAGAACAATTACGACAAGTACGTAATAAACATGTATCTCGGACGTTTCCCAATGTTTAGTTTTTTTTAAAACTTTTTTGCTTATTACGATATCCGATATTGTCAGCTGTTTGAATTGGGATCGCGTCTACAATTATACTCTCACTGTATGGACGGACTTCTTGAAAGTGTGTGAAGGAGTCATTTTATATAATTTATCTGTTTATCTGATAAATATCACCACTTAAACTTGTACTACAATTGTCTGCTCACATATTATAAGTCGATCGTAAGTCGCATCCCATATAAAAAAAATCGTCATACACTGCCTGATATGGAAAGGTAAATGTATTAAATACAGATATAAACATACCATTGTATATATTGTGCATGTTATTATCCATAGAACTTGATAACCATCTCTGGAGAGATTACATGGACCGATATGAAAAAGGAAATTTATTAATCAACAATGCATCTTCTAAACAAAAACAGAACACATTATTACACATCAATGCCAAACGTTACGAGTATTTACTTTCTTGATTGTGTTGTCCTCTGTAATTGAATTATTCTACATGTGATTGTTATACACCAAGTGTACACACTTTTTTGGCAATAAAAAAAATTAATACTACCAACAACCTAAAAATATCTAGAATATTTTAGACCTTGTTCAAATTTTACTGTACAATAAAAATAATATAAAAGAACATTAAGCGTATTCCTTAAATTGTGCAATACATATAAGGAAATAAAATAAAAGCATATATAAACGACCATTGTAAATATTTTTCAGGTTTTAATGAAAGATCAAACTTCTGCTAAAGATAAATTCCAGAACTGGATATCGAACGTGTGGAACGAGTTTGACCTTCTTGTATATTTTTTGTTTTACCTATCAGTCATACTACGGCTTGTATTACCACCTGAAGATTTTTTCTATGCACGATTATTCTATACAATTACATTAGCCATGTATATTCTAAGAAGTATGCAGTTCTTTCTAGTATCCAAAGACATAGGACCAAAAGTTATTATGATAGGTCGAATGGTAGGTTATATTTTATTTCCTCTCTTTCTTGAACAAGTCGCATGCATTCGAAATAGTTCGCCTTATGAAATAAACTATTCCATCGAGTTATAAGCCATGATAAAAATAAACTTCTCAATGTTCATATTTTTATGAAGAAAAGGGAAATATCGACAAATATTTTCATGGAGTATTGTTAATCGACCGGCTATAATCACGATGAAAACCAATAATGACTTAATAGGCATTAAACCGTGGAAGTGAGGGGGATAACTGGGTTTGTAGTGAGTTGCATCAACGGATAATTTTGATTGCTAATTGAATTGTACAACCACCTTCGCCTAATGTACATTTCATTAAAGATTTCGATTTTTCTTACAATTAAACAAGGAATATAAAAGCTGTGTTTTGCCTCGTTTCATCACGCTTTTATTGGAATTAAATGTACCTTCTTTAATATAGTTTTTCTTTTGTTTTCCCACCTTGTATAAAATACGTGTACAACAAATTCTTTAAACATATGTTTTCGACTGCCTTTTATGTATTATATTTTTACGACGTAAATAATAGAAAAAATCATAAACAGAAAAGTTATGTGACAAAACTTGCGAAAAATTATAACAATTATTTGCTTATTTTACAGATAGCGGATATTGTGTTTTTCTTCATGCTTTTTGCCCTGTTTGTATTCAGTTTCGGAATAATTTATCAAGCAACACGGTTCCCAAACTCAGAACCGTCATGGCAGTTGTTTAAAGATATCATATATATACCATATTGGCAGCTGTACGGCGAGTTATTCATAGATAACATAGAAGGTAAAATTATCAATATTTAGGACGGTGAAAATCGCGCGCGTGTGTGTGTTGTGTGTGCGTGCATGCGTGCATGTTGGTGTGTTCCCAAATCTTAATGTTGATATTCATGTAGTAGTTTCGATGATATTATATGTCTGACGTACACTTGCATTTATCTGGTTTGTAATTTACTGTTACTTTATTCAATATAAATTTAAGTCATTGTATTTGTATTCATGATTCAGACGACGTCTTTAATGTCATATTCAGGGCATATTAGTATTCATTTAACGGGTTAGTGTATTATTACAGATCATGCCTTGTTCTTTTTCGCAATACAAAAAAGTTGCATCAAAGGCTTATAATAACACAGTATTGATGTAGACTCCATTTATTTGGATACAGGTACATGTTGAAAAAGGCAAATAGTTGAATATACCAGCATATTAACCCAAAGTACTGATCACAAATGTTCAAAATAGGGTTAACGAATCATGAACGGATGCGTTCATGTTTTTCGGCAGACTAAACATCTTCTACTTTAATAGCAGAACCCGTCGTGTTAAACCTTTTCCTGACGTATTAGCTTCTGTGGCTTGAAAGGAATTGTCTTTTTTCTACGTATTATAACAAAACAATTGTGGGTTACTACAATAACATGTCACGTTAAGTTTTGGAAGATTAATTGTTTTTAAACCGTTTCTTATTATTATTATTATTATTATTATTATTATTCTTTTGTTTATTGATCACTACTTTGTCCGGAATTTTTCACAAACAAATGTTCGTACGACTATTATGATACTTGGCATAGTGAATGTTTAGGGTTGCTAGTTGTGCACGTTGGTTTTGAAATTTTTTAAATGGCCGCCATCCGAACGCTACCCCTAAAAACGGAAAAATTTAAACGTCATTCAACGAAATTTAGTACACGGGTAGCTTATGATCCCCTGAGTGTGCCACTACTTTTAACATTTTTGTCCGACTTCCGGTTTCAAAATGGCGGCCATTTTACTGCACGCGAACAACATGAAAAAGTCCACTTTGTCAGATATCAACGAAATTCGATTTCTAGGCATATTTTAATGTACTGATTTGAATAAAATACTATTCATGGGGATTTTGGGCGACTTGTGTGTTGGCATCCCAACACAAAAATCTTTAATTAAGTCGCCGACCACGAAGTGTCGGGCGACTTATTGTTTTTACTCCGTTTCTTATTATTATTATTATTTTCATATTTCTTATGTTTTCCCCTCCCAATGTTGTCCGCTCGTTTTCTCGCTCATCTTTTAACCGATCGAAATGAAACTTGGGGAACATGTTAAGGGTGACCTGAAGTTGTGCAATCCACTTTTGAAATTTTCAAAATGGCCGCCATTTTCAAAATGGCCGCCGTTGAAAAAAATGACGGTCGTTGTCAGATCTCAGTAATTGCCAAAGCAATTTCAATGAAAATTGGTATACTGGTACAGCTAACTATCCCGAGCATTTTTGCAAAAAAAAAATTTGACGCGGCCGACATTTCAAAATGGCCGCCATCCGAACACCACCCCCCTAAAATTGTAAAAATTTAAACGTCATCCGATTTAGACGAAATTTGGTATACAGGTAGCTTATGATACCCTAAGTGTGCCACTATTTAAAAATGTTTTGTCCGACTTCCGGTTTCAAAATAGCGGCCATTTTACTGCAGGAAAAAGTCAACTTTGTCCGATTTCAACAAAATTTGATTTCTAGGCATATTTTAATGTACTGATTTGAATGAAATACTATCCATGGGATCAACGGGAGGCGACTTCAACGTTTCGGGAAACGTAAATTTTAATTCTTATTATTATTCTTCTTTTTTTAATTGATCACTACTTTGTCCGGAATTTTTCACCAATAAAGGTTCGTACGACCATTATGATACTTGGCATTGTGAATGTTTAGGGTTTCTCTTTGTGCACATTAGATTTTGAAATTTTTGCACGATTTCAAAACGGCCGCTATTCGAACACAAACCCCCTCCCCCACAAAAATGCAAAAATTTAAACGTCATCTTATTTCGACGAAATTTAGTACACAGGTAGCATTTGGTCCCCTGAGTGTGCCACTACTTTTATAAATTTTTTTCCAACTTCTGGTTTCAAAATAGCTGCCATTTTACTACACGCGCACAGCATGAAAAAGTGAACATTGTCCGATTTCAACGAAATTTGATTTCTAGGCGTATTTTAATGTGCTGCTTTCAATGAAATACTATCCATGGGGATTTTGGGCGACTTCTGTGTTGGCATCTCAACACAAAAATCTTTAATCTGTAAATGTATTCGTTTTATCTCCATCGATAATTGTTAATGTGAATTCATCTTGCGTCGTATAAATACACTATATTTCATGTCCAGTTGTATGCAATACATTTTCAAGTCTTCAAGATGTAACAAATACATTTTTGCGATGTTCTAATAGCTTCATTATTACATATATAGTAGAACTGTTTGTTTATATCAAAATTTCAAAACAAACAAAAATGTTATTATGTAAACTATAAACTATTTAAATCAGTTACTAGATAGTTTCTTTTGAATTGCAGCCAGGGAACCTCAACCTTGCACATTTGACCCATTGTTATATAGAAATGGAACCTTACCAAGATGTCCTTTTGCCAGTTCATGGAATTCTTTGGTCATGGCAGTGTATCTAATCCTTACAAATATCCTCCTAGTGAATGTTCTGATTGCTATGTTTACGTGAGTAGTAATATTGACTACATGTTATCAGTAATTCGAACCTTTTTTATTTCTTTCAAGCTATATATATCTTATATGTTCTAATTAATTGTATAGTCCTAATTATTACTCTTTTCAGGGTCATTGTTACTTATAAGGACAAAAGACTAATGATCTCTATTTAGTACATCTTAGTGTACACGTGTAACCTGTATTAAGTCTAACTGAGCGTTTGTCCCTATAAGTTCCAACAATATATGCACTCCATCAAACTGTTTATTCCTTATATGGTCCGACTGAATCAATGCATGTTTCAACTGAATGTATGTATTGTGTTTTATAGTCTATGTGTGTGCTACATATTAGGTCTAACTGAATGTTACGTTTCTTAAAGTGAGCAAGAAAGTACAGGTATATATCAATTTTTAAAATGATTGAATGTTTTTTGCAGTGCAAGTTAGTTTATGTCTATTTGTATGCTCAATATAAGGTCTAACAGAGTTTAGATTTTCTTATAGTGCACATATTTGAATGTCTACTTGTATGCTTAATATTACATCTAAGTAATATGTGAGTGTATGCTTCTTATATTGTACAAACTACTAGATGTTTATGTATATTTTTTATATTTAGTTCAACAGGCTATATATTTCGTATAGTGCATCAATCGTGATAAGTCTATGTGTATGTTCTATATTTGGTCCAACTGAGTTTTTTTTCTTTAAGGGTACACATAAGTATGTCCTTTTTGTTCACTATAGGGTATAACTTATTGTTGAACCAAATGTATGTTCTCTAAAGGATTTAACCATGTGTACAGGTTAGTGCATGTACCTTATAGTGCTTAACAACACGCATGTTGCATACAAGTCCAACGGAAAGTATTACCTTATACTGTCAAAGTTAGTGTAAGTTCCCTGTTAGGTCCAAATGAGTGTACGTTTTCTATAGAGTCCATCTTAGTGTATGTTCCCTATAGTGAGCTTATTATGTTCCGTATAAGGTCGAAATGAATGTGTGTTTTCTATGGAGCCATACAGAATGTATTGTACGTGTTGTGTATATTTTATGAATGTTACCAATACTTTCGAACAAATTGCATGTTGTCTATTGAGTCCAACTGAGTGTATTGCTTAAACTGTGCAAATATGTGAATGTTCCCTTAAGAGTACTTATTAGTTATGTTCCAGAAAATTGCCATATGAGTGTCATCGGATCTGCATGAAAGCATGTTTCCTTTAAGATCCACAGATTGTACGTTCCGTGTATTGTTCGACTGAGTTGATATGTAATTTAGGGTTCTGTATAGGTTCCATCTTAGTTTATGTTTCTAGTAGGTTCTGGCTGAATGTATGTTCCCTATGTGGTCCAAATTAATTAAAGTTTCCGATAAGGACCACCTGAGTGAATGTTTCGTATAGGTTGTCAACGTTATTCTAGATATTGCGATCGGTATTCCGATTTACTAAAATCAATCTCTCAAATACGACATTTTCGCTGAGTCATGTTTCCTATCCCTGGATTTGACTTTTACCAGGACAGGACATTGAGTTACTCGACGGGTGTCGAATTAGAGGCTGGCACTGCTTACTCGTCCTGAGCACCTGAGTGCACCCATGGTTTTATTGGGTTCGGGTTACTCTCTGTTTTTGTGTTTTTGGTTTTTCTATGTCCGGAGATGTAACTGTACCTTGACTTTTGGCTCTTGTTGTTCGGTAGGTTTACTTCGTTATTTTTCTTCTGAGGCTATGTTATCTATAGGCTACATGCAATCTAATGAGTTTGGCTAAGTGAATCGGGTATGTTACCTATAAGGTCAATCCTATTGAATGTTTATTATGGGTTCCATCTCAGTGAACGTTTCTAATAAAGTCCAATAAAGTGTACTGCTTAGTGAATGTTCAAAAAGTGTTTGTGTGTGTGTTCTCTATTAGGTTCAACTGAGAAGATAATTTTGATTGCTACGGGAACTAAGAATATCTTGTCTTGCACATATTTCTAAGGTCTCTTTCATTTTATTATATGTTTCTCATTTCATACAATCAAACAAGCCTAGCAGAGTACCCTATATGATCTAACTAAATCCCATAGGCTTCAACTGCTTGTGCAACTTAGGAAAATAGTTCATATAGGCTCCAACTCAGTGTGTACTTTTTGTCAGGTCTACAATAGTTTGTTTACAAGAGTCAGAACACTATAGATTTGTACAGTAAATGCTCATAGTTAAATGGGAAAAATTAATCTTTCTAGCAGACATGTTCCGTTAACTGTCTAAACTACGTGTTGGTGTTTTGGAAGTCCACAAAGTGTCTATGGATGTTCAGTCGTTAGCTGGTACTTGACTTTAACACTTTACTGTCGTTCGTGAGCAGGAAAGTGTATCGCGTATCAAATAATCTTTTGTAGCGTAAATGTAATAGCAGCAAAAACATGTTTGTCTTATTCACACAGTAAACGGGCATAACAATAAATTTTAACTTTACGTTAACTGAGTGTAATTCTTTTTATATTTCCTGTAATTTACCTGTATGGAAAAGCTCAGCGTATCTTCCTTCTAAGGGTATGTTGATATAGGATATAAAGACCACCTTAATGTATGCCCCTAATAGAATCCAACTAGCTGTTTGTTCTATCTGTTTGTATAATCTCCTTATAATTTCCAACTGTATGTGTCTAACTGTGTAGTCCAACGCAGATGTAGATAAAAGATGTACTGAATGAGCTCATTATATAAGCAAATTAACAGATTTCTCTCACTCAATGCACGTTAATTTATACAATATGGTCTGTCGCTTACATGTTTCGATTTAATGGCTTTGAATTGAATATATGTTTTCAGCATTTATATGACCAATTTTCCTTGGATTATTAACCCCACATGCAGGTGGACTAATAGAATAGAATACCTATTCTGTTATTTTGTCATTCTTCTCAATTATTGATTGTTATTTGGAAAAGAGATAATAAGAACATAATATGAATATTCGACATAATACATACTAAATTTTACCAAAGGACATAGTTGCAAGTCCCCTTTAACAGTTTTAAAAACGTTTAATACAGCCACTTCCGGTACACTTGCCGTTGTTAAGTCATGGCATTCAATTTGTTTACTAAATTGTAATTACATTCCACGTTATTGTGGTCTACATTACCACTTTATAAAGCAGTATATTACTGTAAATCTCCATAACTTAAATCAGCATTCTAGCTTTTCTACAAGTACTATTGTAAAAACGTCTATATGATTTATAGAAAAGTAATAAAAAGTCCACCTGTTATTTTCGTATATCAAAACAATTTACTAAAACATCAGTATAAGGGCTCATCACAATGGTAGATTTAATAAAAGGCGAAATGTCAATTCTGATCTAAGAAAGTGATCAATATATCTTGTGGTGGTAAATTTATTTCTGTTCGTTCTGCACTATATGGTTTTATACAGTTTTTATTGTTTTTAAAGGTACACTTTTGAAAAGGTGCAAGAAAACTCCGAGCTTGTTTGGAAATTCCACAGATTTGCAGTGGTCCATGAGTACTATGATAGACCTGTGTTAGCGCCGCCATTAATTGTTATTAATCACATCTACAGAATAATCAAATTTGTTCTCAACAGATGGTTAGGGTGGTTTCCATATCATAATGAATTTCGTAAGTAATTGGTTGATTGATTGATTAATTAATGGATTCTGAACGTCCAGCAGGTAAGTATTTGACGTTAATGTCGAAAATAATTGTATTTAAGTACCTGGACGATAAGACTGGCAGATATAATGTGTGTCAAAATTGGAGACTGTCACGCTCTATAAACGTAAACACATCCCTTGTGTATATCTAAAACAGTCAAATGATTGTACATGCTGCCCTTAAACTAACCCTCTTAACTTTTTCAGTAGCGATCTTTTTCCCATTGTTTAAACTTGTTTTCCCACATTCATTTATTGTGTACTTATTGTTTACTAATACGTCATATCAAGCAATTCATCATGCGATTAATTTAATCAATTATATTATATCTGCTATTTTATGGACAATCAATAAAAACAATTAACAGTACTATAGTGCTAATAAATGGATGCTTTCATATACTCATATACAATCTCTATTATGCCGACGGGAAACCGTATTGAATTGAAGATAGGTGTATTGGGTCAAAACAGAAATCCGATACGGTTTTCCTTCTATATAATACAGGTCCAAACACAAAATATGAAATGCTGGTTATATATATTGAAATTAAAATAAATATTTTTCTCGCAGTCTTAACAGTACTAAAGTGCATTCACCTTGACACCAATGCCGTAATGTATGAGCACGGTTAACTTTAGGTTTGCAACTTAAAAACATAGGACTCCAACCATTTTATTTATCAAAAAGATACATTACGACAACGACTGTTCATTTTTAGAATGAATTTCATGAATAGATTACATAATTATTGGTCCTGTTCTGTCTGTTTAAGCCCTGTTTACTATACCCATATTGTATTGATTGTATGGACAATTCCACATGGATTTTATGCATCTGGTATAAAGACAAAAAATATTCCATACTTTTATAATTTGTCTGGGACCATACTGGGACGGTTCCCAGTGCTCGACCCACATATGGGAGACCATAGTGGGTAACGTGTTTGGAGATTGCCACGCTCCTTGCATGATAAAGATCCCTTTTGTAGATTTCGAAAAAGAGTAGGCTCATTTTAGCCGCTACTAAAAGGCAAAATTATCCGACCCTACCCAATATAGCTGAAATACTGCTCGCTCGACGTAAAGCAAACATTCAATCAATGAATCAATATACCGTTGTATCTTTGATGACTTTTATTAATGTTGTCTGGTCATTCCAGAGCGTTATCTCGATAATGAAAAATATAGAATGGACTTGTTCGAACGGGATGCTGTGGAAAGCTATAACAGGGAAAACTCCAAATTTCACAGATACAGGTCAAAGAAGATCACGTATGATGATGACAGGTAAATAATATAATAGTATTATGCACGCCAACAATTAGGAATAAAAGGTATACTTAATAAATCAAAATCATTTGACATGAAACCTTTTCCTTTTTTTTCGGGTTGATAAATTCATGTAGAAACCTAAATTTCGAAATCAGTGAAAGATTCATATGGTCACATTTTTACCTTTTAGTATTACTTTTGAGAGAATGCTTACGTGTTTTTATTGTCTACATTTAATCTAATTATTAACTTATTGCGTTCTTTTGAGTAGTCCAGAAGACACCTATGAGCATGAGTTTAACCTCAAAGACCAATTAGAGTTATTAAATGCCGAGGTAGAGGAGATACAAAAGGGACTAAACAGAATCCAACAAGATACAGACGCAATTAAGAATTCAAAAAATAAGTTATTAGTATTCGAGGTTCCACGTGCTCCTAGAAATCCATTTTATGTAGATGGAGTCCATAAAGAAAAGTAACTGTATTAGTATTTAATGTTGTAACTACCACTGTTGCAACAAATCATTAGATATTTTTATTCGTGGCATGTTGTTAAGAAAAACTAAAATGGTAAGTCTATGACTATTATCTGGTAAACATCTTCAAATCGTTTTACCATAACAACTGTATATTGTGAACTGTTAGTAAAAAATGGAAAATATCATATAATTAAATTGCTGTGTTACCTAGGCCTTAATTGGCATATTTTGTAAGTGTTTAATTATTGATTTTTACAATGGTTTAAATGCAAAAGAACACGTATGTTTACGTCAACAGCTTCTAGTCTCTTGATGATAACATTCCCAATATTATATTAATCTATGATCTACTAGTGCATAACCGAAGCCAATATGATGTGTAAAGCAATAGTTTTTGTATTCGCCAACACATACATGATATATCAAGATATATTCATGCTAATACTCATTTTACTAGCAAAATTTATAATTGAACGAGACAACTTTACCCCTCGGATTAATTCCCTAAAAAGTTGTATCGCATTATGTCAAAAACAATAATAACATACAATTGATATTCAAACGCAAATAATAACGTGTGAAGATAAGTCAGTTACAAATTTTCTATCGTACTATTAGAGTCTATAAGAGTCTCTCTTTGCTACAATATTGACGTGTTATCCAATTATTTTTTACTTGCTGTGAAATTTGATGTGTCTTTTTTAAATATATGTATATGTGAATTTCTCATAGCATAAAACTCTTTGTTTTAACAAAAGGGTCTCAAGTTTTAAGCGATGACTTATTTATCCTGATTGAAACTTTTATCAATGTGTTTTTCTACATATCTGCTATCGCTCTAATTAGTGTAAAAAAGCGACCGGCGATTTATATGTGTTTAAGATGCTACGTAAATAAGTAACTAATATATATGATCCTATATGTTTTTTTTTAAATATCAATAATTTTATGTAAGTTTCGTCAAGATGTAGTTAGTAATTAATATTATGTTTACTTAGTGTGTTACAGAACCTAAACTAAGCTTTAGATTATGCAATAAAACCTTCACTATACAATTTCCTAGTCTAGTGTTTAAGTTAGTCATGTACTATAAATTACAACCACTAGATTATTAACACTAACGTTGCTTATTCGACCTCAACTTTTGTGCTCTATTCTATGATTAATTGGCAATGATTGCCAATTGTTGGCTTCCTCCCAATAAACCTTGGATATGGCTAAAGCATTGCTTGTGCAAGTGGTATTAATCCTTTATAAAACAAACAAAAAAATTGTTTAAAGAATGGTCCTCACGTTTCAAATTAGAACCTAAGCCTCAATCACCCTTGAATCAATTTCTGCACGATTTCATTTTTGCACTGTCATGTGTTGTTTGTATGTATTTCCCATAGTGTCATTTGTTAAAATAAGTTTTATTGTGGTGGCGTTTGATTAATCATCAGCATCTAAATTAAATATAAGCATGACTTACATACCTACCAATACAAATTCCTCCAAACTTAGGTTCCAATTGAAAAGTTTAAAATAATGGCATCAGACGAATGTGCAAAAAGTAATTTTTATTGCATCAACGACTATTTGTGCTTTACCTATGAAATAAGGTAGACAAAGTTTAGACGTCTATTCGGTAAAACCCAGGAGTCACTGGTTATATTGAATAAATCGTTTGTAGAAAATATCTAGTTTCCATCCAAATATGTTTTCCTGCCTCTATCCCCACTCTTCGTTATCATTACTAAAATGTTTTACTTATGACTGAAAAACTAAATTTGGCAGAACAAGAAGCCATGCAGACCATCTACCCGCACAATACTATTCAGCAAAACTAGTTCAGGTAGCAGCAAAAACATTTCCCCGAGAGTACTCGGATTATAGCAGCTGAAAACTCAAAGAAATGTGTTAAGTCAGGTGTTATTAGAGGTAAGGCGTTTTACTACTGCGTTGCCGTGTTACTGACGTTATTGTTATAGTCTTGTCAACCTCAAATAGCATAAAAATGTAAACAAAAGTACCCGAGTAAATCACAAGACTTACAGTTGAAAACACTTTCGTAATGACAAGCGTAGATCTAGAGCTATTGAAGTAAAGAACAAAACTATAAAATTACGGAGATTTGTAGATTAAATCTTTTTAACGAGTTTTTTTTATTATCCCATACTGAGAAGCAGAAAAAGAAAAATACAGAAGATTACATGAAAATTCAAACGCACAAATCATTAAGAAAAGCGTGCAAATAAACTAAAGAACGGATAACAACGCGAACAATAATCCTTGAAAAACTCAAGGTTGTATTCAGAAGTTTCAGAAGAATAAGTGTTCCTACTCAAGTTAATCATCGACATATCCAAAAAATTGTAAATTCTAAAAGAACTTTTAAAAAAACTCTAAACAAAAATCGGATTGCATTTGTGAAAGAAAATCGCCATCACGATCAACCTATTTGTGATACTGGTAATACATTATATATCTTTTGAAGGAATCCAATCTAGGTAATAAAACCCTATTGGAGTAACTTATTGCCCAACAACAGTGGCCGAACAAAATAAAGATCTATCATACGGTATGTGTTCTGAAATGTAAATACCATACTCCGGAGCTAATAAAATATTGTTACAATTAGAAAGTTGAGGTCATCCATCACGCTGGACTTAAAGTTTTAGTTTTTCCTTGTGTTTATTTGTAGATTGTCTAGGTAAATGGTCGACGTGATTGTATCAATATTGACATTAATCCAATGTTTGGACTATGTTTGGGTTTTAGTTTCCTCTTTTTATTGAAATGGTTTTTTCGAGTTTTAAAGTTTTAGGGTATATTTATGAATCTGCCTGTAATTATGGATCAACTCCTGTGTCCTTTGTACAATGACAGACACCTTTAACATCATTACAGAAAGAACTTAAGACGTACACAATCTTCGAACTTAACCACAAGTATGATTCATAGTTAGACTCTGTTAAATGTCTCTAAGAAGATGGTAAATGACATTTTCCTGGTATATAGGCCTTAAAACCATGTAGGTCAAATTGATCGATACCTGGTCTAATCTTTTTATTTTACAACAATGACAGAAACGAGGTTGTCATTTTTAGATTTTGTTTATTACGCGCGTTGGAATTTAACCAGTGTCAGAGATGTTTGGGCGGTATTTAAAACGTCATAACAAATTCGTCCCAAACGCGCAAAGTGTGGAGAAAGTCATAGCAACACAATTAGTGGCGTTGTTCAAAAAGTACTGAAACTAGAATCTAAGGAAACAGAACTTCTTCCAGCGCTGACGATTCTAAGGCAAATGCGTTCTAGCCCACTGCATTTTAACGCGAATGATGTGGTTTGAAAATTGGGTCTTTAAATGAATTTCTGGCGTAAAGCTTGTATTCTATAAACCGTGATTCCACTTACGTCTGTTACGTCCAAGAGTTTCTATGGCAGTAGATTTAGCAGTTTTGGTCCGATCGCTCAATGCTGAAGACTGATGCCACGAACTTGTAATCGCGTTGTAAACATTTGAGCTCCCGCTATTGGTAACGGAATAAGTGTGTATTGTACACTATTGTAGACTAGTGCTAATTTAAGTGATTTGTGACATGTTTAGTGGAAAAGTCCTTCGTGCAGCTCAATAGTTCCTTGATTCCGTTTTCATCTGTCGACCCATCAGTTAAAACTTTACCTCTTATATAAACTGTACCTGGCATTCCCCTTTGAAAAGGACTGTTCAAACGACGCAAAAAACAAAATTTTAGCAGTCCCAACTAAGTAACCACAAGTTGGAACTTGTCGTTTCTTATTTAAGTCTGTTTAAAATTTATAATCAATGGTCAACAGTAAAGATAAAAAAATTAAACCACACTGCACTTTATATACTAAATAAGACAGACACAGTTTAGATGTTTAGACGTTTAACCGCATTTATATTGTAATGTTAAGTTACAAACCAACCATGTTTTATCGGGAAGGGATTGTATTTATTTGTTGAATATATTAAATTTCTGGTCTATCAACTCCTTCAACCCCCCTTTTATAATATGTGATCAAAGTTTAGTTTTTAATTCTGTACGCGTTTACTTAATATTAACTTCTGAACGTAAAACTATTTCTGTCGTGCGGCTACCTTACCTCAAAAATATCATGTCATAAAACGATTAAAAACGTACATCATCATGACAAGTGTCCAAGCAACAACGAAAACAACGTGCAAACTTTCACGCAAGTAAGATTTCTGGTACATTAAGATTTTCTTTTAACTGTGAGCACAGACCTTGTCATTGCGGCTTTTTGGGGTTGCTAACTGTACACTACAGATATACGGTTATAAGATCCTTATATGTATGTAGATGTGTAGGATTTGTTTAATCGCGACCATTTGGATGAAAGTGACATGTCAGATCACGTTGTGTATGTCTGAATCTTGGTTGGCAGCATCGGTACATTGTGTTGAAACAAAATTCTGTACATGAGCTTTGCAATAACAGTATCTGTGCGGATTCAAATAAACTTGGCATCAAGGGCTAAAACTTCAGTGTTTTTTGCCAAAGCAAAGAAAATGTGAAGTACTTATTTCAAGAATATAAGAGATATTTGTGATGTCGATCGTTGGAAAGACCATCTCGAAGACCATCCTAACAACAATTAAGGAAAGACGAGAGTGCGGCAAGAGGAGAGCAAGACAGCAAGCAGTTTTTCATCCGTGCCGTGTATGTTGTGATCAGATCTTTTCGCTAAGACAGATTTTTGAAGAAATAGTACAGAAAGCGAACAGTAGTGGTTTTATCGACTAAAGTATACAAAGGCTGTATCTTATGAGACACACTTTTTAACATCACGATTAATACTATCTAAAGAGCCACACTTTTTAACATCACGATTAATAGTCATCTGGAAGTATTAAACAAAGACTGGGATAAAACACGGCAGATTGGCCAGTGATTGTACAACAGACCTCACGTATGCAGACGACAGCGCTGATGATTACGCCACTAAAATACTTCAGTTTGTTGGTAAATTATCATCGATAAAGCAGGTGTAATGGCGTCCATAAGCGTCGTGTGTTTTTTTTTTTTATTTTGGTTTTCCGATAAATAAATAAAACACACTGTTCAGGATTATACAATAAACATTGTAACCATTTTTGGTTTCAGTCTGAGGGAAGATTGACAAGTACCACTTTAGACGCAAGATGATAACAAAAGCTCACATGAACCAGGTCAGGTGAGATACATATACACCGTATCACAAACTAAACATTTTTATTAACTAATATTTCATACGAAAAGTAGCGGTAAATATCTCATTATGTTCTCCAGGAACACTGTAGCTCTCCGTTAAGCTATATGTTTTGATATGCCATCCCAACAGTCTAGAGAATGGAATTTTAACATCTCACGTTGTCATAATATGTCACAAGTAATAGCAATATGTACAAACGTCACGTGATCCATATAAACAAATCCTAGGAAAATATTGTAGTAAAGTACTAACATTAATTTTAAAGTAGACCAAAAAATATTTGATATCAATAAAATTAAAGGTTAGATTTTTTTAAAAACAGCAAAAATGTCAAATTTTTAAGTCTTTGAATATTGTTCAAACTGACATTTTTGTGACGTCACCAACACATTAGAGAAAGACGTCATGTGGAATGCACAGGCACTGTTATGGTGCTCTGAAGTAACGTCATGAATTATAAAATGTGCGACGATCGCATTTAGGCTGCGCCTATATTCATATTAACAAACATGGTTAACGGCATGAAAAAGATGGAAAATAGTTACTTAGCGATTTTATTTATCATATTTATGTTCGCAGTTATGACTCACACCCATTCTACATTGCAACATACCTATCACAAGCATAATTAAAGACCTCAATCATAAAAAATAACATGTTATAAAGATACCGTGATCAATATTGTACAATCCAACACAGTACTAAATGATCAACAAATGGCATAACAAAACATGCTATAAAATGACTGCTCATCTTAAAAACATGTTTACCTATGATTTAAATTCTTAAAAGTATAGGTTATTACGTACTGGCTTTAATATGTGACTATTTCAATTCATCATTATATATTCATATTGTTTAAGGTTCAATGAAAGACATCATAAAATCAATAAATCTCAAATAACGAAAGGACCATAAAAAACATTCCCGACAGTGTTTACATATATTAAGTTTTTTTGTTATAGTATCAAGGTTTTGTTTTAATAGTCATTATTATAATAAATAAATTTAAAACATTTAGGAAGTAGGACCATGATATCTACATTTAATTGTATCATATTCAGTCGTATACCCAATACTGTTGTACAATACTTTACTCTTTGCCAATAAAAATGAAAAGAATGATTTAAACTGCACTCCTAAATCAATACCAGCTTGAAATTTTTAAAACCGTTTTGTGCACACATCATTCAGTATTAAATTTTGAAGAAAAGGAAATTGCATGTACATATTAGCTAGCAAAAAAAAACAAATGTGTATCATGGTATGTCAATACAAATAAAGATCAGTACCTCGTACTGCAAAATTATTTGCCAATAATAATTACTTCAGAAAAAAAAACTTTTTTTTTAAATGTCTTGATTTTTCTTTGAACTGAGCAATGAAAGTTGAAGTTGGAGTTGAAGTAACAAATGACACAGTTTCTTTATTTATTTTCATATTTTCTGCAACAGTAGGAAAACAACATGACCAATTTAGCAATATGTACATCATGTGTACACCAAACATAAGGCACAATGTGGCTGTGTAAACAAAGCATTCAACAAATCATTTAAACAGTAAATGTGTGATTTTACACCAAAAAAGTATTTTGAGCAACGCTGAATGAAAACAAATTTGGCTCTATTTTTTGTTTTTGCTGTCATTCTTTGGTACATGTATTTAATGCCCTTCCAAGTACAGTACACCTTGGCAAGGTCATGTGACCAAATACAACATGACCAACAGCTGCACAATTATGTTAATGTGACTAAACATGACACACATAGAAGAAGACGAAATTGTCACTAAAGGTGAATCATTCTTAGTGCTTATATTGGAACAAGGACAAGTTGAATATGTCTTATTGGACCAGTACCAATATCAATAATTTTTATCTAAAGAAATAATTTCCACTCAAAATTGTCAGTATTGTCAAAATCTTTTACAAAATGTAGCATATAATATAAAGAATCAAACAATAAGTTGCTTAGCATGTCTTTTTTAATTAATCCTTAGCTGTGTTCTTTTAAGGAATGAAGGGCAAAAAATCACAATAAATCACTGAATCTAGAGTCAAAATGAATGTAAACAAATAATTACTGAACCAGAAAAAATGTTTTAACAAAACACAGACCCATCTACAGACAGAACAGATTCAAACAATCGTATGAGCACAAATACTTTTAACCTCGTATAAATAAAAAACACTTATAACTAAACAAACACTACAAGTACTACTGGCCAGTGTTACAGACTATACATTATCTATAGTCTGTTTCATTATATAATATTAGTTTGAATATACAGTTTTACATGTATTATCAGACCACCCAAGGGAGAGCACAAATACAGTGGTCGCACAAGACAGATGGTCTTCCAAATATAAAATTTACTGCTGGGTCTTATAAGATGTGTTGTTGGTTAATATAGGGGGTCTCTAGGGCCTGATGTTTGTACTGTATTTTATGGTCTATATGTATATGTGTATGTAGTATATGTCTACTTGAAATTTTTGTCAAACAAGCCATAGGCAAATAATGTGATATTGATTATCAATTTATAGTGACACAATATGACATGTAGTCCAAAAATACATTACATGTACTAGTATGTCAAAGTATACAATTATTAACATCCAAGAGATATTCTATGACATACAAAACTTGTAACAGTTAATATCATTCATTTGGATTTCTGCACAATGTCTGGTTTAATATTTTTTACAACTGAAGACAACTGAAGTAAAGAAAGTGAGATTTACAACAGGTTTGTGCAGAACCAAAAATATATATAGAGTAATGTCAACTGCTGCGATGAGTTACATTTATGTAAGGACATACCAAGTACAGCATAGATTTTCAATGATTCATCACCATGGTAACATAGGTAGTGAAGAGGGATTATTTTAGTTATTAAACTATATATTAAAAAAAAACATTTTTTGCATGTGTTTCTTTTTGTTTAGCTATTTTACAGCATACAATTTTGTATTATATGAGCAAGTTTAAGAACCCATTGAGAGCCCCTAACAACTGCCAGGAAAACTGACAATACATGTCAGTTAAGTTTGGAGTCAAACATGGCTAACCCAAAGTCAGAAACAAAGTCCTGTTTCTTAGAATGCAGTTTAAAGTCACTTTCAACTATATCATGGTGTCCAGATTTTATAGGCAGAGAAAGTCCTAGTACAAGGGTAAAAGCCCCGATCTTCAGTATGAAAACTGTGCTCAAACTCCCAACCTCAGTGTTGAAAACTGGTGACCAATAGTATATTATAAACTACCTTAACCACTCAGCCATAGAAGTGCACTAAACCTGTTTTACTTTGTTGTTTATTACATTACAGTGCAATACACTACAGTTAAGATAGGTTTTGATTTTTCACTCATCCAAATTGGGAATCACACCAAAGTCCACTCTTATTTGACCCTTGTTTGTAAAAATATTAAGTACATGTAAACTTGCGTTTGTCTACATTCACCTGCACGGTAATGATAAAGCAATACAAACAGTACATCTACTCTAATGTCAGGTAGACAATCCACCCTGCCCACCGATGGGCAATCCGTTTTGCCCACCCTGTGCCAACTCCCACCCTGGACAGGTGGAAAAGTCATGTCCATGTGAGCTGTACTGTATGTAAAGTTAAATAAGCCATATCCCGCTATCTCTGTGGTACCAGTATCATGTCGACTCAAAGAGTACAAAATCAATGTTTTAACACAGAGAAGTGATTGTCAAGTCTGCAGAATAACTAACCTTACAAAATACAACACTGAATACTACCACGGGTCGTCACAACAATATTTGCATAGCTTACTTATAAACATGATAAACAATGTACAGAATACATATGGCTGCTTTCATTAAATATCATTTTTCACTAAAACTAAAATGATAAAGAGTGTGATGGTACATGTACATCTACTAATATACTAGTACAAGTACATGTAAATTTACTGGGATGATTTTTGATCTTCACATATAAATCTTATTAAGCTTTATCGGTGAAATGCAAAATAATCATTTTCTATTAGAAAATATTAAATATTACATGTATTTATACTAGTGTTTTGATAACAAACACTTTTCACTAACAATACTTCAACTGTGCTGTATATCACATAATTTAATTTATTTGTTTTGTAAGCTGAAATCTGATTGGCCAATTAAAATGGAGCACCCCATATTAAGCTATTTAACTTGAGTCAGTTACATGACCTATTCTTACACGATCAAAATTTAAGATGTCATATCTCTGTTTTTAACCTTAAAATTGTTCAGATTATAATTAAATTACCAATAATATTTAACATTTCAGAACAGGTTATACTCTTTAACATGTATAGAAATTTGAAATATTCCTTAAATATATTAGTAGCAGTCTTTAAATTATTTTATTATTTAATTTTTTTCTCAATACTGTTTTATGGTTTGTTTACTTTTTAATAAAGACCAAAATTCGATCAATCTTTGGAGTAAACAAATGTATTTTGCCATGGCTTGGGAAAAGAATAAAATTGAAGCAAACAAAAATTACATAACATACTAGTACATGTTATACAATATATATTGTTATTCATGACATGAATGTTGGCATGGCTGGAAAAATAGAAAACAGAATAAATGTGTAAAGAAATAGGACTTACATGTAATCATACAATCTATAAAGATTATGGTTAGAGTTACATTAACAGCTGTCATTTCTTACTAAATGTATGTCTTGGAACAAATACAATAGAATAAAAATTCATAACAGCACATGTAATACAGTTACATTGTACATTGTTATTCCTGACAATCTTCACAGTCACACCCATTCTAAATATAGCTGAGATATCGCTCCCTTGGCACTAAGCAATCACTCAATCAATCAATCATTGGAACTACCATATTTTAAAAATTATGAAAAGTTTATAATATTGCTACATTTTTTGTGAATGAGCATTTATCTGTGGGTAC
Source organism: Limnoperna fortunei (assembly GCA_944474755.1). Lineage (NCBI taxonomy): Eukaryota > Metazoa > Mollusca > Bivalvia > Mytilida > Modiolidae > Limnoperna > Limnoperna fortunei. The sequence continues at coordinate 71,851,899 of OX104114.1, read as the reverse complement.
ATGATTCTTTGTGACCTTTAATTGGCAAGAAATATAAATATTGTCTATTAAGCATCCGGCTAACTTTTTCTCCTGAAATGAAATCTTTTAAAAATTCAGTAGACATGAATTTATAAAGACATCCCCATTGTGCTTGATTTTAAATATGTATGAGTTATGCATTTATAATACATGTATACATGGAAGTACAATGTATATTCATATATTCAATTAAAAAATCCTTTGTATTGTATATTTTTTTTGTTTCCATAGGACTAATAGATAAGTACCTCTGAATGCTTTTATCACATTCCATTCCAACAAGAAGTAAACAAAAATTAATGTTTGAAGGAAATAGAAATTAAATTAAAAAAAAAACAACAATTTTAATTAAATTGAAGACTAAATGTGTTGCTTTCAAGAAAAATAAATATGCATGTGTAGTGTACACTGTACTAGTATGTGAATAAAGTACAATTATAGCCATGGTAACATACATCAGTTGCCATGGTAACATATATCAAGGTATCATACATTTTTCCTAAGCTGTAAATAACTCATCCATACAATTTTTATGAACAATAAATAGCTGCCATGTCCCACACCGTCAAGACTAGAATTTTATAAATTATACAACTATGGGTGAAGAACTTCAAAACGATCAACAATAGATTCTTCATTAAAATGGTCTTGCACATGCTTTTCAAAGTCTCCCAGTGGCAAGGTATTTGAAAATGACTTGTTGCACATGGGGCATATTCTGTCAATTCCATTGGAATCACCTACTGTGGGGTTTTGTAAAGTTTGTAATGGTTCATCATCACCATCATCAATACATTCGAACACATGTTGCTGAAAGTCCTCCATAGACATACTTAGAAATTCCCTATTACAGACAGGACAAACTTGTGCGGTTAACTTAGGTCGGATGTCATTTGCATCAGTCACATGATTGGATTCAATCACGGCTGTTGATTCTTTAATGCCAGTAGCCTGTGTATAAACACTCGGTGAATTTTCTACACTTTGTCTAGACACTAAAATAGATGGTGAAAATTTACTTCCAACATCAGAAGGCATGAAATTTCTACTTGAATTATCAACAGAAAGGGGAACAAAATTAGAGTATTCATTCTTTACACCTTGTCCGAATAATGTATCTCCTCGACTGATTGTATTACTACTTTCGTCTATCGGTGACAGAACAGGAGAAGAATTTGTTTTTAAAAGAGACTGTGCATTAAAAATTCTTGAATTATTCAGTGCATAACTAGAGTCTTTAGGTCTGGCCCCAGTTCCAATAACAGGTTTAGACGGTGATGTGTCCATTAATGAACTCAATGATGATGATTGTTCCCTGTTGTGTAAAGATATGCTTCCTTCAGCTGGTACCCTATGATTGTTTGTAGCAACTGAAAAAAAAACATACAGTGCAAGTATTGTTGAATTGGTAGTCAAAAAAACAGAATGAAATATGTTTGTTTGTTTGTTTGATGGTGCTTAACGCCACTTTCAGCAATTTTTCAGCTATATCATGGCGTCCAGTTTTTATTGGGGGAGGAAGCCAGATTACCCGGAGAAAAGCCCAGAGCTGTGGTAGGAAAACTGGCAATCCTTGTCAATTAAGATTGGAGCCGAGTACTACACCCTGCCTGCAGTGAGAATCGAACCCGCAATCTCAGTGTTGACATAGTATTTAATGCCACTTTCAGCTAACTTTTCAGCTATAACATGTATAACATGGCATCCATTTATTATTGGGGAAGGAAGCCAGTGTACCTGGAGAAAACAATCAACCTTTGGTAGGAAAACTGGCAATCCTTGTCACCGGCACCTCATTGTTGACAGACCACGTGATCAATAGTAGACAAACTACCATAACCATGTAATGTAAGTAAAATATTGTTAATAAAATCAAATTGCTGCAAGGTCTATGGACATTTTTTCCCCACTTCCTTATTTTTTGATGAAGCATATGTTTCTTCATTATATCAAAGTAAGTGGAAGAAAGTCCAGTAAGCTCTGTGCATACTGACAGAGAAACAGAGAAGATAGTGGGCATGACTACAGCATGCTGACAAACATAACAAAGTACATTTTTCAAAACATCTGGAGTCTATTTTACAAAAATTATAAATTAAGTGTAAAATCTATCGTAAGTGTTGAAAGATCAAAGGGAAATGCATGGCGACATCAGCACAGTTTTGTTAGCCAAACATACATATTTTTATCTCAAAACCTATGATGCATGAAAGACATACAAGTACATGTTACTGTGATGTACTGCATGTAGTTGCGGAAATACTGTACTACTAGTACAATGTTTGTTTGCAACAACTTATAATATAAATATCATACATGTATATAACATGTATTTCTCCTGAGATTTTTCAATGCCCTGGCATAACATCACTACATTGCCAGAAATGTATTTACTAATTTCTAACATAACTTACTTGTTTTTCTTTTCAATTCATTAATTATCTGCCCTTGCTTCTGTATTGTTTCAGTTTGTATTTTTAATTGATGTAAAAAATTACGTAATGTTTTTTTATGCTTTTCAATTTCATACAGTATTTGTTTACTTTCTTCCACTGTTAATAATTGCTGGTCTTCGTTCATACGTGTATTATAACCAGATTCCGGCATCCATTCACGTTCTATACTTTTATCCTGTTTAGATTCGTAACCCTTAGTGACAGTCTTTAACCTTTCCATTAGTGCTGCAATGTGCTCATCTTTTTCTCTAATTTCTGTTTTTAGCTCTTGGATTTTAATAACAAATGGTCCAGTCATTATTGTAGGATCTTTCTGTTTTCCTAATCGTTCGATTTGTTCATCTTTTTCCTTCGACAGTTGTACTTCTCTATTAATTATCTCAGTTAGGTTTACATTTTTAGTATTAAGTTCCACATTTCTAGTATTAAGTTCCATTATTTTTTGCTGAAGTAATGCTGATGAATCATGAACCACGCTGTTTTTATTATTGATACATCTGCTCTTTAATTCCTTATTTTCATTTTCTAAGCTTATAATCTTTGCTTGGGCTCGAGTTAATTGTCTTTGAACACTTTCTGCATATCCAATTTGGGCCTTGACTTGTGCATTCTGGTCATCCTGATCAGCAGGGGATGCACCTGCAGGTCCTGCTGCTCCAAATATGTTTGAATGTGTCCGAACTCCTTGTCTTGAATACTCCATGTCTACAACTGTTTGTCGTAATATATCATATTGGCTTTTCAACTGTTGATGTTTTCTTTTTATATCTTCATATGCTTGAAATAAGGCATGATGGGACGCTCGTGGATTGTCATCAGTCCCAGATTTAATTACAAATGTTGGTGGAGAATCAAAGTTCTGGTGACCTTCAGGGGGGTCAATGATGTCTATGTCTTCATCTTTTTCCGTCATAGTTTGGAACCATAAATCTACATCTCACTGAAAATACAGAAACTGAAAATATATTATCCAACAACTGTGAAAACTTTGGGAAATCAAAAAAAGGATGTATTTAAAGTTCCAAGCATAAATTATTTAACTCCATGTATTTTTATAAGAGAGCAGTAGTCCATAGGAAATACACACCTAATGATGAAAGATATTTTGTTAGTACTACTGGTATCCCATCAGCTCAAAAGTTATCTAGAGCTTGTATGTTTAACTATGATGCCCTAACTACCTGCTTTGTTGCAAAACAATACTGGACATTATTACATAAATGAAGGTTGATTGGTTGAAATTGATTAAAAACAATGAAGTAACTAAATAATTGTGTAATTTAATAAAGGATTTTGCACATTTATAAGACTAAAAATCTGTCAAAATATAGGGATTGCTTCCCTTCTGTACACAAATTTCATTTCATTTTCTCAACAGTCTAATTGGTTAACTTTGTAGTAAAATAAATGCCTTTACTCAAGCTGCAAAAAATATATATTATATTTTCAGTTCTTTTTAAAAATGCTTTGGCACACAGAAGGAAAATCTTGAATTTTTTAAAAGAATATTTAATTACTAGTACATGTATGTGTAAATAAAAATGGGAAGTATTTTAAGGTGATGCAATAAGATTTTGTAGATTTTAATATGTTAATATCTGTAGCCTAAAGGAAAGACATGTCTGCCGAAAATGAAACATTTTTTCCACTGAAACGTTTTAACACCAGGCAAGAATGGCAAATATGACAAGTTTATATTTCCTTCATTATACTGAAAATGTAGGACGTGTATCATGTATAAATCCTCGTTATGTCCTTACATGTATTTACTAGTAGCAATACACAATTCTTTAAAATTTGTTCGCTTCAGTTAAATAAGAAAAAATATGTGTACAAATGTACATCTCAATTCTCTTGCATACAGGTACAGAAACTGCTCGACAAAAAAATAATTGATTTGCCATACATTTTTTCCACCAAATTCCTGTTACTAACTCACTTACATGTATATTAATGACTGTGGAATATCTTTTCTTTTTTTCTTTTTTGTAAAAAATATGGTCTAAATGAAATCAAAGTAGAACATGTTGTTGGTGTTTATTAAGAGTTATCTTTCTTTGGTTATGTCTAGATCTTGGCTCTGTAATTAAACTTCATTATTGAAAGAAGGAAAACTTGATAGTAATAAAGTTAGTACTGAGTGTGCCTGCCAAACAAGTGCCCCCCAACATACATGTGTCTACAAATGCACTCAGATACTAGTACTCAAGTAATTCATGATTCATACTACATAAATATGAACCTGGCATAATGAAAACTTGTGTCCTCGGTATTAATTCAATTTTGGACTTATAACTAATTTTTAGCTGATTACAAGTTTATCAACCAAATCGGTCTCGAAGACGCTCACAGGAAGGCACTACATGTACATGTATATGCTACGTGTAGCATATTGCAATATGTCTTACATGTACATAGTGTTAGTCTGTTTAATTTTTGTTTACTTATGGTTTCCATACAAGTAAAGCTTGCCTGTGCACAATATGCAATTAAAATTTTGTTAGCATTTAAAGAATTTACTATTCTTAAGTGGTGCTATATACAAGTATGTTACTTAGCTTGCTTTATTGTTTTTACATAGCTATGAATTGCACTAGGCAAGGTATAAAACATTTGATAAAGTAGCAATAATTATGAAGACAGAAGTTATGAATAAATGCACCTGTAAAATTCTATTATATATTCTGTAATCTATTTTCTTATTCACAAAAGAATATGAACAGGAAGCAAAAAAACTACAACCAATCAGTTTGGTATTGCAATGTATATGTACATGGAGCATTCACAATCACCCAAGACATATAATCCTTCTATGTATAGGGGTATATAGCATATTCATATGCATTTGAGTTTATTTACTAGTAGTTTATACATTTCTAATGTAATTCCTGTACTGTATACTACATTGTACAATTCCTATATACCACACTGTACAATTCCTGTATACCACACTGTACAATATACATTGTCTAATACAAGCAGGGTCAATGTTCTATTAAATCAAAAACTTTAAAGTAACTTACGACAACAAGTATGTTATTTATTTATCTGTCTTCCTTGTTTGGTTTCTTCCTGATCTGAAAAGAAAATTGCATTTCAAATAATAAATACAAAAATATATTTAGCAATGCATCAACAAAAATTATAAAAACCTAAATATATTTTCCTTATTTTAAATGCGATGTTATGTATTCTTGTTAAAAAAAAGTGTGATAAAATATTACCTGAATGAATTAGTATATCTAATCATGACATCAACTGATTGATTGATGTAGAATTTAATACTATAAACTCAATGAACATGTATTTTACCTAAGCCGTTACAAAAATGGCTTATTTAGATTTTTAGGCTTTTAAAACTAATAATTATTGTTTCTACTTTAAAAATAAATCAGACCATATACTATATACTAAGTTGTACATGTAAGCAGGGGTGCAGCAATTGTGTTGGACCCATTCAGCCTGGTCCATTGTTAATGACAGTAAAAACTGGATTCACCGTAACAAGATTAAAATAATTCTGCATTAATGATGCAATAGTACGAAGATAATAACCTAGACATGATAGATGATATTGTACACTGACCTCTCTTTTTATCACAAAAACATATCTTATATGTGCAGAATATTACATCCCATACATGCACTACATAGGTAATAAATCAGGGTAGAAAATAGCGGCAAATGAAATATATGTATCCTATTTAACAAAACTCATAAATCACAATAAGATATAACCATTAATAACCGGTTTCTGCACAGTCATGGGAAATGATCAAAGACATTTTTATATAATTTTACATATATGTACAGTATGAACATTTTACTTCCTGAAATTGTGTATTTACATATCTACTAATGCTAGGTACTAGTACATGTACAGGTAGATACTAATACATGCAAGTGTAATTGAATGACAGAGATATACATAATTTATACCTTTAACAGCAATTTGCGGGGATACAAAAATGAAAGTAGAATTTGTGAAATTTCATTTCTCAGAAATCAATGTAAACAAAGCATATATTTACCAACAAACAGAAGTTTTACTATACCAATACACTCACAGCAAGCAGACTGTGTCTTAATGAACACAAAACCTGATTATTATAACTCTTCTACACAAGGCATTTAAATTCTTCACTAGATGAACAATGTATAAAAGGGATGATTGAGAAAGTGGCAATGTTTCAAGTGATTCACTATGTATAATATGCATGTGACATTCTTGCATCAGGCATGTGCTACTGTTACGAAGTAGGTATTCATTCATAAACTGACTCACTGCTCATCTTAACACATGTATTTTTTTATTGATAGTCAACTTTATCCTATTATTAAAGGAAATAAACACAGCAATGTTTTGTTTTAATGTTTCCTCATATGTGAATTTAAACAATATGGAATGGACATGTACATATACTAGTATACCTGTACGGATAAAGGTCAAGACTGTACAGTAGAACCAAAACAATTCAGAGATAAATGACAAGATTTTACCTTTTCTTTAAACATATTGTATGTCCATTTACAGGTATTTGTATTGTTTTTTGTAAATTTACTGATAATAACTTAAGAAATTGCATGTTATTTAAAAAAAAAACATTCTCAGACTCTGTACTAGTACTTCTATGTATATGAACAACAGGTGTTGTACTGTACATGGTGATATAGAGAACTGGTAAAACAGAAAATACCACACTTACACAAAGTGGACTATTTAATCCGTGAATATAAATATGTTCACTAGCCTGTGGAGTTTTATACTGTTAGTGTTGTAGTACATATGAATCCCACACGAATCGTAAGCGTCCACATTTTTTAACTACCTCACTAAGCAATCGTACATTCTGATTTTTGAACTTACAATTTGTGGAGTGGTATGGTTTATTTTTGGATGTTATAACAATGCCAACGTGCAACTCAATAATCCAACACACAAATTTACACACGGATAACAATCACACGTATCGTGGGTGTAGTCGACACACCTTGTAACAAAATATCTCGTTAGAGTGTATTAGGTACAAATTAATCATTAACCACTTAAATAAATTTTAAATTTTGTCGTTTTACACCTTATCCTTTGAAATGAAACAATAATCGTGAAATTTTTAATTAGGTCACTCAAATAACTTCGGAAAAACCAATTTTCAGGTTAGAGTGACGTCCCTTCAGTTCATCTACTTACCGGAAAGATTGTGAAAAAATATTATGAAGGGCAAATATCGTTCAAATGGTTTTATAGTATGGTAGCATACACGTTTTATTTGAGTTGGTGTGGATTTAACGACATCGGACCAATAGTCGGACCCAGATTGTATCAGATTTGACCAGATATGAATATAGAGAGTGTTTATCCACTTAAAATAGACATGACGTCACTTCTAAATGTGATATAGTGACTTATTTACTTGCACGTTTTTAAATATACTTTACTTGTTTGTTAATAGTCTGTCACGTGCCAACTTTTTATGGCGGCAAATCAACAGCTCCAATCTAGGTTGCATCACAAAATCCCGGAAAATTTATGATTGAGACGAGTAATTGATTTACGATTTTCTGCCATTTTTTTCCTGAATTGGGAACTACAGAAGACGGTACCTATTTTTGAAATTAACTCTCCCAATTTTCACACCAGATTCACAAAAATAACAACTAATTATGTTGTTCAATAGTTCTAGGATTTTTCCCTCATTTCCCAAGAACCTAGGATCGATCCCCGTACTCCTTGCACAGAAGCTGACCACTCGATGTAATAAATTTACTGTCATTTTTCCAGAATTGGGAACTATAGAGTCATTTTTAAAACAAATTTTAAACAGAAGACGGAACCTATTTTGTGTTAACTCTCTCACAGTTTTCAAACCAGATTAAAAAACTTCCAGGAAAGTTTAAACTCTGAAGTTGAACACCTTACTGTTATGGAATGGTTCAAGGATTTTTTTCCCCATTTTCCAAGCCTGTACACATAGCACTCTAATAAATTTATTAGTTCGGTCTGCTGCTGTGCAGAGTTTGAGCTAAAGGAATAACTCAACCTGTTACGGTCATTAATTTCGATTGTCCGCAAGGGAAGCCGGCTATAATTCCACCACCTCGAGAGTCAATAGACAGCTTGATGACAGTCAATTCTATTCTACACACCGTAGTTTTTATTAGCTGGGCACCAAATGTAACCGCGGAGATCATTATTATTCGTCTTCACTATACAGTGAACGATCCACTATAACATGTATAAATTCAATCTAATTAAAATTATATCTTTTCTTGGCTCCCAATGTTTGCTATTGTCGCCTTCACGGCGACAATAGCAAAAAGGGGGAGCCAAGTGAAGATATAATTTTAATAGATTGCTATAAATTCACCACTAGCGCCGGTTAAACCTGTTAAAGGTTCTATGACTTCAATCGTACACATATGTATTATCTACACTGCGTTGTTTAAATTTAGTAGTATAATAATAATTTTAGCGATGCAGAAAAAGTATTATTTGGGGCGAGATATATTTGCTATGTTCCTGCATCTGCATGAAAACACTTATTCATGTAATAGACTTTCTGTACACACTCGATAACTAAAACTATACAAAAAATTCAAAAAATAATCTCGTGATCGAAAAAGTAATATATTTCAATAAATAAAATTGTATGTGGCTCTAGAGAATTGATGCCTAAATCAGCTGCCATTGATTACTTATCTAGTCAATTATTTATTATAATATAATGGTATCGTTTTAATAATAGGCCGGTTATGACATTTGAGTGCCATACTGTTTACCGTAAGTGTGTAGTGTTGCATTTTTAGTACAGATTGTGCTCCAAACTTCATAAAATTAAAATTAAATCCTCCACTTGCTTTCAGTTGGCAGTAAATGAAAGATTTATTTATTTTAAATATGATTGCCCCCTAGCTGGACACTCTATTTGATTTAAAACAACTAGAAATTAAAGAATCAATGATAAAATTCTGAATAAATTTTTTGATTTGAAAAAAAATCATGTTTTTAAAGATGAACAAAAATGGCGCAGTGTTGAAGCAGAGTTTTTTTTATTACAGGATACATGTATAATCACACCCAAGAGTAAAATGAATCATAGGAATGCCTTAAATTTAAATTAAGAATTCTTTACTGCACTGTGATGTAAAACTTACTCGGCGGTGTTTGAAGCATTACTCAACCTTTAGTTTAATGGAGACCAAACCAGGTAACAAGGAACAATTATATAAAATATTTTAATAGCTTTTCTAACTTATGTAAATAGATGATGTACATACTTTAAACATTTCTAAAGCAAGATAGAATAGTAATATAGACATTGAGTAAAATTTTACTGACAGAAAATCGTTGATTTAGATTTACACGGTTAACTTTTATTGTGAAATGTTCCAAGATTGATTGATCGAGTGATCAATTGACGCTTGCCAGCTCTCTACCTCGCGTCCTGCGAATGCTATGTTCGCGCCCTTGGAACGCTGGACAGCTCTGTTCGCGCCATGGTAACGCTGTAAAGCTCTGTTCGCGCCGTGGGCACAATGGATAGCTCTTTGTTTCCTCATAACCTCAACCCTTTTGATGTTGCATGCAAACATTTTCTTTTCTAGAAAAGCAGGATAGGCACCGATCGTTGAACAGAAATCGGACTATAAGCTTATATATCATCATCAGAGTGGTGTAAAATGTCCTCTCCCATAGGTAGTCATGAATTAAGACCCCAGTGTGTTTATCTGTGTGATTTAAACAGAGGCAAAGTTTGGTTTGGCTTACCATTGTTATGGTTTTAGCTTCCATAGATAGAATGAAATAGTGTCACAATAAGGAAAATAATATGTCTTCAGTGGAAGTTTAACAATTCATTCCCTGTAAATGTTTCCGCTTCTTAATGGTGCCGGTAATATTTATTTTACTTGTATTTTCTGACCAACCTGTATTGCTTTTTCGACGACTTTATTACAAAATACAAGACCGTTACCCGGTTGTTTTAATTTTAACAGTATGGGGACCATTGTTTATTCCATATACAGAAGTTATCTTCGGTAAATTAAGCTTGTTTGTTTGTTTAAATGTCTTTTAACGCCACTTTCAGCAATTTGTCAGCTATTTGGCGCCCATGTGTTATGGGGGGGGGGGGGAACCCTGAAAAAAACCCCGACCTTCGGAGGAATACTGGCAATCCTTCTCAATTAAGATTGGAGTCGAGCGCATCCTGCCTGCAGTGAGACTCGGACTGCAATCTCAGTGTTGACAGACCACGTGATCAATAGTAGACGAGCTACCTTAACCATGTGCACTCGACCACCGGGACCCCTAGTAAATTAAGCATGGAACGTCATCTAAAAAATGTGACATAAAAATTGCTTGCTATAGTTTACACATTTTCATTATACATACATTGGTTTAGGCAGAAAGTTAAGAGTGTATTAATTCCAACATTTAATTTAAACTTTAACGGCAGGAGACCATATCTCGCAAGGTTTGCAGGAGACCATATTTAACCAGGTTTAAGGAAACCATTACATAGGCCGAATATTACTGCCAATATTATCCGAAGTTAGTTTTGTGATTTGTCAGATTAACGGCAGAATTCAGTTCTATTGCTCGTAAAAAATTCTAACTTAGGTCTATTTATACGAATTTCAAACATAATAGTCATCTTCTTTACGTTATTATAATCTAAAGACATTCCGAAACTAACGGGAAACGATCTTCATTGGAGAAATTTGTTTCTTTCGTTTTTGAAAATGCACATGGCAAATGCTATGTTGATAATTTTTCCGTACATGGATTATGTGACCTAATTTTAGTATACAGTAACAACCATTCCATATAGTAAGAATTTCTAAATGTTTTTCGTTGCAGTCAACGTAATTAAACAGACACGAATGTCAATAAATACACAACGCACAGCGGGTACTAAAAACGGCAATAACTATCATTACGTATCAATATAAATGATTGATCTTACACGAAACAGAAAAAAAAATTGTGACACTGTTGAAAGATATCAAAATTGATCACGGCGGATTATATATGCAACTTCTCTTGGACATAAAAGTGCCGGGATTGACTCACTCCCGCTCTGCTACATTATGAATAATGGGACTAAATTCGTACCCTGGCCAAAAACAAAGCGAGGGTACGATTATTCGTTCTAAGGAAACCCGATGTAACTAGGTAGGCAAAAGACCTATGTCGCCAGTTCAACTATTGTCGGAAACCCACTTAACGAACGCGACCGGACGTGAGTTTCAGACGATGCAGTTCAACAGGAGACCGTATTTCGCCAGGTTGGTAGGAGACCATATCTTGCTAGCTTAACGACCTATTTCGCCAGGTCGATCGACAGGGCCAACAGTGGCGTAGCTACCATTTACGCAACGACGCAACTGCGTGCACAAACGAAACGGTAGTTTTTTTAATGAAAAAGTAAGTACAAGGGAAGAGGAAGAGGTAGACTCATTCTGTATGTTCTGACTAGTTTTCAGTCCACAATTTCTCCAACCATACTCATTGTATTTGTCTGGTAGTATTCAGTCCGGAAATTCTCCTACTTTTAGTCCGATGGGTCAATTTCATTGGAAAAGTACGCGGGTTCCATACACTTACAATTTAGTTATAATTGGCTATATCCGCGGACCTTCCGGGGGGATGGCTTCGCCCATATAGACCCCCTACCAGGGCCCTGCCCTGTACCAGCTTGGGGCCTTGAGTGGCTCCCTATCACAAGTTTTGCGTGCACTGTAATCAGAACCTAGCTACGCCAATGATGTTGGCAGGTGACCATATCTCGCCATTTTGACAGGACCTTATTCCGCCAGGTACGGAATCTCGACACTTACGTTGGAAATTTCAGATCTTATTTTTGCTGATCCTAAAGATAAAATCTTATACTGCTCACGAATCCTAAGAAAAACAAAGATCTTCTTACTAAAATTGTCAATTAACGAGTAACCTCCCGTTAACGTTTTCAAAAGGTATAAAACATATGTGTTCCACACAAAGAATGGATCAGACTGAACAAGGAACGGTCGTGATGAAGTCAGATAGTTAATTATTGAATTAAAATCATGCACATAACAATTAAGCAGAATTAAATGAGACATACATTGGCGTAGCACCCAGTAAAATAGTGGTACGGTCGGTTAAGGGTCGACAACCCGTTTTCCGTTAGTGTTTAAACATAGATGGGGGTTTTTCATGTGCAATTATTTGTCACTTACTAAATTGCGCTCGAGATCGTAACGGTTGCTGTTTTATATTGAAAGTTACTTTTAAAAATTAGATTTATATTGGACGTTTCACAAATTAAAGAGTATATGTAATGAAATTCTAAAAAAAATTTATTTCAATTTACAAAAAAAACTGGTACCGTTTTCCGTACCAGAAATTTATTTACGGTTCGAACCGTACCGGCCGTACCGCTTGCTACGTCTTTGCATCATTTTGCCTTCAAATTCCGAGAACGAATACATGAATCAATAGATGTTACATATATATTATAATATACATGTAGATAGTAATTTATGTAAGGGATTGACATCAAGGACGTAACTTTACAATAACATCCTATAATCCAATTATTTCTTTCTGTATTATATTGAAAATATATACATCTAATCATAAAATTAAATTCAGCTGCTTAATCAAAAGTCACAGATTACGATCATTTTGGATTTATACTTGCTAAAATAACCACGAATAAACCGAAACACCACCATCCCACGCGTACGAACCCACACCTGGTACAGAGTAACCGAGTGCTTATTTCATAAATAAAAAAGCATCATCAGAAACTATCATTTTCATGTAATGCGAAGTACTTAGACACCTGATATTAAATTGCAGGAAATTACTTACATACCGAAATGTAACAAACAGGATATTAATCGAAGGTATAATATTGTTAGTAAAACATCATGCTTCATCATGTTTTGCGTTATATTGTATGTTAATTTCTATGGGATTCATTCTAGAGATGAACTACATCTCTTAAGTCATTCTTCTACCTCTAGAAGTAAATCATTCCACTTCTTAACTTGATATTTCACCAAGGAAGTAAAACTATACCCATAAACTTAGATGGCAAAATTTCCAAATTCTATAGATTCGAGATTCTGCGTTTTTTGGTATCTCGAGGAGGGGTTAAGGGGTGGATACAGTGGGCCTAAGAGGTGTGTAAACGCCACTTTTGAAACAAGCCGTTATATTAAGATTTTCAGATATCCAAACTATTCACTGCCATACCAGGATCAGGCTGCCCTGGATCAGCTGGGGACCTTAAACGTTTCCTACGTCTCTAAATCCCTGGACCCGCCTCTTTGCTTTTTGTTTTTCAACCGGTTTCATTTGATTATTTGTCCAATTGTCTTGTTACACTTCTGTTTAATGTGGTCAATTAATTAATGTGGTCAATTAATTAGAGCACAGGCGAAGATTTGGATTTAAATTTATATTAAAAGAATCAACAATAACGTAAAGCTTTACATGTCCTGTGAAAAGCAGAAACTTTTCTCCCATTTCGATTTCACAATCTTCGATGGATTATTTATATAAATTGCCAATTTTTTTTAATCGCGTTTAGTCGTACTAAAACAACAATCGGACTAGTCACTTGTTCTAAATAAAAAATTTAATATTTTGTTGATCCTCCGAGTCAGAAAAAATCAACTGACCACCTATACTATCGAATACAAGGAGGAAGATAACTCTCCATAATTATAAAACTGTTAACGGAAAGATTCGTCGTGTAGTTTTTATCCATATACATATAATATATTTACAAATATAAAATTTATTTATTTACTTGACAATGTACAGACGCACCCAAAACGCTCTAGTAACCTTTTACTGTATATTTAATGTAAGATTAGCGAAAATATTAGAAAAATATTTCAGCAAATATTGTTACGTTAATCTAGATTATTCTTGTTATTAATTTAACTTATTGTCGAAAGAAAGACTTCATTTTTCTCAAATCTGCTGATTTTTTTCAAATGTTACCTTTAAAAATTATATTTTTTTGACTTATAAAATGAAACACTACCTTCATAATAACACATTTACAAGGTTCCTCATTCGATTCTTGGTAAAATAAGTGTTTTAATGTAAACAGCGTGTGGACAAAATTGAGTTCCGCGCATAAATTTTACGCTGTAACACTAGTGTAAACGGAAGAGACACTCATTTTCATTAACAAATTATAATGAATTAATATACTAGTTCCCTCTTTTTGTAAACAAAATGGATATTTGTGCCACGTTTTGTGAACTACAGAGTTCATTTTTCTTACAAACGTGAGTATAACCCAGTTATCGATTAAAAAATAGACCCACAATTATTCGTGACCTACATATTTTAAAAAGCAGTTCTCGGAATAAATTCGGTTCAACAAACTTTATATATGTCACCTAAAACAATTGATAGATTTTACTGCCAGTATACAAAGATATTTTCATATATTGGATCTCATTCTAATTTTTTGAAGGTAAGGAAATTCCTCATTAAATGTCACTGAATTTCGACTTTCAAAAAACGAAACATTGTCCGCTTTAAATGCATGTTTACTCTGCCGTTGTATTTTTCCACATACTGATAACTTTGTTTTCTAATTTATTGTATACTTTAATATTCATTATTTAATAACATCGCGTTTTCAGAATAGTGCTTGTAAATCTAATATTTATTTATTTTAATTGTACATCATCCGAAAGTTGCACTAATTTGCAGAAACATTGGGTTAATTTAAAAAAACTTATTTCTTTTACACTTGCCCTAACTTTGGTTCCTCTCTAATAGGTTTATCCCATCCTGAACACAAATTATGTTTGCTGGGACATTTGCATTTCAATTTTATTTAAAAATTACAACTGCATGTATTTTCCGGAATACTTTGGAACTTTTGTTCAATAAATTTCCGAAGTGACGGATTCGTGATTTGTGGATCGGTAAAAGATTCCGTAGATACAATACTTTAATGTGTTTGAAAACGAAAGGTACAAATGAAAAAATAAAAACATGAATGGCACACTATCAGATCTATCTTTCGTGACATTGTTCACTATTCCGAGTTTAATCTGAAGTTTATAAGAAATATAATCGAATTTATTCACTTACGAAATTTTACAATAAAACTGTTATTACCACGTTTCCCCTCGGTGACATTATTATATTTGTGACGTGTATATATTTATAAAGCCCATTCAATATATTTATTTGGATGTTTTACACACATCAATTCGTTTAATATGTTATTACTTATATGACCTTTTAGAAACTTATACAATCTCGCGAGACTGTCGTGTTTAATTGTTGGACATGCATAAAGGTTAATGTATGATTTGGTTACCTTTCTTGAGTATGTTCAGAGGATTAATGAGATTTTCATCTGCATAAATAGTATTTATAACTCGTGTTCAAAATTTTGGAATTAAGTTAAAGTGTGTTCACGGAAAGCAATCATTTGTGTCACGTGACATGAAATTCCTCCTACTTATTTCCCATTTGTGCTACATTTTTTTTTTAATGAATGATGTCCGGAATACAAAACAACACACTGAAAACACGAAAACAATAACACAGAAACACGCGAATTAAAAAACGATTGGTAAATATATGTTATTTTAAAGAAATCGTTCCGGACAAAATAGGGAACCGGAATCATGGTACAAATAGTCCGGAACGGACCACATGAAGCATTTACATCACTTTGTAGATTCCCCATGAATATTTAAAACCAAACAAATAAACAAACAAATAAAAACCGGCTCTAAAAAAATAAGAATTTTAGAGCATTATTTGGACAAAATAATCATATACATATGAACGTTTCTGCTTGGATAACAAACAATTATGAGAGCTCTAACTCTTTTTAATTGGCTTTACCATGCAACACAAAATGTGTACAAGCTAGTAATGTATGATTTCGGGGTTTTCCTCTCTTTTGTTTTAATTGCTTTTTATCAGTTAATGACGAACAATTAAAAATGTGTTTTCGGGTTTGTTTTATTTATGTTCGGAGATTTTACTACCTCTTCTCTTACAAAAAATCATGTAATAGCATGGAGTTGTAGTGTAATGATATGGAGATGTTACATACACATTATCAGTGTACATTTATTTCTCTTACAACCTTGTATAATAGCCTAACACAATAAAAGCATCAACAATAAGTCACCAGTTCTCCAAACTGGTGTATTGTTTGTTACCGAATATACTATATAAAATACTGCTCGCTCGACAATCAATCAATCACTTTAAAGGGTAACAATTGGTCCAGAATCTCTCTTCACGTGTCTAACTGACAAGCGCACGAAATAATTATTGATAGTTTGTCCGCCAAAAATTTAAGAAGAAAATCGTAATAAAACGCTTCATACCACATTTGCTTGACCTTATTTTGATTATGTATTATAATGTTTAGACATAAGCATTTCTTCCTGGTTTAATCTTAAAGCATCTTATCGTTTCATACAAACAATGACTACAGACGTCATTATCCTATTGGATTTGCCCGTGCAAAAGAAAACAAATGGGCGATACATCAATTTTTTTATTAAATACAATCTTTCTTTTACTTAAAATTTCATATATGGGGCATTACACATATAATACTAAATTACATAAAAATGGAGAAAAAGTACGAGTGTCCACGAACTTAGTGCGGGAATTTTTCATTAAAGTTTACGAATGGTTTTTCTACTTTTATTTCAATGTTGTGGTCACATTGTACTACATTACACACTTTAGGAAGTGCTTCCACTGTAAAGACATTGACTGGAAAAAAATTATTCTGGTTCTACAGTAATGCCATAACTTTCAAAATATCCAACTCTTAAGCAATAGCAGTTATTAGCAAGAGCAGAAACAAAAGAGAAATTAGGGACTATATTTTCATCCTGCAATGCACCGGAAATTCATTAGATCAATAGGATAATGACCCTTACACCTCTGTTAAGATCTGGTAAAATTTATTCTTCCATTTTACTTATCACTAGTTTTCATAATCCGGTTTTTATGCTGGTTTAATTCCAGTGTGTTGTACCCTTTTAAATTTGTTGAAATTAATTATTGATATTAAATTAATGTACACATGAAAACATAAACACGTGAGAGGAATAGAATATTCAGGTGCTCAATCTGTACCCTTTTAAAAATAATTTGTATAATCTTAAAGAGATTGATTGATTTGTTTATTTACGTAGCCAGGTGAATGGTAGGAAGCTATGGCTTTCAAATTTGGCAAAAATAAGAAATGGATCGAGGAATGTTTAAACAGATACGTAATATCATGTCGAAAATGCTAGGTCTCTTGAGCCTTCAGTAGTATTAGTCCCTTAGTCCCCAACAGGGATTTTGCCTGGACCCACTAGGGCCTAAAGGGTCTCTTAGTCTTCTACCCGAGAAAAAAGGCTTCAAATTTATTCTGACCCGGCTACGCCAATGTTGTTTTATTCTATAATTTGTAACTTTACAAGTTAGCTTGATATTTGAAACAACAGATAACAACGCGATCACGTATTATAAATATGTCTTCAAATTTTTCCGACACAGTCGGTATATTTTCGATTGTGACCTTTCAACTAAAAGACGCCTACCCATGGTAACGTACTGTTATTGAAGACCAGCTTGCATTCTGATTGGACAAAAATAGTAAAAAATTCGAACAATCTACTGTAGCATACTATGACAAGCATCCTGTTTGCATGTCCCAACTATTATTCCAGAAGCATGTTGTTTTTAAACTATTGGTAGTCGTAATTAAACTTTAGAGAATTTTTTTATGCCAAAAGAATGCCATTCAGAACTGATAAACAATAATTACATGATAAAACCATACGTCGTGCAATTTTTGCGCATTTCGTCTGAGGTAGAATTATATTTGCTTTGTTGACCATCGTATCTGTAAACAATCCTCACGCCGGTGATGTAATTACACCATATTTTCTTCATTGGACAGCCTGACACACGCTCTCTCTCTCTCTCTCTCTCGTGAAATTATTGTCACACAAATGATCCTACACCAAGATAAGTAGGTCATTAGTATTTATTTTAACGCCTAATGACTAGTATGAGACACAGTGGTTCGATAACACATTTTATTTACTATACACATACAGCACATAGAATTAAGAGTAAAATTTATTATTATTTCTGATTTGGACCTCAATTACCCATACGGTTTATCCCCCCCCCCCCCACTTTTTGAGATAGCTTATACACATTACATATTTCAATTCACATTTAATTCGCATTGAGTTGACAATTTTTGTTCATGTTAATACAATTCTAATTAAAATATTTTACTAAGATGTTCCCATTTTAAAAGATAGTCAAATTAAAATAGCAAACTGTAATGAATATGTATTGCGAATGAATATAACTTTATTCATGTAAGTACATATTTGCTTATGAAATGTATTTAACAATAGGTGCTGTTTTGAAATTTTAAAATGTTTTCTAAATTGTTTTCTAGTTAATATATACGATACAGCACAAGAAAAAACTTACAACTCCGACATATATGTATGTTTTTATGTACCCTTGTGGTCTTCAACTTCTGAAATAGCTTTTCATTGTGGATATTTAAATATGCTTATTGTTAGCTCTAGGATTTTAAAAGCCATTTATGCCAATCTTCTTTCTTTGCGTCCGTCGTCATTCACGTGCAGAAGATGGAGCTCTAATTGCAAAGTCTCTTTTTGATAATACCCTATGGTTTAATAACATTTTTTTAAATCAATAAATGTAGCAACCTTCTTATATTATAGCCTTATTTTCATTGGATACAGTTCGCAACACTTTCATTATTTAGCCCCCCACACACACACATTCTTTCTTTCGTTTGATAATTTTTTTTAAAGTTTTTTTCTTATGTTTGTTTGTTCAGTTTCCGTTCTACCTTACATACATCTATAGGAGTTAAATGCGTCCATTATCTTGTGTAAAGATAGTACTTGTTTAGTTTATGAGTTGTTCTTGTCGAAATCAAAACATCGATCTGGTGATATGTTTATGTGAAAAAAAGAGAAAGAATCTCATGTTGAACGAAAAAAATGACCACATACACGGTTGACATAATTCTCCAAAAAAGTTAGACATTATATTATAACCAAACTTGTCGTTAAGCATCTACAAGCAAAAATATGTTTGTTTATGTCAGCATATGTAACATTTTGTAAAAGTTAATATCTTAAAATAGGATCTCTCTTTCATATCATTTTTATATTATTCTAAAAAATTCCTTATAATTTAATATCTATGCGATCTTAACAATTTCGATGTCCCTGTTTAGGCGCATGGTTTTTTTTGTACAGAATAAAAAACTAATAAATACATTATCCTTGAAGGTGTTCTTATTTATCGATTATTACCAGGCTTTGAATTTAAACCAAAATATGTCTTAAAAGGTTTTCGGAAAGTATGGATATTTAGGTAAAAGTTCTAATTCCGCGTTTTTCTATTACGATAACATTATCCACAGTTGTCGACATCAGAAGGCAGATTTTTATTGGTACTCAATTTCTGGAAACTTTTGAATGTTTATTAAACTCAACTACGGAAGCCGATATGGGTTATTTAAATGATAACGGCATAACATGTCAAATTGACGACATTCTATATAGTAAATAGTTATGGTACAAAAGCCAAACTAGATATAAGAATCCATGCTATAGTAATTACATGAGGACAAACGCAAAATCTACACAAAAGTTATCATTCCATATGGCTACATTCTTTAGTAAACGCATGGAGGTCAACAACCAAGCTAGATATGAATGTCTTTTCTTATAATTCTCATTTAAAACGTTTCCGTGTCCTATATCTTTGTCTTGCGACGGGAAAGTCAAGATACAGGTATTTCGTCCCAGCGATACTATTATTAATCGTCATATGTCGCTGTCGTAATTACCACTTGGTATATGGTAGATCATCGTAAGTACGACATATTTTTTGTTTTTTTAAAGACGTATGGGCTTCTGTACTTAACATTTTCTAACTGATTGATTGATTGTTGTTTAACGCCCAGCAAGCAATATTTCAGCTATATTCAGGACGTCATTTTCTATTTTCTAACTGCAAAGATTTCTCTGGTAATAATAAGGCCTTAAACAAATCATGATGATAGCAGAACGCTGTGTGTATAAAGTTGTGATTCTTTCTGATTTTGAAGAGGAAATATAAAATACGTATGTGTGATACATATACATCATATACTAGCTGCAATAATGTAGCTCCTTTTTTATGGACGGAGCTACAAAGATCATTACTCGCTATGGAGCAAGCCGGGAGTGATTCAAACCCGGGGGTTTTATGCATTTCATAAGCTATTAAACTGTTTCCCTAAATTCTACATACTTTTTAATGTCTTTGAAGTTTAACTGATATTTCTACATCATCTAATTCGTTCGTTTTACACTTAATTTGTAATCATGGCATTGTTGTCAAAATTTGAATTCCGTAAGTGCATAATTTTTTAATCGATTTGGTAAATGATCATCCGGATCAAGTTTTTTCCGGATTTATTGCATTAGCTGGGATCAAATTTTTACCGAAACGATTCTACAATTCTACACCCCACAATTTCAATTTTGTCAACAATGCCATGATTACGAAAAAGTGTTAAAATTATTTAATTCGACAATGTAGAAATGTCAGCTGAACGACGGAGAAAGGAAAAAATATAAATTAAACAAAAATAGAAGTTTAATATAGGAAAATATGTAGAAATGCCAAGAGTGTTTTTGCTCCATTGCGAGTAATGGGAGCTCTTTGTAGCTCCGTCTATAAAAAAAGGAGCTACATTATTGTAGCTAATCATATACATCCATGCTCACACATCGCCGGTAAAGCCAATATTTGTAATTGGTACGTCACGCCTTGTACCATTTATGAATGTTACTTTTCGGAAATCGTACCTATTTAGAAACTATAGTTCTCGTAACAGATTAGGTACGAAAGGTTGTTTGCAGACACACACAGTCGAGACGACAAAGGAAATTATTATGTGCTGTAAATTAAATAAGTTGTATTTTTTTATTTTGTAAACAAAAGAAAGTACTAGCAATTCAGCGTAAATATTTAGATGAACACAAGATATTAAATAAATCTGTTGACACACTATTCAAAAAACTTTTTCAATGAAACAAAAAATTTCATAACAAAACTAAATTTCATTTTTAAATCTATAAAATAGTTCGACTCTTTGAATACTGAAAGCCATTGAACAAGAAGAAAATACACATGGTCGAAAGGACATCCAATGAGAATTAAATTAGAAAAATTCCACCACAATCGGATTAAAATCGGATTGAAGATAAATTTCGCACAGAAGAAAATATTAAAAACTGGCTTATTGACCCTTCTTTATGATAATTAAGAAGCATTGAAAAGATAAAATGAATGTTTGTAATAAACAAAATACAATATCCAAAAAAGTCCGATGAAAATAAACACTTTAAAAATGAAGATTTTGACACTGTTAACTGTGAAAGGACAACTCGGTAGAGACGTTCGGATGCCAAAACCATATGTAACATAATATGGAGTAGGCATTGCCAAAATGCGAGCACAGACAATATAGTCCTTTATTATATATATGGCGCTTTCATAATTGACGTTACTTCCGAACACCCTAAAAGTGCCTTGACTACATTCCAGTGATAATGTGACGTCTTTCTTTGTAATGGTGACGTCACATGAAATGTCTTATGATAGTCAGTTTTTAAAGATCGATTTAGAAAATAGTATGAATTTTTTTTTATCATTTTTAAATATAACATTTATTTTATATCGATGTCAACTTTAGTTTTAACTCATTCTTTGAAATTAATTTTAGCCCTTCTTCATTCACTTTGTTACAGTTTTTTGACGATATCAACTTCCGGACGAAAAAAAATCAATATCAGCATTAAGCAGATTTGATCACGTGATTCCATTTTGACCACGTGACACGTAATTGCCGTATGGCTCACCGCTCTACGCGGACAGCTTCGCTGCCCGCTGCGAGCTGTGCTCGCTTTAAATGACACATGCAGAATCCGTCAAACCCCCGAGGATACCATTGTAGTCTTCCTGTACATACACGTGGCCAAAAGTATATCCAATGAGAACTAAAGAGAACAATATTCACCACAACCGGATTAAGATCCGATTAAAAATTAGTTTTACTCATGAGAGACTATTAGTCAGAAAAGAACTAAACTCAATTATAGTATAGCGAAATAAGCATGAAATTAATCCTTCTAGTAAAAGAAGGTTAAATATTGAAGCGGACAGGATATATAATATAGGTAGACCTGAATTCTTTTATTAAAAAAAACAGATCCGTAGGCACTTAATATAAATCGTACCCATCATAGGTACTTAGGTGAAAATGAGAGCCAAACAAGCACGAACAGCAATGCTTCTGGTAACAAGCGATATCCATATGAGCGAATAGCAATGCTCTTGGTAAAATGAAGATGCAATACAGGCTAGGCTAGCAAATCTTTTTGTTAAACAGGACATTTAATATAGGCGCGGACACCAATGCTTCTGCAGAAAAAATCCAAACGCACGTATATTAAAGCCTCTCAAATAAATGCGCAAAAGGAATTCTTCTGGACATCAAATACATGCGCGGTCAGTTATGTTTATGCTAACAAATTAGCCGTAGTTACGGCAAACTATGTTTCTAGTAAAATGAGAGCCGGTAGCAATCTTTCGGGCAACAATAAGAGCTAATATAGACACACACGGACAACAAAGTATCCTTTAAAAAAGATCCAATCTAGATGCGGACATCAATGCATCTGGTAAAAATTTGATTCAAATTGGCATAGACTGCAAAGCTTCTGGTAACAGGAGAGATTCACCGGCAAGGAGGCAATGCTAATAAGATTCGTAGGCACTACAGCAACGCCTCTGGTACAACAGAGATCAAATATTGTAAGCACTGGCATCAATGTGTCTGTTAATAAGGAAATTCATAGGAACCGACAGCAATACTTTGAGTACAAATAAAATAAACTTGAACCAATTGATTTTCGTTATGCAGAAATCAATATACGAATATTTTAATTTTTCAAATTGTTTATATACGTTAGAATATTCTCTTCGAATGGCACACTTCGCTTTTCGGATAATTACTTACGTAAATCTAGCGGATCGACTCACCAGTTGTGATAATTAAAAATGCAGAAACAAAATTTTCTATTTTTATTTACTTTCTAGAGATATTAACATATTCTGTATCATCAGAACACACTATGCGACTTCCACGAATCTGTCAACTTAAATCAACTTATTCTAGTGATATTACAATCCCATTTCCTATCAAATAATATCTAAATCATTGGAGTCATCTAAATCATTCCGGGGACGTTTAATCCCTTCCTTGTACAAAAAGAAAAATACAAGGGATATAATGAATAAATTAATGCCATTGTTTTCTTGGAAATACAACTTAACATTGAAAAACAAGGATAAAGAGATTCGTTCAATACAATATCAAGTCCCATGCATATTTTTTTAATGAGTTTGTGTTTGTTGTTCGTGCTATCAAGTCACTGTATTGCATACGACCTCTAAGATCGCCAAAGGTAAATTAGGTCATATTATACAAATTTTGTATTTTTTCACTGAAGAAATCATATAAGAACAAATGTGGGATACCATTCCAATTTAAGCATTTTAGGATCGCGAAAGGACAGTTAATGTTTGCGGATGAGAAGACTAATACATAATATCCGAAACGAGCGACTACAGTCCATAATGTAGTTGGACAGGAATTAGGTTAACTGAGTGCAACGTGGTTTTAATTTGGTTCAGGTTACTCACTTTCTGTTTGTGTGTGTTTTTTTCTTTTGCTTCGTGTTGTTCGTGTTTCTCTGAATCCGGATTTGTCTTGTTGTATAGTCGGTTTCCTTGCAATATTTTTGAAGCAGACGACCATTTAAACAATAACCGAAAGTCGTCAAAGCGTCGTTAAAATGGGATTTTGCTAGTGACATCGTACAAATACAATAAATTTTAAATTTTCAAACTGATATCAATTTAACAACAACAAAATTTAGATAAACGGATAGCACGACGTTTATTTCTTCGATATTATACATTTATTGACTTTGATAAAGGTTAATACCTGTATCAACCTGAAAAATATATCCACCGAGCCGACGGCGAGTGTGGATATTTATTTTTGAGGTTTGATAAAACCAGGTATCAACCTGTATAAAAGTCGACGAATGTGTTATTATATGGCTGTTTTTACTTTAACAAAGGAAGTCTCTAATAAAAAAGGATAACAAAAACAACTTATTTCAACAATAACAACAGTAAACTATCACATTTTAAATTTTAAAAAATATTCACATTTCTAATTACAATTTGTTTTGATATTAGAGCAATTATGAAAAATTGGAAAAACAAGTTCCTGATCATTGACAGTTGCAAATCTTGTCTGCAGCTGCTCGTCAACCATTTTGGAACAATGTCAACAAATAGATTTTTTTAAAAGAATGATTTTGATTGGCTGATGTTTTTAATTCAACAAATCAAATTAATGCTTGTTTCCTATTGTTGAATTCTATTTTAAACTACTGAAAAGTGATAAATATTCTATTTTTAGCTACTTTAAAGTCAAAACTTTTATATCAGTCTATTTTCATCTACTTTGCGGTTAACACATCTTCTGCATAATACTTTAATGATACCCTGGGCCAATCGAAATCAAGGTAAATGTTAGTCTTATAATAAAATGAATTATCAGACATATAGTATTTCATAATTCTTTTAGAAATATGTCGGTAGAATTCACCGCTTAACTGTAATAAGATTATTGTCATTCTTATTATTGAGCTTAAAGCCAAATAAAAAAATAATGAAAATATAGAAAACATAGACTTGTTTGTTTACCCAGACTTTGTCCTCGTAAGATGTGTAATTGCATTTGTTTGCTTGTATGGGGTTTAACGCTACCTTACTACTGAAAAAAAGTTTAGTTTTTTAATATAATACGGCGTTCACTTTTTGGAAGATTAGGAAGCCAAATAACCTGGAAAACCCCCCGACATTAGACAGGAAAAAGCTGTAATTAGAGCAGTTAATAATTTGTATTTGTGTCAAAATGGACACATAATACCAATTGGTAAAACACCTTCTGGTTGTGAGTCTTCCGGTCATTGATTTGATTCTTTCATAAAATGATAAATTATTGGATACCGTCATCAATGTAGGATTTTTATTATAGTGGGGGTAGCTACCACTAAGTGATAAATGTAATTGATTATGAGCTAGTTTGAAAGCCTTGTAAGATAAATCCTACATTGTATATCTTAAGTATATTTTAATTTTAAAACGTGCTTCTTTTTAGTGAAATGGAATATTCCTCACAAAAACAATTTTCCTGGCACATTTATATATTGAAATTTAACCTGTTAGTCTTAAGAAGGCGCTAAAAAAAAGAAAATAAATTGACAGAAATCCGTGAAATTATTTAATTATTTTTAACTGATACACTAGAAAACAAACGGAACTGTAAGATGAAGCCCTTGTTCCTCACTAATAAAATACCGAACACCGATGAAACTGTTAAAAAAGACAATCCACAAATCAAAGTCCGAGAAACTAGTGTGTATTACACATGTAATGAGGTATCAATCTCTTCCGGTCAACGGGTTATTCAAGAGGTTAAAACTGATTTTTATTTTTCATAGTATTTAATACGGAATAGTACCGGGTCCGCGCCGGGAATTTTAGGATGATTTATGTATTAATGTTCGCTAAATGGTCATTTACGAAAACATTTAACTGCTTTACCTTTGATATGAAGTATAATAATAATTTTTAAAACTTACACGAAATTTAAGAATCGAACGAATCTATGTGTTCGTGGATTTTTAAGGAGTTTTGTCGTTAGTATACTGTTTTGTCTATATTTTTGCAGCCCTCTACTTCCTCTTTGGTCTTTTGTGATAAATTCGGTAGTACTGTATACACAAACGAGTATTTTTATTTTATCCCCGTGTCAGTGTTATTCCTGGAATTTGATTGGTCAGTTACACGTCTTTACAAAACTAATATACCCGGGGCGTTGCTAAGTCATATACCCGGGTGTTGCTAACCGCTAGTTTCATACTATTATGACGTCTCTGCAAGACATTCAGAAACTTTTCAACATCTATTTGAATCCAACAAAAAACTTGTTTTTTCCGAGAACTGTAGGGTTCTACCAAAGGTAGTACCCTACACCTTGTGAAAAAGCGATATTTTTACCAAATTTCAATCAAATTTTCTTCGATAAAGGTGTTCAAATCTCCATATCTACGGATATGAACGTGTATAACGAATTTATCCTCGGTATTAGTTTGAAATAATAGATTTTTAGGTACTTTGTCAACGCAATGGCGGAAGTTAAAGTGACGTTTTCATCATTATCAAAGGAAGTTTGATTAAAATTTGATAAAAATGTGGGTTTTTTTTGGTAGAACCCTACAGTTCTTGAACAAGAACAGTTTTTTGTTGTTTAAGAAATACATTTTGGCGCTGAATGTCTTGCAGAGACGTCATAATAGTGTGACGTCGTTGTTTGTCAAACTGCATATCTTTTGTTTCTTTTTCTGTTAAAAATAAAACACGTTTGGACCTTTTGTTAAAGATTTCATCATCCTATATATGACACAAACCAATTACCATTTAAAATATAAACGCATCCCAAGTAATTTTGTGCAACTAACGGTTAGCAACACCTGGGTATATGACTTAGCAACGAGCCGGGTATATTGGTTTTGTAAAGACGTGTAACTGACCAATCAAATTCCAGGAATAATACCGATACGGGGATAAATAGGTATAGACATGGGGTCGGTCCAGTCATATTTTAGATCATAAGCCGGAAATATTTCATTTCTTACATTTTTATGCGTATAAATTTGGAAAATACATGTTCTAATGAAAATAAATACAATACGAGTACTCTATATTATGATATTGTCAATAATTAATCACATATAATTTTAAGAAAAATTACAGGAAGGTATATTATGTCTTTATACTTAATCTAGAACAGTAACACACAGCGACCTGAAATCTGGACAGCTTAAAAACGTAAAAAGCTTACTTTAATATATATATATATATTCATTTTGACAAATTATAATGAAATTTTGAAATTGGATAGTATTTGTGTATTATGTCCAAAGTGTTTCGGGAACACGAGTTTCGGTTATTATAAACAAAACGTTTGATAATGCAAAATATTTGATTTGTGTGCACTGAAAAGAATGACGGATTACTGTTAAAATTCCGGAAAAGCGAAACTATTAAATGTCGACCGGAGCAGAAGTAATTTTAAGATAATTATGGTTTTCAAAAATTATTTTAATTGTAGTTCTCATTGTGGCATTTATAGGCCACGTTCATTGGCTAAAATAAACGACTAGACACAATTTATGGACAAAGTGTAAAAGGAAGCGCTTCAAATTAAAGTGCAAACTCATCATTATTAAAATTATCACTTATATAAATACTTGATGATCTTGATGAAAGTATTCAAAGTATGAGGATGTGATCAATATCTTTATTCGAAAAAAAATTGAAATATTATTTCATAGCAGGGTAGTGTCAGCGAGTTCATTTGTTTAGTTTAATTGTTTTGTTTCACATCATTAACGATGCCTATTGTGTTTGTAAATACACTTAAGGGATTATATGTTTGCTTGAATGTTGTTTAACGCTAATTCCAGCAATTTTTCAGCTATATCACGGCGTCCTGTTTATACTGGTGGAGGAAGACGTAGTACCCGGAGAAAATTCCCTACCTTCGGTCGGAAAACAATTACGATTGGAGTCGAGCGCACCTTGCCCTCAGTGAGACTCGAATCCGCAATCGCAGTGTCGGCAGACCACGTTATCAATAGTACACGAACTACCTTAACCATTAGTCCACTTAAGGGACATGAAGAGACAAAAATATTGTAGCGGCGATCGATTGTAGCACCAACGACATAACATAGCAAACTAATGTCAATGAAAGCAACTCAAGGAAAACAAATTATCGTAAATTTAAATACGTTGGTGATCAATCCAACTTTTCTGTACTAATAAACACATTCAAACAGGCATCCATCCTTATCTTTGAGTGTTAATAAGCTGTCATTACACGGTAATGGACGTCTTTTTCTCTCTGACATTAATTTTTTGTTTTTATTTCCAGGTCCAGAAGCTTACAATGAACTGATTTGTTCACCTTTACGGACTTCGCAAACTTTGTACATTTAAACAAAGACCCGAGTATACCCGGGAGCGTTTAAACAAAACTTTCGAACAATATATACTCAGATATTTTAAACAAATGAACTATTCATTAACTAGTAAAATATATTAAAAGTGTAAATCTGTTTTCAACAAAGGTCACCAAAGTACAACACGGTCATACAGAAATAATTATGAAATGCAAGAATCAGCTAATCTATGTTTAAATATTGTGCTTTAATCGCTTTATTTCTTCTATACATATACCTCTTACACAACACATAACCACTAAAAGAACAGCACATCAACAAAATACCTGACGACAAAGAAATCATCACAAACGATAATTACTAATGGCATGTACTAATTTGGCTTACAACATTTACATATAACAAAATCTGGCTGGTTTGAAACGGTCAAAGGGATTGAATGTTTGTTGCTTGTTTGTTTTTCTGTAGTCCAAGATTTGTAATTGCTTGTTGTTGTTTTTTATACCCCCGCTCGACAGAGTCGGGGGTATATAGTGGTCCTCATGTCCGTCCGTCCGTCCGTCCGTTCGTCCGTCCACATTTGGTTTCCGGATGATAATTCAAACAGTTTACATCCGATTTGAATGAAACTTTGGGATATTGTTATATATCAGGTTGGTAAGAAGCCTATCGATTTTGGGGGAAATCCGTCAAATTTCAAGGTCACAGGCCTCGAAAAACGTTAGAAATTTTAACAAAAAAGTTGTTTCCGGACAATAACTCAAAAAGTTTACATCTGATTTGAATGAAACTTTGGGATATTGTTATATATCAGGTTGGTAAGAAGCCTATCGATTTTGGGGGAAATCCGTCAAATTTCAAGGTCACAGTCCACGAAAAACGTTAGAAATTTTAACAAAAAAACTGTTTCCGGACAATAACTCAAAAAGTTTACATCCGATTTGAATGAAACTTTGGGATATTGTTATATATCAGGTTGGTAAGAAGCCTATCGATTTTGGGGGAAATCCGTCAAATTTCAAGGTCACAGTCCACGAAAAACGTTAGAAATTTTAACATAAAAGTTGTTTCCGGACAATAACTCAAAAAGTTTGCATCCGATTTGAATGAAACTTTGGGATATTGTAATATATCAGGTTGGTAAAAAGCCTTTTGATTTTGGGGGAAATCCATCAAATTTCAAGGTCGCAGTCCACGAAAAATGTTAGAAATTTTCACAAAAGCGGGGGTATCAGCGATCGCTAGATCGACTTTGTCTAGTTATGTTTTGGTTCATTCATGCCTCAGGCCTTCCAGAGCACTGAGAAACAAATGATCAATATACAATATACTGACTATCACATAAACCAAAGTAAGCAATAAATAGACCAATTTTGATTTCATGAACATAACAAAAACACTTAAAATCTTCCGTTAACACAAGGCATGGTCCAAAGAAATACATCAAAATATAAGAATAGCGGCATGTACCTATTACGCTATCCACCTCCCATACTTGTAAATTTGTTTCTTTTGTCCTTGACGTGAAATTAAAATCCCCTCGTTATAGATGCTTTCAATACATAATTTATTATACTTGAACCCGATAAGTAAGCAAAAGTCTATAATATATGGGCACATTATACAACTAGTATAGGGAAACATGTACTCTATGAACTGAATTGAACTACATTTAGGTTTAAAAAAAACACTTGAACTGAATTAAAAATTTCTAAAAATCCGCAGATTGTAAGTACTCACCGGTTTGTACGAAACAATTAAATATATATTGTATTGTGTCATAAATCTTTAAGTGATGAATTGCGTAAGTAGCCAATCATTGACTACCTCATTTTTGTTATGTTTATTTCTATTGTTTAATTTCCAGTACAAACGACAAATTTATTAGTGCGGTTGGAGTTTGATAAATACACAGATAGTTAAATCAGAATTGTGTACACAAAAGATTTAATGATATATATATACCATTCAAAATGAATACAATAATTGAAACGGGTTAATGTAGATGTTTAATATGAAATTTAAATATACAAGTAAAATGTGGGTTACCCATATGGACTTGATTTGAAATTTAAATTGAAAAATGAACATGAATAAGAAATATAAGTTCACCGGGGTACATGAATGTGATTGGTCGATGATAAACGTCTAATTAACTATATTTCAGAACGACGTGGGTTAACAAGACTGCTCGAGGGAAAGATTCAAGTATTGATTCCTCTAAAGCCCTTTTCGGAAACTTAGTAATCTCCCTTTCTGGAGTTTCCGATACCGATATCAGAGGTTAATTGCTTCCGGTAGGTACAGAGTTTTCGACTCTTTGGCTATATTAAATTTAATGATTTTAACTTTTCCTGGACAATTTTTTTTATTTCAAATAAAGTAACACTTTTATAATATAACAATATGCACCGAAAAGCATTCTGTCAAAATTTCACCATGCTTCATTGCATAAGAACGAACGCTCAACCGGAAGTTCATATGGTCTAAAAATCTATTTTCACCTTCAATTTCAGGCCAAAAATAGTGCATGTCCTTAATTGACTCTCAACATTTCAATGTACAATTAAAACCAATAAAACTGTATCCTCAAGTTTCCTAAAATATCCAGGTTTCCAAACATACAAAATTTATTCTGGTTTCATGTACGGTTCAAATTCTCTATGAGGCAATATTTAAGTAATCTGTTAAATAAACTACTTTTATGCACAACGTCTAGTGGTACTACACCTACAACGAACGGCGTTCTTAACGACCAGTGTACCACTATAAATGTCACCTATATGCGAGCATCGCACATTTTATGGCTACTTCCGAGCACCCTACGAGAGACTTATTCTACAGTAGTGACGTGACGTCGTTCTCTAATGTATTGTTGACGTTGCATAAATGTAAGCGTTACAGAGATCGCAAAAATGTTGTCTGACAGTTTTGTTGTTGGACACTCTCCGACACAGAGGTTCCCATATATATATTACCTCTGCCACACGTCATACCTATTGACTGCATTTGTGTTTGTTCATATGATCAAGTGACTTTGTTTACATACACGCAAATTACCGTACAGCTCGAATCTGCGATTCTCGCTTTTTCAAAATGACTGAAATAGAAAGTAACTTTAATTGTTTGAAGACAAATGACTTCCAGGATTTCCTAAAGAAATGAAACAGCAGCCAACTTTTGAGAATAAGACTGAATTAATAGAGAGCAAGAGAAGCAAAAGCACTGGGACTTGACATACTTATAATGCAGCACAAATTCCTCAGTACATTAGCAAATCTTCTCTTACTTCACTGAGAAAATTTGCCTTATCCATCAGATCTTAAAGAAGGTTGGTGTTCTAACTGTGAAGAATCTCCAGACCTTATCGGAAACGAACTGTATAACTTTCTGCTGGTGTTAAGCAGCATATAAGTCCTATGATAGCAATGAATTAGGAGCACAGCGGCAACTAAGAGCAAAGGTTTTCTTTGAAAAACACATTTCTTATATTATGAGCCATCAACATTTATATATTGCCTTTAATTTTTATCGCAATTAGTTTTGTAAATTGAAAACAATGTAAAATATTTCAAGTGGATTGTTTCATTTTGAAGCACTCTTAAACAACACTAAAAAGATTAATCTTGGGCAAAATAACTGATAAGTTAAGATGTCAAAAGTTATAAGGAAAAATTTGCGATGACCTTTAAATTACCATATTTAATTCGTCATCATTTTGTGATTACCTTCATATGGCCCTGTTTAATTTGTCATCATTTTAATGACCTTAATATTGTCCTGTTTAATTCGTCTTTTTAATCTCATTACAACTATACAATGCAACAAATTTGACACACGCATTGACAAGTACAGCAATAATATTTTCCTCAACATTTTTTTTTACATATTTTGTTTTCTTTTCCAAATATTTTATGCCAAAGGAATATTCAGTGCGGTGTTATTGCTATCCGCAATATAGATTTATTTGTTTCTATCGCCGAACACCAATACGTAAAACGTTATCTGTTACTTGAAAATGTTTTACGTATAATTAGTTCAAGAATCCTCTCTCGTCCAACGCTTTTTTGCGCTTTTTTGCGTTGGGCGTCAGAGAGCTCTCTATCAGCAAAACAGCAGATTTTGCGACCAAGGTCCGAGTCGGCATATTTTATCGTGTCTAAAAGTTATAAAATATTTTCCTCCAGTTAAACTATATATAAGCACTAGATGCAAGTCACGTACGTTGTTGTTACGTGACTTTTTGTTCAAAATGAAAGTGAAATGTCTGAATGTAATGGTATCAATGAAAACGAGCTTAGAAATAGAATTAAATCAGCTTGTTTGAACGTATGATGATTATTTTCATAGAGAAAAATATCTAAAGAAGCGAATTGTATATAGATTAACTGGACGATAATGTTTTATAACATCTGGACACGATGAAATATGCCGACTCAGTTCTGTGTCGAAAAATCTGCTGTTTTGATAATGGAGAACTCTCTGACACCCCACGCAAAAAAGCGTTGGGCGGGAGAGGATTCTCGGACTAACGTATAGTGTGTATAATTAGTAAGAGCTATATTTTACTTCATACACAATTTGTTTCTTTTGGATAATTAATATGAGTTATTCCAATCTGTTCTATACTAACTCCACATTCAAGAAAATTTTTTGTTGCAACAATATAGAACCATTGAATGATAGATCAGCTCACCAAATCTCACTATCCCTTGACCGGAAATAATGCTCCAAAATACAGCGAAAAGTTTCTCAGTCGGGTGATATATTAAATGAGTGTAATACTGTGTCGTAATACCCCCACTACTGGCAGTTAGTAGTATTCATGACATGAAATAAGATATGTAAGAGAAATGTAATTTAGGTTCCCGTAGTTAAGGAAATGCCACATTTAGAACATTTATAAAGATGTTTACCTGCACTCAAGGAACAATGAACATCGCATTCAACTCCCATTACGATGAACCCTGCCTGGATAATGTATTATAACACGACGTACAACGACCACCACCCTTTACGTGTTCTCTTTTCAGACCAGGGAAGCTGTACTTATACGTAGTTGTTGGTGTAAACATAACCAAAAACAATTCCTGACGAAATGGCCTTTAAAACTTAAAATATATGTTCTACTTAATTTATCGTAATTACATAGATGCATTGAAGACACACAAAATATGGAGTCTGTTGTGAACAAGTTGACGCGAATATTAGCTTCTTATATAAAAGATACTTTGATGTGTAGTGTTAAATATTTTAAATCGCTGAAGGATTAAAAATTATCTTGACTGTGGGTAAATTTGTTCGTAATACATACAACTATAAGTATTTATTTCTAGGAAGTAAACCGTCCTAAGTGATGCGTTGAACTAATCGTTGTAGTTCATTAAAAGTTCCACGTCCTTTTCAGGAAGGTAAACAGTTCAGGATGTCTTATAGCTGTACTTATTTTGAACGCAGTATGTGTAAACGAGATCTGGTTATTTCTTATAAAGTTCACAGTATCGCATTATTATATTATAGTTAAAAAATACCCATACCCACTAAGATGCAATATCAATACATATTTGATAAATTGACCATTATATTCATTTAAATTTTGTTACTGATTTTGAATCATGAAGAAAATATAAGCACAAGAATTGACAGAATTTGATGTTCAAACAATAAATTATATATAGTGCATCGATATACACTTTCTAATTACAAAAAACATCATATAGGATTACACAAACTTTCTTGCTGCCACCTTTCTTAGTTTGAGTTTCGAACGAAAATAAGTAAATACCAAATTAGTATAACATAAATATATAATAGTTAAAAACTAGTTAACTTATAGTTACAGTTATAAAATACAGTATACTCTTACAAATGACAGCGTTAGAGTTCAGTAATCCTATAAAAGAGAACACCCACGTAGGCGATAAAGCAATGTAGTTCGAACTTCCTTGCTTCTTTAGCAACAGTTGTGTTTACCTTAATGTATATTAATAATGTTGTTGTACACCTGAGATCGACACTATTATTTTGGCTGTGGCATAACAATAGAAAAACATTTTAACATTAAATCAAATTACATTTTGCTGTCTCGCATAACAATAGAAAATAAAACCGTATACCGTATACATTGATTGACTATGTTATAATACACTGCATCTTGTACTGAAATAAATGAGATTTTGTTTTTTTTTAAGTAAATCGTACATATGTAGGTTAAGGTACTTTTAGTTCTTTTATTACATACGGTTAAAGGCTGTAAAGGCCAAAATTGCTAAAACTCATTCCAATCGAATAGAATAGCGCTGTATGGTATTAGTCGATCAATATGTTAATTATTACAACAGACACCTCTAATACCACAACAGAAACAGAAATATTGCTGAAACAAACCTCAGGCAACACCTCAAACTGGGTTTGTGTGTTTCCAGTCATATTGCTGCCTCACACTATATTGGGTCGTATTTCTACAATACATTTTACGAGAACACACACATAGGTGACAGAGCAATTTAGTTCTTTAGGAACCAACTTCCTGAATTGCTTCTTTGTCAATACCCTTTGGCGATAGATTTGTTGACCTTAATGTATTTTAATCATTTTGTTGTACACGCGGAGATCACATATCACAATATCAAATATCATTTGGCTGTCGCATAACAACAACCAATATAACCTTAAACATTGTTATACCACATGATAATATGCAGTATCTTGTTTTGAACTAATTTAGTAAAAAAATTGTACATTATTTAAAGTATCTTCCAGGGTATATTAGAACCTTTCTTTTAGTTCTTTTACACCATACATTATGACGTGCGGTCAAATGTTGTAATTCCAAAACGCTATAATACATTCCCCTCGGAAAGTGTTTAATGGTATAGGCGATCAACAAGTTTATTTATACAGCAGTCGACCAGAACACTCATAATTATAAAAACAGCAAAACCCACAGGCAATACATAAAACAAGGTCAACAAAGTTTTTGTTTTTTTTGTCTTGTCACAGCAGTACACTATATGGGATCGCCTTTCTACAAGACAGAGTGGATTACAGCAAACAATGTGCGTGCTAACCGAAAACTACCGATATGTCAATAAACAAACTCAGGGGTAGTGGTTGTACACTTCCTGAAAACAAAGCCAACTTGATCGTTCCTTTCTTGGGAAGTCAGAGTTTCAGGTAGAAATCAGGTCCGTCCAGTACATGTTATATATTTTGCAATTCTACATCGGGAACACACACGTAGGCGACAGGGCAATATATTTCTCAATAAACCAACTTCCTTTTTTGCTACTTTGCGCAGACCCTTTGACGACAGTTGTGTTTACCTTAATCTATGTTAATCATCTTGTTGATATCAAATTACATTTTGCTGTCACATCACAATTGAAAATATAACCGTACATATTTTTGGACTACGTGATAATCTGCTGCAACTTGTATATATCATCAAATTGCAAATAATGTAAAATATCTATAAGATAAATGAAAATCTTTTTTTTAAACTGAGTTTTTTACGCCATATATTATTACTTGCGGTGAAAGTATAAAATGCTATAAGACATTAGACATTCATTCGGCATAGCTTTTAATATTTTAGTGAAAACGACTTTAGTATCGAGTATCGAACGTTAAAACGTGAAGATTCTATAAACAATATGATCTTTACAAGTTACTGTGAATTACCTTTTCACATTTTGAAAAAAAATAACAAAACCATTTTAAAGCTATGCTGCAAACAAAAGACGACTGAATTCACAGACATCATAACAAGCTGTATACCTACTAGAATATTACGTGTTCGTATTTTTAATAATGCAACATGATAAAAAGCAATATAACTCGAGAGTAATATCACGTAGATCAGAAAATGTACATGTCCATATCAGACGATCAACATATTAATTATAGCAGACGACTCGAATATTAACAAGGATAAAAACAATAAATAATGCCGGAACATGTCACAGGCATCCTCGTTTAAGAAAACAAGTTTAACTAGATATAACAATGTGCTAACCGAAAACTATCTCTACGTGAATAAACACGAAGTTACCGCTGTACACTTCCTTATAACAAAAAAACCCATATTATATTCGATGGCATAACCAATCTCGCTGCCACTATATTTCTTATGAAGTTTAGAGTTTTGGGATCAAAGTAAGTAAACATCAATCAGCCCCTTTGGCGTCAATATTGTGTTTCCCTAAACGTATTTGTGCACGTGGAGACCACCAACAACATTATATCAAATTAAATTTTGCTGACGCATAACAGTAGACAATATAACCGTATACATTTTGGACTGCGTGCTAATCTTCATCTTGTATTGAAATACAATACTGAGATTATATAAAAATAAAATTGTTAATAATTTAAAATATCTATAATGTAAATGGTAATTTATTTTGTAAATAAACTGATGGGTTCTTTTATTACATGCATTACGACACGCGGTCAAATAATGTACGGTCTCAATTGCAAACTGCCCTTAGACATTCAGTTCGGATCTTTTAATAATACAGCCGAAAAGACATTACTATTGGATGTCGAACGTTAAAAAGAGAAGATCTCGAACAATATGGTCGGTACAAGTAACTGTAAATTACTTTATAATATTGTGAACCCGAAAATGACTAAACACGTTTAATGTTTTGCTGCCAACAAATTAAGACGACTTCACAGATATCACAAGAAACAGTTATAACTTGGCAGCTGAAATATTAAACGGTTCTGTATTATATGTAATGCAACAGACGGGCAACCCCTTTAAACAAGTTCAACTAGGTTTTTGTGTTTTGTAATATTACAGCCTCAAACTATTTGTGGTCTTATTTCTACAAGACAATTGAATAGCAGCAAACAATGTGTGTTCTTACCGGAAGTAACCATTACGTCTATATTAACTCCGACGTAAAACAAGTTATACAGAAAGATGGAGGTCAGCTCGTAAAGCAACACACATATGTGTTAACTATCAAACATAATATTTTATATTTACAACACATACGACATATAAGTTGGGACATTTAACATTTAAAAGAATACTCGGTTGTCTAAGTAGTTAGCCATCAACAATCGATCACGTGTAAAATAGTGTTTCTGAGATCTAGTCAGTCTTCCGTTGGGCTTGACCCATACTCAATTCACTAGTATTGCAAGTTGTTCTTACCAAGGTTGGTGTATTCCGGGTTTTTCCCAAGAAACAACTGGACACTATGAGTAGATATAGCTTAAAAATTTCTGAAAGTAGCTTTAATCCCTATTCAAAGAATCGTCTATTAATAGGAATACTTCTAGATGCAATGTCATGAAATGTACAAACGCTACTATTCTTGTTTCATACTTGAAATGTATTATTACTCTGTATATTCAAAGGGGTGCTGAGATGAATTATCGTAAAATACAAAATAAAACTTGGCATTATTGTATACATATAAATGTATGTTAACCCTTTAATTATATGTTTCTTCGTTTTACATATTAGATAAACATGTATACTTACCCCTAGAATTTCCAGTTATGGGTATTCTGTGGTTAAAAATAGACTTATAAACGTAAACAGTTTATTAATCAGCAAAACCCCAAATGTTAGAGGTCAAGTCATTGGTAATAGGAAGTGTTAACCACACCAATTTCTTTCAGTTAATTACCTTTTTAAAGGCATGTGTACAGAACACTTTAAATTCTGTTTTTATGTGTATTATTTAAATACAATCAATAAATGTTTCGATATTAAATGTGCACAACCTACATTTAATAATAAATAATACAAATTTTATTGTCATATAAACATCTAAACAGAGTTTGTGACAAAACTATATAATTAAACAGTATAACCGTAGAAATACACAATTAACATATAAAACATAGTATTTTACATGAACAATGTATGTATTGGCTTTCCAAGTATTTGATTAAGAGTCCCCCATCCTCAATACTAATGATTGTTTTATATAGGAACTTATAACATTAACTTGTTTATATTTATATAGGTTTAACGGTGGTGTTTACGTATGTGGTAACCTTTGTTTGATTGTTTATTTCAGTGAGCAAACGATTACTTACACGTTGACGTGTGACAGTAAACAATTTGCCAACTTTAATAGTTATTGTTTATTTCTGAATACGTTTTACGCATGTACACTGTAAGAGTATCTCGATAAACATGTTTGTTTTGATGCGTTCTTAAGACTCTTTCATTTCAGCTGCATGTATATTATGGCGTCGAATTGCAGTATTCGGGACGCAGGTTGGATTAGCGAACAGAGAACCATGAAACCTGAGAGAACAAATTATATTTCCCGATGGTTGTTGTCGGAAACAATTTGCTACAATTCAAAACCCCAATGTCAACAGACCGATAATAGATTAGTACTTATACTCAACTACATGGACTCAGGACCATTAAACATCTAACTACATGGTCTCGAAAAGCCCCTAAACATGGCCTCCCGAGGTCCCTAAACAACTAATTAACTGGACGCTTTGGGTCCTTAAAAACCAACTATTTATATGGACTCAAGAATTAACTACCTGGACTATGGAGATTAATAAGCAACTAACTACTCTGGATTCCCAAAGTACTTAAACAACTACCTTTAGTCTGGAGGCCTTAAAATAATAACTATAGGGAGCCCCGATGTCCTTAAACAAATAATACCTGGACTTCTGAGATCCTTAAAGAGCCAAATTTATGGGCTCCGGACGTCCTTAAACAACCTACGAACTGGACAACATGGACTCATGACTATCCTACCTGGCCTCTTAGGGTCTTTGAAAAAACTAACTACAAGACTCCAGATGTCCTTACACAAAAATCTACCTGGACTCCAGAGGTCATTACACAACTAACTGGACTCTCACAGGTCGTTAAACAACAACATTTTAATATCTGGACTCCCAAGGTCGTAAAATAACGTACTACCTAAACTTCTAAGGCCTTAGCAACACCAACTACCTGGACTCTAGCAGTTCTTAAATAACTACCTAGATTTATAATGTCTTTATTTTTTGTTTGTTGAAATATTGTTTAACGCCACTTTCAGCAATTTTTCAGCTATATCATGGCGTCCAGTTTTTATTGGGGGAGGAAGCCAGATACCCGGGGAGAATCTACGACCTGCGGTAGGAAAACTGGCAATCCTTGTCAATTAAGATTGGAGTAGAGTACACCCTGCCTGCAGTGAGAATCGAACCCGCAATCTCAGTGTTGACAGATCACGTGATCAATAGTAGACGAACTGCCTTAACCACTCGGCCACCGAGGCCTCTTTGATGTCTTTAAACAACTATCTGGACATTTGTGTACTGCATAATGACTCGAAATTTAGATTTTATATAAGCAACTAGATAAAACAAACACTGTTTTATTTGCATTCATTTCTTTCATTACTGTTGAACTAGACATCACTACATGTAATACTTTTTTAAGAAATGTGTTAGCTAAGGACCAAAATAACCTGAGCCCTGATTCATAAACTGGGGACTTATGTTTTTTGGATTCAGTCGAGAATTATGTCGGCCAATCGGACAAAACGTGAAGAGGCCGTAGACGCCCTATCCGAATGGGTTAAGGCTGTGAGGTCATCAATACAAAGAATAATACAATCACTCAATGCTTCACTTTTTGATTAATAAAATTTTTGTTATGTTTGGTGGATGTGTTTTGCAACAAACCGTCAACATTCTAATGGGTACCAATTTTGCTCCTCTTCTTCCTGACTTGTTCCTGTATTGTTTACATGGACGTTTTCAAACCAAGGACAGTATTTTAGCCCACTCATTCAATCTCACGTTCCGCTATACAGATGTCATGCTTTCATTGAATAATGCAAAATTCAGTTATTATCTACCCCCAAAGAACTCGACATAAGGATACTACTGAGAAAGCTTGTTCTGCTTCGTACCTTCACTGGCATCTAGAAATTGACAGTAAAAGTTGGTTGAGGAATAAATTTACGACAAAAGGGATGATTTTGATTTTCCTAGTGTGAATTTTCCTTTCTGTGTGGTAACATTCCACTAGTACTTGCATTTGGAATAAAAATCAACCGATTGATCAGATATTCAAGAGCCTGTATTGGCTTAGAACGAATAATCGTACCTTCGCTTTTTTGGCGATGTTAATCCAACAAGGCAAGACTGAAGTCACAGGTTTTTGCCTGTCATTGACTTATCGTTTATGATCACTCATAGGTCTTCGATTCTTTTTTAACTAAAGTTCTTTTTCGTCTTCATTGTATATTTATCATTCCTACAAGTTTGGCATCAGCAGTGCTACCGATGAGTTAGCACCTCGGACCTGACATGATTTATTTCCAATGTGCAAATTTACAAGATTTTGCATGTTGCAGAGTTTTGATTTTAAAAGCTCCTCAGCATTAAGCCTCCCAACAATTTTTATTCGAGCGCCACTTATTAGACAACTCCTCTGGCGTAGTAAATGTATAACATATGCATGCCTTTTATTCAAAAAAAAATATTAACAACAAAAAGTGGCCGTTCACTTTATTTAGGTGCAGTAATTTAATATAATGTTGTGTATATTGAAGAAATAATTCATGAGAGGTATGATGTCGTACTCATTTTCTCATGGGCTGGGTTTTTATATTCGACTATTTTTTACCGGGCGATAGCGAGATCACAGTATATGGTTTTTCATAACTACAGATTGGCGTAGTAAATTTTATACTTCTGATATCTTTGATGCGATTTTTCTACTACGATTTAGAGGTCAACAAGCACTTTTTTACAAAATAGTGTTATTTTGGTTGTACCCCTATATTTCATGTATACATGTCAAGAAGTATGTCACAGGAAGTTGTCGGGGTGGTTGAACTGTTGATTTTTACATTTACGTCACATACGATTGAAAAGGCAAGGTCAATGTTAAGTGGGTCAGTCCTATACTAACCACAACTGTTTAACATCTAACACGTAAACAACTGATTAAAATGAAAATAAACAAAATAAAAATGTACTTTTGTAACAATAACATATTATTAGTGAAAATCGTTTTCTAGAAATCCTGTCAGTACATAAATTAACAAGTATAATTATTTAAATTTTAACGGTTGGTAATATCTTTAATCATAGAAGTAAAGAAGGTAACAATTCGCATGTAATGAAAATTGTAAGAAAATTGGAGAAAAAACTGAACAGTTAATTACTGGAAACAACGTAGTTCTATAACATAAAACCTCCAATTTCACGTTTATATTTATCATTTTCATCTGACTTTTACATTTTTTATTATTATTTGAAATGTGAGGTTTCATCTGACAGTTGATTTCTCTCGGAGCAAAATTTTTGCATAAGTTCTGCATATTTTAACATGTGAAATATCATGAAACTAACATAAACACAAAGACTATACGTGTTTTCAATGAATTAAATTATGTTCAATTAAGTAATCCATGTTTGAAGTATCAAGACGAAATTTTTCTGCGAGCTGACATTTTGAATTTAACGGTTAATCAACATTACGGAATCAAGTTGTATTTAATGGCGGAACGAATACAATTTGTCGCAAATTGAAACACAAGGAAAATTCGTTTCGTCAAAAACACAGTCATAAGATAAATTTAATAGGGATCAGCCATTGAATGCAATGGGAGTTAAGGGATACCTCAAATAAAGCTTCAAACAGGACTTGAAAAAATACATGATATACTAAGATAAGACAATTTTTAGAAAATTTAGATATTTTTCTTTAAGTTTAGCGCAGTTTGCATGGTTGTAAAAACTTTTTTTCATAATCAAACTTAACTTGAACATTCCGCACGATTTTCTTGCGCAATTTGTGCACGGGAAAATGCGTTTAAAGATGAAACCTCGAATTTCACTAAAACGTAAAATATCAATATCCGATAAAAAAATGTTGAAAATAAACATGAAATGAGAGGTTTTATTAATGGAACTAGAAACAACGAAGTTTGGGGGGGGGGGTGTTTGTTTGTTTGGGGTTTTTTTTTTGGAATTGTTGTAATTTATTTCACACGTTTCATGTAGCACTCGATGATAAGTGTTTGTAATACTCATGTGACACTCGTGGACCTTTCAATCATAACTCTGTTTGTAATACTCATATCCCCTCGTGGACCCTTTAATCATAACTCAGTAATATTTATGTGCCACTAGTGGACCCTTCAATCATAACACTGTTAGTAATACTTATGTGCCCCTGTTGGACACTTAAATCATAACGCTGTCAGTAATACATGTGTGCCACTGTTGGACACTTAAATCATAACGCTGTCAGTAATACATATGTGCCCCTGTTGGACTCTTAAATCATAACGCTGTCAGTAATACTTATGTGACCCTGTTGGACTCTTAAATCATAACGCTGGTAGTAATACTTATGTGCCCCTGTTGGACTCTTAAATCATAACGCTGTCAGTAATACTTATGTGCCCCTGTTGGACACTGAAATCATAACGCTGTCAGTAATACATATGTGCCCCTAGTGGACTCTTAAATCATAACGCTGGTAGTAACACTTATGTGCCCCTAGTGGACTCTTAAATCATAACGCTGTCAGTAATACATATGTGCCCCTAGTGGACTCTTAAATCATAACGCTGGTAGTAACACTTATGTGCCCCTAGTGGACTCTTAAATCATAACGCTGTCAGTAATACTTATGTGCCCCTAGTGGACTCTTAAATCATAACGCTGTTAGTAATTCTTATGTGGCCCTAGTAGACTCTTCAATCATAACGCTGGTAGTAATTCTTATGTGACCCTGTTGGACACTTAAATCATAACGCTGTCAGTAATACTTATGTGCCCCTAGTGGACTCTTCAATCATAACGCTGGTAGTAATTCTTATGTGACCCTGTTGGACACTTAAATCATAACGCTGTTAGTAATACTTATGTGCCCCTAGTGGACTCTTCAATCATAACGCTGGTAGTAATTCTTATGTGACCCTGTTGGACACTTAAATCATAACGCTGTCAGTAATACTTATGTGCCCCTAGTGGACTCTTCAATCATAACGCTGGTAGTAATTCTTATGTGACCCTGTTGGACACTTAAATCATAACGCTGGTAGTAACACTTATGTGCCCCTAGTGGACTCTTCAATCATAACGCTGTCAGTAATACATATGTGCCCCTAGTGGACTCTTCAATTATAACGCTGTCAGTAATACATATGTGCCCCTAGTGGACTCTTAAATCATAACGCTGTCAGTAATACATATGTGCCCCTAGTGGACTCTTAAATCATAACGCTGGTAGTAACACTTATGTGCCCCTAGTGGACTCTTAAATCATAACGCTGTCAGTAATACTTATGTGCCCCTAGTGGACTCTTAAATCATAACGCTGTTAGTAATTTTTATGTGGCCCTAGTAGACTCTTCAATCATAACGCTGGTAGTAATTCTTATGTGACCCTGTTGGACACTTAAATCATAACGCTGTCAGAAATACATATGTGCCCCTAGTGGACTCTTAAATCATAACGCTGGTAGTAACACTTATGTGCCCCTAGTGGATTCTTAAATCATAACGCTGTCAGTAATACTTATGTGCCCCTAGTGGACTCTTAAATCATAACGCTGTTAGTAATTTTTATGTGGCCCTAGTAGACTCTTCAATCATAACGCTGGTAGTAATTCTTATGTGACCCTGTTGGACACTTAAATCATAACGCTGTCAGTAATACTTATGTGCCCCTAGTGGACTCTTCAATCATAACGCTGGTAGTAATTCTTATGTGACCCTGTTGGACACTTAAATCATAACGCTGTCAGTAATACATATGTGCCCCTAGTGGACTCTTAAATCATAACGCTGTCAGTAATACTTATGTGCCCCTGTTGGACACTTAAATCATAACACTGTTAGTAATTCTTATGTGACCCTGTTGGACACTTAAATCATAACGCTGTCAGTAATACTTATGTGCCCCTAGTGGACTCTTCAATCATAACGCTGTTAGTAACTCTTATGTGACCCTGTTGGACACTTAAATCATAACGCTGGTAGTAACACTTATGTGCCCCTAGTGGACTCTTCAATCATAACGCTGTCAGTAATACTTATGTGCCCCTAGTGGACTCTTCAATTATAACGCTGTCAGTAATACATATGTGCCCGTAGTGGACTCTTCAATCATAACGCTGTCA
Source organism: Limnoperna fortunei (assembly GCA_944474755.1). Classification (NCBI taxonomy): domain Eukaryota; kingdom Metazoa; phylum Mollusca; class Bivalvia; order Mytilida; family Modiolidae; genus Limnoperna; species Limnoperna fortunei. The sequence continues at coordinate 71,807,063 of OX104114.1, read as the reverse complement.
GTAATACATATGTGCCCCTAGTGGACTCTTCAATTATAACGCTGTCAGTAATACATATGTGCCCCTAGTGGGCTCTTCAATCATAACGCTGTCAGTAATACATATGTGCCCCTAGTGGACTCTTAAATCATAACGCTGTTAGTAATTCTTATGTGGCCCTAGTAGACTCTTCAATCATAACGCTGGTAGTAATTCTTATGTGACCCTGTTGGACACTTAAATCATAACGCTGTCAGTAATACTTATGTGCCCCTAGTGGACTCTTCAATCATAACGCTGGTAGTAATTCTTATGTGACCCTGTTGGACACTTAAATCATAACGCTGTTAGTAATACTTATGTGCCCCTAGTGGACTCTTCAATCATAACGCTGGTAGTAATTCTTATGTGACCCTGTTGGACACTTAAATCATAACGCTGTCAGTAATACTTATGTGCCCCTAGTGGACTCTTCAATCATAACGCTGGTAGTAATTCTTATGTGACCCTGTTGGACACTTAAATCATAACGCTGGTAGTAACACTTATGTGCCCCTAGTGGACTCTTCAATCATAACGCTGTCAGTAATACATATGTGCCCCTAGTGGACTCTTCAATTATAACGCTGTCAGTAATACATATGTGCCCCTAGTGGACTCTTAAATCATAACGCTGTCAGTAATACATATGTGCCCCTAGTGGACTCTTAAATCATAACGCTGGTAGTAACACTTATGTGCCCCTAGTGGACTCTTAAATCATAACGCTGTCAGTAATACTTATGTGCCCCTAGTGGACTCTTAAATCATAACGCTGTTAGTAATTTTTATGTGGCCCTAGTAGACTCTTCAATCATAACGCTGGTAGTAATTCTTATGTGACCCTGTTGGACACTTAAATCATAACGCTGTCAGAAATACATATGTGCCCCTAGTGGACTCTTAAATCATAACGCTGGTAGTAACACTTATGTGCCCCTAGTGGACTCTTAAATCATAACGCTGTCAGTAATACTTATGTGCCCCTAGTGGACTCTTAAATCATAACGCTGTTAGTAATTTTTATGTGGCCCTAGTAGACTCTTCAATCATAACGCTGGTAGTAATTCTTATGTGACCCTGTTGGACTCTTAAATCATAACGCTGTCAGTAATACTTATGTGCCCCTAGTGGACTCTTCAATCATAACGCTGGTAGTAATTCTTATGTGACCCTGTTGGACACTTAAATCATAACGCTGTCAGTAATACATATGTGCCCCTAGTGGACTCTTAAATCATAACGCTGTTAGTAATTCTTATGTGGCCCTAGTAGACTCTTCAATCATAACGCTGGTAGTAATTCTTATGTGACCCTGTTGGACACTTAAATCATAACGCTGTCAGTAATACTTATGTGCCCCTAGTGGACTCTTCAATCATAACGCTGGTAGTAATTCTTATGTGACCCTGTTGGACACTTAAATCATAACGCTGTTAGTAATACTTATGTGCCCCTAGTGGACTCTTCAATCATAACGCTGGTAGTAATTCTTATGTGACCCTGTTGGACACTTAAATCATAACGCTGTCAGTAATACTTATGTGCCCCTAGTGGACTCTTCAATCATAACGCTGGTAGTAATTCTTATGTGCCCCTGTTGGACACTTAAATCATAACGCTGGTAGTAACACTTATGTGCCCCTAGTGGACTCTTAAATCATAACGCTGTCAGTAATACATATGTGCCCCTAGTGGACTCTTCAATTATAACGCTGTCAGTAATACATATGTGCCCCTAGTGGACTCTTAAATCATAACGCTGTCAGTAATACATATGTGCCCCTAGTGGACTCTTAAATCATAACGCTGGTAGTAACACTTATGTGCCCCTAGTGGACTCTTCAATCATAACGCTGTCAGTAATACTTATGTGCCCCTAGTGGACTCTTAAATCATAACGCTGTTAGTAATTTTTATGTGGCCCTAGTAGACTCTTCAATCATAACGCTGGTAGTAATTCTTATGTGACCCTGTTGGACACTTAAATCATAACGCTGTCAGAAATACATATGTGCCCCTAGTGGACTCTTAAATCATAACGCTGGTAGTAACACTTATGTGCCCCTAGTGGACTCTTAAATCATAACGCTGTCAGTAATACTTATGTGCCCCTAGTGGACTCTTAAATCATAACGCTGTTAGTAATTTTTATGTGGCCCTAGTAGACTCTTCAATCATAACGCTGGTAGTAATTCTTATGTGACCCTGTTGGACACTTAAATCATAACGCTGTCAGTAATACTTATGTGCCCCTAGTGGACTCTTCAATCATAACGCTGGTAGTAATTCTTATGTGACCCTGTTGGACACTTAAATCATAACGCTGTCAGTAATACATATGTGCCCCTAGTGGACTCTTAAATCATAACGCTGTCAGTAATACTTATGTGCCCCTAGTGGACACTTAAATCATAACACTGTTAGTAATTCTTATGTGACCCTGTTGGACACTTAAATCATAACGCTGTCAGTAATACTTATGTGCCCCTAGTGGACTCTTCAATCATAACGCTGTTAGTAACTCTTATGTGACCCTGTTGGACACTTAAATCATAACGCTGGTAGTAACACTTATGTGCCCCTAGTGGACTCTTCAATCATAACGCTGTCAGTAATACTTATGTGCCCCTAGTGGACTCTTCAATTATAACGCTGTCAGTAATACATATGTGCCCGTAGTGGACTCTTCAATCATAACGCTGTCAGTAATACATATGTGCCCCTAGTGGACTCTTCAATTATAACGCTGTCAGTAATACATATGTGCCCCTAGTGGGCTCTTCAATCATAACGCTGTCAGTAATACATATGTGCCCCTAGTGGACTCTTCAATTATAACGCTGTCAGTAATACATATGTGCCCCTAGTGGACTCTTAAATCATAACGCTGTCAGTAATACATATGTGCCCCTAGTGGACTCTTAAATCATAACGCTGGTAGTAACACTTATGTGCCCCTAGTGGACTCTTAAATCATAACGCTGTCAGTAATACTTATGTGCCCCTAGTGGACTCTTAAATCATAACGCTGTTAGTAATTCTTATGTGGCCCTAGTAGACTCTTCAATCATAACGCTGGTAGTAATTCTTATGTGACCCTGTTGGACACTTAAATCATAACGCTGTCAGTAATACTTATGTGCCCCTAGTGGACTCTTCAATCATAACGCTGGTAGTAATTCTTATGTGACCCTGTTGGACACTTAAATCATAACGCTGTTAGTAATACTTATGTGCCCCTAGTGGACTCTTCAATCATAACGCTGGTAGTAATTCTTATGTGACCCTGTTGGACACTTAAATCATAACGCTGTCAGTAATACTTATGTGCCCCTAGTGGACTCTTCAATCATAACGCTGGTAGTAATTCTTATGTGACCCTGTTGGACACTTAAATCATAACGCTGGTAGTAACACTTATGTGCCCCTAGTGGACTCTTCAATCATAACGCTGTCAGTAATACATATGTGCCCCTAGTGGACTCTTCAATTATAACGCTGTCAGTAATACATATGTGCCCCTAGTGGACTCTTCAATCATAACGCTGTCAGTAATACATATGTGCCCCTAGTGGACTCTTAAATCATAACGCTGGTAGTAACACTTATGTGCCCCTAGTGGACTCTTAAATCATAACGCTGTCAGTAATACTTATGTGCCCCTAGTGGACTCTTAAATCATAACGCTGTTAGTAATTTTTATGTGGCCCTAGTAGACTCTTCAATCATAACGCTGGTAGTAATTCTTATGTGACCCTGTTGGACACTTAAATCATAACGCTGTCAGAAATACATATGTGCCCCTAGTGGACTCTTAAATCATAACGCTGGTAGTAACACTTATGTGCCCCTAGTGGACTCTTAAATCATAACGCTGTCAGTAATACTTATGTGCCCCTAGTGGACTCTTAAATCATAACGCTGTTAGTAATTTTTATGTGGCCCTAGTAGACTCTTCAATCATAACGCTGGTAGTAATTCTTATGTGACCCTGTTGGACACTTAAATCATAACGCTGTCAGTAATACTTATGTGCCCCTAGTGGACTCTTCAATCATAACGCTGGTAGTAATTCTTATGTGACCCTGTTGGACACTTAAATCATAACGCTGTCAGTAATACATATGTGCCCCTAGTGGACTCTTAAATCATAACGCTGTCAGTAATACTTATGTACCCCTGTTGGACACTTAAATCATAACACTGTTAGTAATTCTTATGTGACCCTGTTGGACACTTAAATCATAACGCTGTCAGTAATACTTATGTGCCCCTAGTGGACTCTTCAATCATAACGCTGTTAGTAACTCTTATGTGACCCTGTTGGACACTTAAATCATAACGCTGGTAGTAACACTTATGTGCCCCTAGTGGACTCTTCAATCATAACGCTGTCAGTAATACTTATGTGCCCCTAGTGGACTCTTCAATTATAACGCTGTCAGTAATACATATGTGCCCCTAGTGGACTCTTCAATCATAACGCTGTCAGTAATACATATGTGCCCCTAGTGGACTCTTCAATTATAACGCTGTCAGTAATACATATGTGCCCCTAGTGGGCTCTTCAATCATAACGCTGTCAGTAATACATATGTGCCCCTAGTGGACTCTTCAATTATAACGCTGTCAGTAATACATATGTGCCCCTAGTGGACTCTTCAATTATAACGCTGTCAGTAATACTTATGTACCCCTGTTGGACACTTAAATCATAACGCTGGTAGTAATTCTTATGTGCCCCTGTTGGACACGTCAATCATAACGCTTTTGGTAATACGTATGTTCCTCTAGTGGACTCTTCAATCATAATGCTGTTAGTTATACGTATGTGGCCCTAGTGGACTCTTCAATCATAATGCTGTTAGTTATACGTATGTGCCTCTAGTGGACTCTTCAATCATAATGCTGTTAGTTATACGTATGTGGCCCTAGTGGACTCTTCAATCATAATGCTGTTAGTTATACGTATGTGCCTCTAGTGGACTCTTCAATCATAACGCTGTCAATAATACTTATGTGCCCCTAGTGGACTCTTCAATCATATCGCTATTAGTAATACTTATGTGGCCCTTGTGGACTCTTCAATTATAACGCTGTCAGTAATACTTATGTGGCCCTAGTGGACTCTTCAATCATAACGCTGTCAGTAATACTTATGTGCCCCTAGTGGACTCTTCAATTATAACGCTGTCAGTAATACATATGTGCCCCTAGTGGACTCTTCAATCATAACGCTGTCAGTAATACATATGTGCCCCTAGTGGACTCTTCAATCATAACGCTGTCAGTAATACTTATGTGCCCCTAGTGGACTCTTCAATTATAACGCTGTCAGTAATACATATGTGCCCCTAGTGGACTCTTCAATCATAACGCTGTCAGTAATACATATGTGCCCCTAGTGGACTCTTCAATCATAATGCTGTCAGTAATACTTATGTACCCCTGTTGGACTCTTAAATCATAACGCTGTTAGTAATTCTTATGTGCCCCTACCGTACTCTTAAATCATTACGATGTTAGTAACACGTGTGTGCCCCTGTGGGACTCGTCAGTCATTACGCTGTTAGTAATAATTATGTGCCCCATATTGAATAATCATATGGACTGCTGATTTCTAAGTTGCAACTTAGGAGAAAAATATGTACAGGATACTTTAAATAAACACTGTATTTTGTTATAAGTCAATTAACATACGACTGGAATTTTCGAGATATATTGAATTAACTGCCACTCAATTTCAAAAGTGTCATTAAAATTTGAAATGTCATCTGTGTTATATGGTATCTATGCATTACGTCAAGCGTCTTTGTTTGTGTTTACGTCACCAATTCTGATGATAACAATAAGTTTAAAGTTCCCAAGCGAGATTTTCAGCACAACTCTAAAGACATACTACTATACGTTTAAACTGCGTACTAGATCAAATAATATTAAAAATGACTTATAACTTTATTTGTTCACCATTCAAACAAAACAAAATCACTGCATGTATAATTTATAGCAACAAAATCTTTTTAAAATAAAAAAAATAATGTTTAGAATTGTAAAAGTTGAATAAGTTAAATAGTACATTTTTCGCGCGCGTGTTTTTTTAATGTGTGTGCATTTCTTAAATTTAAAGTAGGTAATTCCCAACAACTGAACAGAAAATTCTGAAGAATAAAATATAAATTCAAATGAACTTTCTTAAAGTATAAAAAATTATACAGTTAACATTATATGAATTCTTGGAATCACACAAATAACAAATAAATCTTAGACAGAAATTTATTTATAATCCCTAGTTCTTGGGATGAAATTCGGTACACAACGAAATATATACTTAATTTAAAGTAGGTAATTCCTAACAACTGAACAGAAAATTCTGCAGAATAAAATATATATATTCAAATGAACTTTCTTAAAGTATAAACAATTATACAGTTAACATTATATGAATTCTTGGAATCACACAAATAACAAATAAATCTTAGACAGAAATTCATTTATAATCCCTAGTTTTTTAATGGATTAGATGATTTTGAATTTATAGCGGCTACAATACGACTGCTCGTTCTTGATATATATATGGAGGTTTTAAATGTGCAGAGAGCGTGGTTCTCTCATACACTACAGTCCGTGGTCATGCTTTCTGTATTTGCTCTGGAAAACCGCAAGTCGAAGAAGGCATTTTATACGCTAAACTAAATCAAATGTCTCGTCTTGTTAAATGAGAAAATTTTAACCTCACGCTGCACAAACGGGAAAACAGCCCCGAGAGTTGAAGGCCTATAAAATACATAGAGACGACACTATTTTAAACGTTCGTCAATCATATTTTTTCTTGGCACTGAATGTATAAAATGAAACAGAAATCCAGAACGACAGTGATACATGTAGCTCAGCCAAAAGCATTTACCAAAGATAAAAAAAACACTAAAACACTTTGGACACTTATTGACTTCACAAGTTGCCAATCGAACAGAAATTAAGGTGTAAAGTAGTTGTTAAGTTGACATTCCGGTACATATAGGAAAGGTTGTACTTTAAGAGTAATGATTAACTTTACAAGCGGACATTTACAGACAACGAAGGATCCACAAATTAACATTTCTAGAAAAGGTTGGACGTACTTTATGTTTGTTTATTGTTATATATCATTTCCATCTAAATCGCTTTGATACAAACTGCTGAATCGACTGATTGAGACAACAAGCATGCAGTCAGGGCTATACCATGTGTGTTCCGAGTAAGGTGGGGAAAGATGATTTTGACATTATAGTGGCTACAATACGACTGCTCGTTCTTGATATATAAATAAGAGGTTTAAATGTGCAAAGGGCGTGGTTCCCTCTTTTCATACAATCTATGGTCATGCTTTCTGTATTTGTTTTTGAAATCCGCAAATCGAAAAAGGCATATTATACGTTAAAACTAAATCAAATGTCTCGTCTTGTTAATCGTGAAACTTTTAACCGCGTGCTGCACAAACGGGAAAACAGACCCGGCAGTTGAGGGCCTATAAATTACATAGAGACGACACTATTTTAACCGTTCGTCAATCTTATTTGTTCTTGGTACTGAATGTATAAATGAAACAGAAATCCAGAACGACAGTTATACATGTAGCTCAGCCAAAACCATTTACCAAAGATAAAAAACACTGAAACACTTTGGACAATTATTAACTTCACAAGTTGCTAATTGAACAGAAAATAGGACGTAAAGTAGTTGTTAAGTTGACATTCTGGTACATAGAAAGGTTGTATGTACTTTAAGAGTAATGATTATTTATTTACAAACGGACATTTACAGACAAACATGACAAAGAAGGATCCACAAATTAACTTTTCTTGAAAAGGTTGGACGTACTTTATGAATTTTTATTGTTATACATCATTTTCTTCTGACTCGCTCTGATACAAACTTAATACCCCATTACGGATATTCAGATATAAAATAACTTAATATTAGTTATATGTTTCTTATTATAAGCTATATATAGCAATCGTTTTCTTGGATTTTGTTTTTTATTACGCCTCGGTATCTTGTAATGTACTTGACATATATCTCGCTTAGGTATTAGGCGAAACAAAAACAAGCTTTTCCATGCCAGAATTATTTATTTTAGTTATAATTTAAACACTGATCAAATCTATTCAAAACAATTTTTCGACACCTGAGTAAGGTTCAGAAATGCGCCAAACAATTAATAAGCACAAGCATGATGACATAGATCTAACTAGATTTGAAAAATGTTCTTGAAATGAAGAAAAAGACTTACAAGCGCTGTGGCGACATAGATCTATCTAGATTTAAAAACATTACTTAACGTGGGTTTATTTTAAAATTTTGTCAATAATGTTTTATCGTTGTAACGCCCGTGTCTTTTTTTAATCATATTAAATCATTTTTACCTAGATGTGTAGGAGTTATCGGTTACCCTCCTAACCGCCCTTTTAATTATTGGTTGTAAATGAACTTGTAAGCAATTTTGGTCAAAATATTTGATATTTAAATGGAAATGAAAAAATGCAAAATCATATAGACATTGAAAACGTTCACCCAACCGAATAACTGACATTCGAATCTCTAAAATATTTTAAACCCTTTTTTTTTTCATTTAAGAGTGTGTTTTTTAAATGCGTAGTAAATTTTATAAAGATGGTTAATATATTAAGTGTTTTCGGTGACATAGAAGAGTTCCTATTTTTAGAGATATTCCTGTCTTTACCCCAGCTCGAGATAAGAGAAATTCACGAGATGATTCGTTGCGCAATTTCCGGTACTGGGAGGGCAATTATTCTTATTAACTGTCCGTAACTACTAAAAGTACAAGCAATTGTATTTGGTATTCAGATCACTAGAAATTCTTTTAAAAATTTCTCAACACTTTCACAGCAAATAATCATCACTGCAAAAACATAAATAAACAACTTTAAAATGAGTTATATTAGTGTATTTTAGTACAAGGTACACTTAATGGCAGATATTGTGAAATATAAATATGAGGACTATGGCAAAGTGAATGTTTTGTCATGGTAATACCAAATATGGTTTCGATCAAAATGTGAAATATCAGGTACAAAATAGCACTGTGTGACAAACATTATGTGAAAGTAAGATGCATTAAATTTCATTCAGTTTTATAGAAGGAGTTGTAAATACATAAGCGGATGGTTACCGCAAGTGTAACGGGCGGACGAAAATACGACACGATGAAGTGGCGGAACCCCATCACCAAGCGGGTAGTGTAATAAAGGTACAGCAGTATACAGTACAATATAACACATATCAGTAACTCTCGAGACAATAGTTTTATTTACAACTGCATGGTTTTAATTAAAATTATAAAAACGTTGAAAACCAGTTTGATAAGGGATCAACCAATGAAATTAGTTTGTACAATTTTAATTTTACATCGGTAATCGTGATTATAAAAAAAATCGCTCATTATTTTGTTTCTCCTTTGCTTATACATTGAATCGTGTCAACCAAATTCCTCGACATATCAACATGCGACAATGATACTTTCTGTTTTCATGGGGTTCGTGTTGATGTACATAATACTTTCTGTGTTCAAAAGGTTTCTTGCTAATAAGTTGTTTGCTGCTTTTGTGTTCACGAGTTTTGCTACCCAGGGCTTAGCAATTTCGCATTGGGATTTTCTTCTTTTAATAACTTCTCGATAATATACTAAAACGTTAGACAATAACAGTCGTGCACAAAGTAAGAATTGGCTATATGAAAAAAGAGTAAACTAAATAAACATAGCTGTTTTGTAGAATTTGAATCTGTGTGTATTACTGGTTAATGAATTTAATTTGAAGAATAGTTTCTGTAAATAGAAAAATAATACAAGACGACACCATTTCTCATTTCTAATGCACAGGATATGCAGGTGCATAACAAGTAAAAAACCTAAAATATTTCATAAAAATAGTTTAATTTCTATAGCGTATTTTTTTCAGTCCTGCAGATATTTTAGACCAGACGAAGACATTTATCGTTTCTAAAAATAAAACACAGAAATTAAAATTTAAAATTATTTTTAAATACCCCATAACAACTGTGTCAATATACAAACATTAAAACGCCCTTCGTTTTAGAAACATATTTAATCATTTTTCTTTGTCTAAGGTGTGGGAGTTCGATCTTCCCATCCACACCCCCTATTACACAGTTTCGTTATACATGTATACGGAAATTGTTTAAACGGAAATAACATTAATTTTACGCCAAACATGTTTATTCATTTTTCATTAAGTAAAATGCGGAGTCATCGTTAATGGGTTTAACACCGCACTTCATTTGATCCATCTTGGTGTTCATATTATAACGCAACTTCCTATAAAACTTTAAGACTTGCCACAAGTATCTTTGAATGTGTACAAAGCCTTTGTACATAAGCTGATAGTATAGGAAATGTTGATATTAAAGATGTCTCTCTAAATAGCAAAAAATTAAAAGGGACTTGTTGCAAAGTAAGTAGAAAATGACAGATCGTTAGGGTCTCATTTTATTTTTATTTTTTACTGCAAAGTAGAGAATTATCACAGAATAAAATTACCCGAGGCCCTATTTTTGTGTGATTGGTCTGCTGCATACACTTTTTAATATATTACACCGGGCAAGAACTTTCTTTACAAATAAATATTACCTGGACAAAGAGATTTTTAGATATTTATTTGCTTTTTGCTGGCCAAACCCTCAGATAAATATTGCTTGAGATTTTTTTTTTGTAACCTTTAGGACCTTGGTTTTTCCACTTAATATTTGTATTAGTGCGATTGCTTGACATCGTGACTTACAGACTTAAGAAAAGGATTTTAATACTAGGATTATTTATTAACTTGCACGTGAATTAAATGAAAATTCTGACTACTGTCAGAATGTAGGATGCTTTTTTCGTGGCTTTAGTGAAACAAGTTATTACGAAATTGCACTTGAAAATTGCAGGTATTTGTAGGCGTTCAAGGTCGCAAAGTATTATGCTAGTCTTGACAAAAAAAGTGTGATTATAATTTGATAAAGAAAAGGTGTAACTGTCTAGAATACAATATTACGTTTAACCTATACAAATAAACCAGATAAAACACAACCCGATATTATAAGTTGGGCTCGATTGTACTCGATTGGTAAAATATATGTATTATAAGCTGTTATCAACGTAAATGTGAATATATAATGTCAGAAATAAACTCAGAAGGCTAATGTACTCTAGCTTATTTTACATATTTAAAACTTGTGATCGTGATGATATATTTTAATCCCCATTTTCATATTTTTTACTGATGAATGTTTCATATACCAACTAAAGTTCTTGAACCTGCATTCTGTAGCAACAAAAATATGCGTATAACGGTATAAATAACTATACTCATTGATAATTCTATTCATGCTGTAATTTATTGATATTAAGTGCTTTGATTGGATAAAAACACCTAAATGGCGTCTTCTCAGATAATTTATATATCGATATTTCCTCTGAGCGGACAACTTTCATTATCCAATGTAAACAATATGGCGTCCTCCTAGCGTATCGTCAGGGTGAGGGGACAATGTTTTCTCTGCCCCAATGATTTCCAATTAAATCGATTGAGATTTCAAATAAAATATAATATAAATACAATTTAGTGTTTCATTTTGTTTTTTTCCTATCAATATCTACAGAACCGCGATTCCTTTGGTACTATGTTTTGCATTTCCCTACGCTTTCCGGCCTAGGTACGTTTTGAGGTCTAGATGGGTTTCTGTAACTGTTTTGCTGTTTTAAAAAACGCAACGATTATTTCACAGAATTATAAGGATTAAACACTCTGTTTTTAGGAAATTATCAATGTGTAAACTCCGGCGACTCCCTCACAAACTTGACATAAAGTCCTTCGTATTTAGTTTGCGAGTGAGTCGCCGGAGTTTACACATTGATAATTTCCTAAAAACCCAGTGTTTAATCCTATAATAAATGCGTTACATAATGACATGCAAGCTTTAAATTTAAAACCCTCAAGAAAGTATTGCTCCATCCCCTAATTTACCCCCTTCAGATATTAAGTAGTATGGCTATATGTGCTTCTCTGTTGAAATTTGAAAAGCTGTGTCGTGGTGATACTGAACTTAAGAAGGTAAGATTGTTTACATGACGCAAACCATTAGTCAACCAGTCAGTAAAAAGACGTCAGACATCCAGAGAACATTAAGCTGAAAATCAGCAAACAAGTAGGTAAGCAGACGTCGAATTCTAGACATGACGTTTAAGCATTACAAACCAGTCACTGTTAAACATACTTAACCAGACAGTAAATAGACGTCCTAGACATGACGTAAGTAATCCTAACCAGTCACAGTTAAACATACTTAACAAGACAGTAAATAGACGTCCGAATTCTAGACATCATGTAAGCGATACTAACCAGTCACTGTTATACATACTTAAGCAGACAGTAAATAGACGTCCGAATTACAGACATGATGTTAAACAACATTAACTATTAAGTAAGCAGACGTCCGAATTCTAGACATGACGTAAGCAATACTAACCAGTCACTGTTAAACATACTTAACCAGACAGTAAATAGACGTCCGAATCACAGACATGATGTTAAACAACATTACCTATTAAGTAAGCAGACGTCCGAATTCTAGATATGACGTAAGCAATAATAACCAATCACTGTTAAACATACTTAACCAGACAGTAAATAGACGACCGAATTACAGACATGATGTTTAACAACATTAACCATTCAATAAGTAGGCGTCCGATTCCCAAACATAACGTCAATTCTAATATGACGTCCTTATAACGTCAAACGATATGTGACCACTTAGCACACGCGCAATGCGATGTAACGTCTAAGAGGTTTGAAGTCGTCACACTATCAACTATTAAAGTTCTTATTTAAAAGTCAATAAATAAGACAGCGATCGCACGTTATGGTAAAATGTCCACCGTACATTGCAAACGTAAAAGGATTTCTTGACCAACAATTTTTCTTCATGAAAATAGCGGCTAGACAATCGTGGCATATAAGGCCAGCTTGAATTGAAAAACACAGGATTTTGTCATATCAGAATTGTAATAATTCATTCTGGGTATAATGTCGAACTCATTTACAATGTACATAGGCTGAACCTTTATATTCATATTTTCTACCTCGCTCTAACTCGGTCAAAAATAATCGAATATAAAGACCAAGCCCATGTGTAAATTAGTACAACATCATACCTTTAATGAATTATTTCTTAAATATACGTAAGCAGTCAGTAAGAAGACCTCCGAATTTTAGAAATGACTAATAAAGTTCTACAGAAAAAGTATTTTAACATTCCTTCTGATCGTTAACACACCTTACTGGTTAAATAAACTGCCTGTATAAATGATAATAATCCTTATTCATATAAAATGTCATCAAAGATACTAATTTTATACATTTCTCGCTTAAACCAAAATACTGAAAAACCAAATAATCCATGTGTAATTACGTATTACCTGGTTTGACGTCACGTGCTTTAACAACGCAATCCCTATCATGTTTATCAAAGTGCACTTGACTATCCTATACGTGTTTTGTAAGTTACCTATACTGAATTCCGAATTATTAGAAAAATAATATGAAAATTTATAAGAAACACAATTAACGTCGGCCATAAACTGAGGATATGTCCAAAAATATTTTACTACGATACTTAATGTTCTATGAATCGCCCTAACAACCTATCAGTTATTGCCTCGTTCTGAATATAGCTGAACTACTGCTGGCTGGACGTTTTTTGCAATCAATCAATCAATCAATCAACCAATCAATCAGCCAGTCAAGTTTTGTGAGTGTGTTTATTACATTAACAAATTTGTGAACTATTTAAAAACACATTTCCGTGTTAAAGATTTCACACAAACGCATTTTTTTGTCCCGATATATCCCTATAGAGAAAAGTGTGTGCATATAGAGAAAAAGTATGTGCATATATAAAAGCAAGTACACATAAGGCATTTACGGCGTTCCATAAGTATTCAATTTTATGGAACTTATTGTATCTCTTTGATAAGAAATGTGATTTTTGTACAAAATATGTATATGGGATATATTAATTTATTAAATCAATAACAAAACTACGATAGACGCAATTGTTCTATGACAGGATGCGGAGTAAAATCAAAGTACTATTTCACTTTCTATAATGTTAAAAATGTGGAAATACCTTTTTGTATTTTCTGTTTCTTAATATTTAATGTATCACTTTTCATCGAAGTTCGTTTAATCGACTAAATTCATTGCACGTTCATACACCATGTACACAAAACTTGTCCGCGTATCTCTTTCCTTTTTTTTCGTTTTTTTTTTTCTTTTTACATTTTTGTATGTGTGCACTTTTGAAAGAAACTTAAGTGACCTGGACCATGTTTCATAACACATCTTAAATTTGAGGATCTCCTCAACTTATTCTCAACTCAAATATTGACCAATCAGATTGCTGGAGAATTTCAATTTTGAGGAAAATCTGCACCGATTCGAGGAAAATCTCCGCTTGAGAAGTTTTATGAAAAACTCTAATATATCATATCAGAAAATGACGTAATTTGATACTTATATCATGATAGGGCACACTGGACAGTCATCGGGACCCCCAGTTTGTACACCTTCGCTAAGGATTTTATATCAGATGATAAGCTTCTGCAACAACTTGTAAATTGTAATAATAAAAATAAACTGAAAACTTTAAAATCAAATTCAAAAAACCTTTTTAATAAATGGTTTCAGAAATTATATCAGAACAAACTTGATTTACTAAATGAAAGTAATAAAACATTTATATAAAAGCATAAAAGAAGATTTTAACAGAGAATTCTATCTTTTATTTAAAGATTTTGAATCTAGAAGGGTCCTTACAAAAATCAGAATGTGTGACCATAATCTAGCCATAGAAAAGGGTAGATACTTCAAAATTCCCAGAGAGCAAAGACTATGTGTTGTTTGCAACGTAGTAGAGGACGAGGCTCATTTTCTGCTGCATTGCAAGACAAATGAGTCTTTGCGAAATACTTTACTCAAAGAATTTATTGAAGATGCTGATCAATACGAACAACATAGTGACATTAAAAAATTAAAAATAGTTCTAAATCCAAAAAGCTATAAACAAGTTAATGTTATAAGTTCCTTTATAAAACAATCATTAGTATTGAGGATGGGGGACTCTTAATTAAATACTTGCAAAGCTAATACATACATTGTTCATGTAAAATACTATGTTTTATATGTTAATTGTGTATTTCTACGGTTATATTGTTTAATTATATAGTTTTGTCACAAACTCTGTTTAGATGTTTATATGACAATAAAATTTGTATTTGTATTTGATAACTGATTTAAGTGTGTACAGTTAGCAGTAATGTTAACAGTAAATGTAAAAAAAGTCTTAGAAAAGGGTTTTTAACATTTATGGCCTTTGTATAATCAATATACATATTTTTATTTACAGTGGGTTAGTTACATCTGTCAAATTTCGTTTGCTTAACCTCAGCACGATTCAAACTCGCACCGTCGAGACATTGTGGCACCCAATTTGCCTGCACTAAACTCAGTATTTTTTAATTCGTTATACAGTATGTAGGATAAATGTAAAATTCAAGATTTTATCAATAATATAATGGTATATTGTTCCACAATCTGGACATGTTACACGCTTAAGGTGCAATTCCACGCAAGAGTTATTTCCACAAAGACGTAAAAGTCATTCACTGCGCATTTTAACATTCCTTAATACCGCTTGCGTAACTATAATCCAATAATTATGTTTTGGAATTTCACAGATTATTGGGTTACTAGAGCAAAAACGACTTCCTATTTATAGATGTCCTTCAAGTTTAATTGTAAGATGATAACAGAAGCATACTGCATTGATTGTGTTCAGAAAAGGATACGATTATGGAACTATTTTAGTTTTTGATACTTAACGGCATAACGGATACAAATGCAGTCGTACTGCTGAAGAGCAAGAATATTCCCATTTGTTTTATTTTTTCATAGTTCTTTGGGGCAGTGAAGTAAATGGATCATTAATTTATAGGTGATTATTAATTTATAAGGGAAACATTACTTTATAGGGGACCATTAGTTTTTAGGTATGTTAGAAATTTGTATACCGCTTATAGCTTTAACGTTTAATAACCCTATAAGAAAAACTTGTCAGAAAGAAAAAGCTGGCAGAATTAAAGCAAATATTTACATCTGTTAGCATCTTATTTAACAAATAGTTCACACTGAGGGTCATATGGCAGTTAAGAAATCATTGGAAAATAAATTTTCCAAGTATAATATATGATTACGTTCGGCCAATAATGCCAACTGTATACAGCCTCTTCTGGGCCTATGTTTACCCTCCTCCGCGTATATATTATAATAGTATAAATAACATAGATTAGTTGGGACGCTTCCTAGAATTTGCGGTGTTTCGTGGACTACATTTTTACGTAATGTGACCAAATAACTTTACAATTTGTGCCCTTGAGTTGTATTACTACACTGAAATTTCAGTCTATTGCAAGGCTTCACTGTATGATTAATTTAACAACAAGATATTAGACATATTAACAAAAATACAGTGTTTGATTGTATGTATGATTGTATTTTCTATACCTTCCTGGAATTTAGAATCTTTGTCCGAAAGTAAAAGATATCAATCGAGATAGGGAATAAATATGTATTTTGGAAAATGTGTGTTATTAACCATTTGAGATGCCAATGTTTCGTCTAACCATTACTCATCAGCCACTTTTGGTGGGAGGCAAAATAATAGAGTTCAGTAAGGCTTTCATCTCCAAATTATAAAAAATAGTGCCAAAACCTGCTAGGCCTACTTAAATCTACATCTTGGAAATGAAAAAGCATAGAATTAAGCATTTTACTCCTTAAGAACAAAAAGCGTAACAATGATTATACCAAGGAATGGATCTATCTTTTATGTCCTGCATTGAAATTGGACCACTGGGCTGTGATACTTTCAACCAGTATAGTCAGCAATCCAGTAATAAATAAATAAACATTTGTATAGAAATTGAATTGTCGAATGTTTGCCAACTAGAAGGACATTCTGTAATCTCCAGCGGACGACGCGCTGAGCAATTCTGTGCGTCCAGTCTGTGACTAGAATGAATACAGAAATTAGAAACATAATTAGATGAGATCTGTGTCTATCGTTTATGTAAATTACGAAAATGTCTTTAATTATTATATAGATAGAGATGAAATATCGAATTTTCCGAGTGACAGAAATCACGGTAAATCACATGTGAAAATTATCGTTTATTTTCACTCTCTGGTTTTTTCCCGCCAAATATTGCAGTTGGTTTTGTGCTATACAGATATTCATCCGCCGTTCATTAAATTTAGGATTGAGCATTAAAATGTTACGAAAACAATTTTGATCTATATAATAAATAGGATAATCAATTGGGCATCGTGAATATCCAAAATATGATCACTCGTGCTGCATAAAACATCAGATTAAACTCGTGCGCGAACAAGTTCCGCGCACTCGTTTAATCAGATGCGTTATGCGGCACTCGTGATCATATTTCGGATATTCACTCCGCCCAATCCTATAAATGTTTAACTGTACTTTTGCATAAAGGGATACTAAAATAGAACAGATTATTTCATGCTAAGTTCCTTTAACAGATGACGGTAACCAGGGATATATGTTTGGTTTCATTCTGGAATTTTCTTTTTTGTATTTTAAACGTCAGAGAGTTAATATTTACTGCAAACTACTTTCATTCAATTGCTTTTTTAAGTGGTAAAATCAATTTGTCTCGTAAAGTAATCAAATTTAAGTGTATGAAATCTGACGCACTATTGCACAATTTTAATTAATTCTTTGTGTTGAATAACTAATCTCTCTTATTTCAAATTCTTGAAATTTTTCTCAGATATACAATAAACATTTCTTGAAAATTAGACATTTCGCAAAAACATAAGAGGAGATTAATCTATTTAGAAGAAAACAGGATATAAGGATCAACTGTTTTACATATAAATAAAATAAATGCATATGTAAATCCATATAAAAAGAAAAAAACGTAGCCAAGAGACAGACAATACAAAAAGATTAACTGAAACTAACACAGAAAAACTTAACACAAAACTGGATATGTCCGTAGAGTTGGTCCAGTGTGATAACAACACCTGATCCACGTGTGAACCCCGTTGTGACTATTGTCAAAGTTCTGTTTACGACACTGCAAACTAAGTCTGTGTCATTTATGGTGGTTTTAAAAAAATCAGCACAAAAAAATAGTATTAGTAATTTGTTTTGGTTGAATTTAGTTATTAGATCTGATGGAGTGCCAAAGCTAAGGATTTTATTATCGCAATTCAAATTACTAGTAATTATATTATATAAATATATATATTACAACACATTGAGAAATGAAACATAACATTTAAGTTTAACTAAATGTTAGGTCTTTTGTAATATTATGATACCGTGCCGTTGTCAGATTTTTTTCATTCCGTTTAGTTTGATTGCTCCCGTACTGTCAGTAGAAAAATAACTTCTTAGTAAGAAAAGTCCGATTGAATCATAATTCTTAAACCGACTAGTCCTCGCACTGACAGTGTTGAACATGTGAAGACGATAAATTAAACCAATGGGGTTCAATATGTAACGTTTCAGGAAGAATGTTACTTAATTAAAAAATGGTTATCACATGTGAGATAAACGAAATATATTAACAATTGATCAATATGAACTAACTAGATTAAGATAACTAATATTTTGTAAATATTGGTGATTTAAAGCTTGTATTAATACAACTTGACAACGAATCCCTAAATTGGAATTCTAATCTTAGGAATGGATGTGTTAACTTGACATTTTATAAACGGTATTGAGTATCGACCTTTTTCAAAGACAATCACGGAAGTCAAAATATTTTTATAACGTGCATAAGTTGACATGAAACACCGGAAGTTCATTCCCAGTTTAAATTGTGACTACTGTTGCTTATCTGTATTTTTCGTAGTTTTTCCTCAATCATTGTTGTTGTTTGAATTTTTTCTGGCCACATCTTTGACCTTGTTGGGTTTTTTTTCTTTGTTCATTGTTTTGTAATTTACAGGCCATTTGTTTGACATTATTCGTTGTTTTTATAATTTTTTTGAAACGTGTTTATCTTTGTTGACATGACATAGTACAGACTCATAATCTGAAAATGTATGAAAGGTTGAACAAAGAAATATAGTTTCACGTCCTATGACCACCACAGTAAACCTTCTACGGATAAAACCATTCAACCTATCTGAACCACAACTGTCGACCTAATACGGGAAAAACAGTCGATCTTCTACGGAACACCACAGTCCGCCTTCTTCTGACCACCACAGTCGACTTCAATTTACCACCACAGTCAACCTCCTACGGACCACCACAATTGACCTCCTACGGACCACCACAATTGACCTCCTACGGACCACCACCCAAGTTGACTACCTACGCATTACTAAAGTCTGATAACCACATTCGACCTTCTACGGACTACCACAGTAAACTTTCTACGGACCAAAACAGACGACCTTCTACAGACCACCACGGTCTAACATCTACAGACCCAGTCGACCTTCAACAGACCAAAACATTCGACCTCCTGCGGACAACCCTTATCAACTCTGATTTTTAACTGCAAAGATTGTATCATTCTGCAAACGCGAGACCCCGGCTTTGACTTCCTTATATTCAACGGTTACATGATGATTCTAGTGTTATTACAGCATATAGAGTTTGTAAGAATCAGAGGCAGTAAACTACAACGGATTTTCCTTAATTCATGTTGGCATGTTTGCCTTTAATTCATACATATATATGGTTAGTACCAACGAGGGAAAACCCAAATCAATTAACACTTAATTTGTATTCGATAAAACATAAATCGTCAATGATATTTCTATTTTATCAATAAAACTGTATTGGATTTTAATAAATATTTAATTATAACAACGGTTCCGCAATTACAATTGTACTCTGTGATCTGACATTAAATATGCCAAGATAAATTTACTGTGCCAGGTGCACGTGTCGCCTATTTAGGATTCATCTATTGGCGTTATAACTATTGTAATGTCCTAAAACGTTCCGTTATTTCAAGCTCACTTAGGACAGAACACATTTTATATAGAAAATTTGAAAAAAGAGATCGCAATTTCAGGACAGTACATTTACACATTTAATAGATTCATTGTTGTGTTATTCTTCTATTCCCAACTTAAACATATAAGAGTAACTTTTGCATAAAATTTCAAGATACTGAACCAAAGGGACAATTTTTGTTCGTTTTTGACATTATATCCACGCTCGACAGAGTCGGGGGTATATAATGGTCCTCATGTCCGCCCGTCCGGCCAGGCGTCCGATCATCCATCCAAATTTGGTTTCCGGATGATCATTCAAAAAGCTTGCACCCGATTTGAATGAAACTGAAAGTATCGGATATTGTTATAGATCAAGAAGCCCGTCAAATTTGGGAGGAAATCCGTTACATTTCACAGGTCACAGTACACAAAAAACGTTAGAATTTTTTTACAAAAAAAGATTTTTCCGGACAATATCTCAAAAAGTTTGCATTTGATTTCAATGAAACTTTCGAAAATAGTTTCATATTACATGGATCAGGAGCCTATCAATTTTTGGCGAAATTCAAATTTTAAAGTCACAGTTGCCAAAACATAGTAGAAATTTTTACACACAAAAAAGTTTGCGGACAATAACTCAAAACGTTTGCATTTAAATCCAATGAAACTGGGATTTAGTTTTATATTAAGTAGATCAGAAGCCTATAGATTTTGAGGAAAATCCATCAAATTTCAAGTTCCTAATTCTGTGGCATGTGTACTTGGTCACTTTACTCCACAATCAAATAATTTATATGAAATACGCACTAAAAGTAACCTCTATTCGGACTATTTTCTACCTTCCACGATAAGACTCTGGAACAAGCTCCCACCTGACATGTCGAAATTATACGTCTACTTACAGTTAAAAAACAACTTATAAAATCAAGATAATAAGGCACCTCCAAAATATTATTATGCTGGCTGTAGACAAGGTCAAATATTCCACTGTGGATTACGCATGCACTGCTCTTCTCTAAACGAACATCTTTTCTCGTGTATTTTTGTCGACTCGCCCAACTGTGTATGTGGACACACTGAGTAAACTGCTCATTACTTACTATATTGCCATATATACAACATTATAACCATTAGAGACAACAATTTTTCTTTTAAATGCAATGTGCTTCTTACTATTTAGGTCAGAGAGTCAGTATAACGCCTGAACAAAATACAGATATAATTTTCAAAACTCAAAACTTCATCACACAAGTAAAAGATTCTAAGCAATATCATATTCTTTCTAGCATTTTATCATCCACTGTTTTTAATACTTGTGTTGTTTCTTCCTTAGTTATATATTGTCAAATTAGGGTTAAATTATATAAACATATTTCCTTCGTGTAGCATGTTTACACATCTTGATAAAGTAGTACTGTTTCAATAATTAGGAAACGGACTTGATATAAACTTTTACTAGCTTGTTTCCGAATCCTACGTATGTATATGTCTGCTTGTAACTTTGTGTGTTATTATTGAAATAAATATGTTTAAACTAAATTTCAAGTTCACATTTGCCAAAAAATGTTTAAATTTTTAGAGAAAAAAAGTTTCTGGACAATAATGCAAAAAGTGTGCATTTTATTTCAATGAAACTTTAGGATATTATTATATATCAGCTGGGTAAGAAGCCAATTCAAGAACCGATTTAAATAAGTTAATATGCCTCTTTTCCTATTATATATTGTTTTGTATAATATAATGCGACTTTTTATTACTTTAACGTGAGAAATTCAGGCCTCTACTCTATAAGCGGATGTTATAATTGTTTCAATATCAATACATGTATATGCCAGTCATGTTATGCTTAGAACGTCCTAAACACAAGCTTTCCCACCCTGATAAAATCCTATCGTTATTATTGAATTATTGGCATTTGCTATTTTATTTAGCAAAAATTGTAGGAACTTTTATACGTGTTAACAGACTTTCCCACGCTATAAGAGTAGAGAACTCGTTGTTACTTTATGCTCGATTTCCTGAATTTTTTGTTACGCTTATAATTAAACAATTGAAATCTTCCATGCTTCTTTGGAACTGATCACACAGAAAACGCAATATCCGTACAACTGATTAAACTTATTAAGTGTTCATTATGTTGAACGATAATCCATATTCGCACCAGTGGTCTTTATGTTAATGTGTCAATAACGAGGAAACGCAGATCAAAAGAATACTGCATTCTGGTACCATAACATGCCATTCCAACATGGGGAAAACCCGAAATTAACACGCAATTAATATTCAATAGAGTTATTGGATCCTGCGGTTAGATCACCGATCATTGAACCGTCATCAATGAAGCTGTTTAAAAATAGAATTTTCAACTGTGCATCGCACTGACTGACTACATTGTTGAGCATTACAACTATGGGAAATTCACATCAGGACAGTTACAAGTTGTCGTTAATATCTTATTAATAAACAATGCAATGTTAGACGACAATGAATATTTCAACTTAGACAGTTTAGGGAAGTCCAACTGAATGCATTATTTTATCAAATTTAACAGTACACTTAATTTAGCTTCATAAAACAGTATGCACATGTTTTTGACGTTTCTAATATTTCG
Source organism: Limnoperna fortunei (assembly GCA_944474755.1). Lineage (NCBI taxonomy): Eukaryota > Metazoa > Mollusca > Bivalvia > Mytilida > Modiolidae > Limnoperna > Limnoperna fortunei. The sequence continues at coordinate 71,784,320 of OX104114.1, read as the reverse complement.
TCGTCGAAGTGTTTACCACAGTCATTTACTGTTAGCCACGTTCGAACATTAGTGGTGTGCTCAATACCACCCTGAATTGACAAGAATTGCCAGTTTTATGTTTAAAATGTGTGATTTGTTTTAGGTACGGCAAATTACATCTATTAAAAGAAAATAATTTTAGCATACAGTATCAATGTTGGTTTTCTGTCGTATATATTGAACAGGATGTCGTGGACATCAAATTGTTAAGCGACCTTGAAATGTTGTGGGAAATCCAGATCATATACACATTTATACATTCTGCCGACATAGTATGGATGTTTATGTTCATTTACAACGATTAGAAACCAAAACGTAAACAGAAACATATTCGGAATTTCACATTTTATATTTCCGTCGATGTAGCCTAACCGATATAAAAATGTGTTTCGTTCAAGCACCTATTTGAAATTTTGGCTTTGTTTTTTAACCTTGGCATCTTTGATGACATTTTATTTATCACTAAAATTTATTACACCTATCATTCAGCGATAGGGACAATCTAAAGCACGCCTATAAGTGATGATACTAGTTAAGGAAAAGATCAAACCTAATTAATCACACAATTGGTGACGTTGTCTGTCCAAAAAATTACTGTAAACCAGAATTCTATTTTATAGTAATTCAGGACTTGTTAGAAAAAAGTCATTATATAAATAGCTCACGAAATTTAATATCAGGGGAGAAAATTTTAAACGGCACCATGTATTTCTACAGTCTTAGTGTGGAGTCAATTTTGAAATGATAATATGAAGTCGATTATTGCAATGATATTTAGTTTTATAAATAAATAATCTAAAGTTTAATAAGAACTCGGCCATTAATAGATTAGATATAACTCATGAATCTTTGGAGTGATCATTGAGCAATGAGGCTCTAGTTTCCCTTTTCTAAATTAACATATGATGTGGCAAATTTTGGTTTGTATGAGAATGAACATCTTATTAAACTCAATAATTAAAACGCATAATATAGCGATTCAATTACTAATTGTTGCCTGAAATTTTAGTGTAAGTATGATGATGATAATAAATCCATGAAATTACAAAGGTATCTCTTTCTACGAAACAAAGATAAATTTCAATAGATTAGATTTCTTCCTGCACACCTCTGACAGCGCCGATTAAAAAGTATTGATGTTTTGAATTTAAACAAGTTATGTAATTTAAAAATCCAAACTTTGTCATTTATATTGTTCCCTTGACCAGGAGATGGCACTGGAGATCATCAAGTCTGGAATGACAGTACTCCTGCATGTTTATGAAAATATGAAAGTTGAGGTTATGCACAGGATATCATAAAAGTGGCAGTATGTATGGGTTACTTTCTCTAAACATATTATAACTGACAGATGACTGAGGTGTTGTGTATATTTTGATTACTGAACTTCTTTGTCTTTCCAAAAATATTAACTCCCCAAAAATGATCTTAAATTTCTACTCCAAAATTGTTTTCATTGCCGCAATCTCTTTCTTCCTTTTAACCCCAGTTATGATTTTTCCGGATTTTGACACCTCCATGTGTAGGTCAACTCTCAGTTCTCTATGATTTGTTGTTGCCCACTGTTTTGTTTGCGCGCGTGTGTGTCTAAATTTATTAAATATTTTTATCACACAGTGTTCTGTTTGCATTCCACAGAAGGTGACGAGTGCTGGTTTTATATTTTCTTGTCATGTGTTTTGATTTGCCTAAGTCGTATCCTTATACATGTAGTAAATACTATACTTCAGTTAGACAATTTCACATCAATACATCAGCAAAGAACCGTTAGTTTTGACATCAGTTGTATTCATATCTTATTGTTTTAGACACCACAGAGTCATTTCTGTACTTTCCATGCATGGTTTAAAGGGACTCTATCATAATAAAACATTTTGAATCTTGAGCATTGTATATATATACAATCAAATGTTGGGCATATATAAATCGACAATTATAAATAGAAATTCGAAACGAAACTATATGCACGCATCTGTATTATTGCTTACAGATCCATTCTGATTGTATGAAAATCGTTGTAATTAAAGCTCAGGTCGCACAAAAACATTGTGTATGTAAATGACATGTTCAACCAAAAGTAACACTAGGCCAGTGAAACTCCGTTTGTTAGCGGACGCTAGTACTTTCACTGCTTCCTGCAGCTCTTCGGGCGACGCCCAACACTGTTAGAATTAGATTTTTAAAACTGTCAAGTTTTTCTTTATCTTCAGCGGGATTTTCTTTATCTTCAGCGGGATTCGAACTCACACCGTTGTGACACTGTGGCACCAATTCGCCTGCACTATGTCTAGCGGTCTAGACCACTCGGCCTAATCCGCTATATATATAAATATATGATATTAACCCTGTATTCCTGATGTTTCAGAAATCCGCTGGATAGATATATTATATGGCTTTCTCGTGGTTAAATTAAATAAATTATTGACTAAAACAATAACATTTATCTTACCAAATTTAGCATACTAGCTAATCGTATTTTTACCTTTGTTCATCTTTGTCTATAAAATATACAACTTTGTTTTTATGTTTATCACATGTATATGTTTAAATTAAGCATTATGCTATGTATTGCCCCGTGTATGGGTTAATAAACTCTGATTTAGTGGTTGGAAACAAGTATTTCGTAATATCGATTTAATGTTCAAATATAACATTATCAACTATTTATACAAAATGAAATAAATTACCATAATCAGAAAGGACAATTAAGGGAAGCAAATTTGAAAACGTATTTTTCCATCTTTTATTTGTATTAAACCTTTTTTTTAATATACACCATAACTCTGAGTCGTATTTAAGAGACTACGTTGCATACAGTGCACTGGTAAATAAATATTTAGTCAATTTTTGAAGATTTGCTTTTTAACAAATCAAATCAAAATCAAATCCATTGAATATCGTTCGTTTTCCTATCAAATCGGTTTAAAGATTATTGTAAATCTTCTCATGTGTTTGCACAATTTAGTTGTCAAAGGTTTTGGTACACATTGATTTCTTTTATCATTTTTTTTGCAATAAATTATATATTCGTTCCAATACCAGGACACATCATCGCAAATCTGGGAATTCCGAATTTTAACACACAAATATTGTTTCAAATGCAATTTATTGCAAAACAATTCATTAAACATTAAAAAGTCCGATGTTCACAAAGTTTGAATGTCATAATATACACAAAACATAAAACACCTATCCAAAAATATAGTAAAAAATCTAGTGTTGTAAGTAGCTTTGAGTTTTTTTATACGAGAAAGATTTCGAGCGATTTTATAGCTGTTCGGCGACTTTGGTGTCCTTTACGTACAAATTATTCATGTTTAGACTCGTAACATACAGTTAACAGAAAGCACGAATGAATAAAAGTACTAGTATCTATAAGAACAGTAGTTCTTTGGCAATAAGTAAAATAAAACTACAAAAAGACCCCAAAACATATCAAAAGCTTGAGTCTGTAATCAATTTCAATACGCTCCCACTCTGTCATCGTAACCAGTTAACGTACTTGATTAGCCGTGTTTAGGCAACATAATGATCATCCCCGGGTTCAGCGGCGCAGGAGTAGGCCACGTAATAGAATCATCCTTGGTTTACTGATTTTGGAGCAAGCAACCTAAATGCAAGCAGCCTTTATTTACCAGCGATGGAGCAGGCAACGTAATAGAATCAGCCTTGGTTACCATTGATGGAGTAGGGCATGTTAAAAAACAGCCTTGGTTTATCAGCGATAGATAATGCAACGTAATAAAATCATCTCTGGTTTAGCGGCACAGAAGTAGGCCACGAAATAGATTCAAAATTGGTTAACTGACTTTGGGGCAGGCGACCTAATGTAAGGAGCCTTTTATCGGCGATTGGAGTAGGTACGTAATAGAATCAGCCTTTGATACCGGGGATGGATTAGGCAATAGAATCAGCCATTGTAGCCATTGTAACTGGTGTGAGCAACCTGGTGGTAATCAGCAATTCAGAAGGGAACGTTATGCAATCCGCCTTGTTTACCGGCGCTGAACTAGGAACTTTATTAGCATCAGTGGTGGTTTTACCAGTCATGGACTAGGGAATGTAATCAAATCGGAATTGGTTTCCGGCGCTTGAATACGGAACGTAATGAAACTGCATTGGTAATCGGCGATGGCGCAGAAAACATAATGAAGCAGCCTTTATTTTCCAATGTTTTAGTAGGCAACATAATAGAATCAATCATGGTTTACCGGCGATGAAGTAGGCAACAAAATCAATCAGACGTTGTCACTGACGATGGGGGTAGTCCACGAAATGGAATAAGCCAGGGTACTAATAGGGTGATAACAATAACGTAAATCGACATTAGGTCGTCGCAGTCTTAAAGTCGTCGGATTTCTTTATCGCAAGATTCTCGTTGATTGCTTCGTCAGACAAAGTTAGGAGACGGTCCATTTTAAAGCAGATACATTTTTCCCTAAAAGTAATTTCTAGCACTATTTGTGAAATAATCTTATTATAAGATTCTAGTGTTTGTTGAAAAGAACAGGAAAACTATGTATTTTTTCTCTCTTGCCGATATGTTTTGATAATACCATTCACTGGCGATATGCATGTAGGCACGAATCGAGCCAAGGGAATTAATCCATTGATATGTATCATGTATTATAAGTGTAATATGTAATGACCACACGGTTATTTTCACTCTATCGTGTGTATTTATTGATGTAAAGGGCATTGAAAGGGATTGACAACTTAAGGGCACTATCGGCTACATATGGTTCTGGCATTTGTTTAACATAAGAATATATTCTGCATTAGGTCATCATGTTGATTAGATATGGAATATAAGTCACAATGTGTATTAAGCGAAAACTACACCCATATCAATCAATTTGCCCTTCCTAGCCAATTTTGTGTGGATTGTGGAAAAGTTTAACATATCTATTCTATAGCAATCTTGCATAATGTGTATATCCCATTACGGGTATTGCTGGTCGAGTGGTTAAGGAGTTAGTCACAACTATTGACTTGGCCTGTCAACACTGTGGTTGTGGTTTCGAGTCTCACTGCAGGCAGGGTGTACTGGGGTATAATAAAATAAGTTGACGACATTACATCCGACTAGATGACGTCCTTCAGACAGTTGTGTCCTGGAGCCGTAAGAACAACCCTTCTGTCTATTTTCGTTCATTTAATTATATAAGATTAACACCAAGAATTCCGAATGATGTATCATTTGGAGGACAAATGTTTTTTCGTGTTTTGAAAAACAAAAGTGTATACCTAAATATCGTCATCTAGTTAAAAAAGATACAATAAATTCAAGAACTGACGACTTAATGTCGATTTACGTTATCAAGTTGTTTTAAGGAAATTATTTACAACGAAAACCACTTAATATTCTCTTAATAAACAAGTAAATCGGTTAAGAGCGTTTGATACTTATTTATATATGACCATCAGGAAACCTTTTATGATAGTTGTAAACCAATACCTACATATATATGTTTAAATATCGTATTAAATCAACTGTTGTTATCTGAGATCTTTCAAAATGTTGTAGACCACTCGTCCAAAATCCGATATATAAAAATATAGCTTATTAACCGAGATAAATCGTATTCTCAGACATACATGTAGCACATAATATTCGGTTTTAACCCTGTATTTCTGATGCTTCAGAAATCTGCTGGATAGATATATTAAATGGTTGTCACAATACTTAGACGTACATACAATATCTTAATTTACAGCATATACATGTGTACACGTCAGACCCATTAGTAATGTACATGTGTACACGTCAGACCCATTAGTTAGGTACACGTGTACAAGCTGTTCTCATAAGTTAGGTGTGCGTACACCCCATATACCTATTGGAAAGTTGTGTGACACTCTAGATACAGGCAGACCCATCACTTCAAGATGTGTACACCCTATGAGACGCATTAGTTAGATATGTGTACACTCTTGATACACCCCAGACCCATCACTTCGGTATGTGTACACCCAGATGCATTAGTTAGTTGTGTGTACACGCCTGTACCATTAGTGAGGCAAATACACACATGCCAGTGTTTGATTCTAATTAAGGGACTACAAGCATGAATGAAGACATAAATAGGCTATGGTTAGATAAGATCTGTGTGTTTTATTCGATTTCAATCCTATGTCCACATTCAAGCATGACGGATACAATTATGTTTTTTTTTATTATAAAACTGTGTTTAATCTTATTTCTTGAAAAATCTAATCCAATCAGAATTTTAGAAATTTTATAGTTGCTATGGTAGTAGTAACTCTAATGTAAGTCTTAGATTTTACCTTAGTTTATGCAGGGAAACAAAGGACTTTAAAATTTTAAAACATCTTTTCACCGTGGGAAAGCTGTTTATTATCGATTTTCAATCAGTTTGCCCCAATTAAACGCGTTATCCTATTTTTAATAGAATTTCCGCTTTTTCTATTTTTGGCTTTAATATTTATTTTGAGAATGATTTTTATGTATCAACAAGAGAACAATATATGCCCGAAGGGTGGCCCAAGGGCGATATAGTTCGAGGTTCGGCACCACTTGGGATATAGATCTTGGCATTTTATTGCATTATATTATATATCGATCATTTAGGTACATTAATGCGATATAGAGAACAAAAGAGCGCTATAGGTACATGGGTGTGATGAATATTATCTATATATAAATATTTCATATTTGATGGTTTTAATTTTTATCATAGTTAACAGCGGCAATTCTGTTTTCCAGTTTGTTCCACCCTCTTTTAAGAACAAAATGAATAACCAAGAGAGATAAATTACGTTGTCTCTCGGCTACAAAACAGACAAACTACATTGTCACTCACCTATCGCAGGAGACCATTTAAATTGAACCTTGTTTACCACAGCCGACCAACCTATAGTCTTTCGATTGATTCGTCATTACAGACCGGCTACATTGTCCTGCTACTACTATTGGTAACATAGTCCTTCTGTTTCTAAAGCAGACAAACTATATAGTCCATCTGCTTGAAGTCCAAGCGATATTTGAAATAATTATTAAATGTATTTAAGAGTTACAAAGTTTTCATGTGTAAATACACGAATGTGTAAGCGCAATTAATATATGTGTTGTTTTGCATTAAGAGTAATTTTAATGTAATTAACACCATGTTTATAATGTGATATTTGTTCTGCCATTTTTTTAACACAGAAGACAGCTATGGCGTTCCATATTCTGCACTTATTGTTACAATACTATGCCGTCCCTGAGATACCAAAAGTAGTTGCCAAAGGCAACGCAAAAGTTAAATGGTGATATTGAAGGACAGCATTACTATTACTCAAATATGCAGTACACCTATAAAGTACAAACGATAAATTTGACAGAAGTAACAAAACCAGATTGGAAAATAAAAAAAGAATCAAAGATACCGAGGAGGAACCATAAAACGATAAGACAAGGACAGACAAAACCATAGTTAAACAAAAGAGGAAAAAAACAACTAACCTACCATAAAAACCAAAATATTGGGTGACACTTAAACTAGAGGCTCTTAAGAATTTGTATCGCTCACCTGACATGACTTTTCTTGCACATTTTTATTTTAAATTCCGGAAAGTTTATGTGAAGATGCCGTTTCTTTGAATGTTGCCTTGTTGAATTTCCCACCAGGAGCAAATTGTAGGACAGTTTCTGATAAGAAGTTGTTTGTATGTTTTCCAATAGGGTCCTAAACTAAGTCATGCGATGGCGACCATCTCGGATTTTGGATCTGAATAAAAAACTCACTTTGTAACCATCTAAGGTACATTTCTGCAATATTTCAAATCAATCTGCCATGCAGTTTGTAAGAAGAAGATTTCTGTAATTTCAGCCAATTTCAGCAATGGAAGCCATGTTGAATTCGCGAAAAACTCCGAATAAATAAGAAAACTATCCTAATTTTTTCATAATTTGGTTTCATTGTGTGAAACAGTTTCCCAGAAGAGGTTGTTTATATGTTTTTCCCATCAAGTCTTATGTTAAAATAAGTCATGCGATGGCGGCCATCTTGGATTTTGGATCGACATAAAAACTAAAACTTTGTAAAGGACCATCTAGGGTTCATTTCTGCAATATTTCAAATCAATCAGCCATGCGGTTTGTAAGAAGATATTTTTGAAATTTCAGCCTATCAGAGAGCATTAGTGACACTGAAAGCCATGTTGAATTTGCAATTAGCTCGGAAAACTCGATATGATAAGATAACTATCCGACCATCATTTCTTCAAAATCTGGCTTCATCGTGTGGAACGGTTCCGAGAAGAAGTTGTTTAGGAGAAGTAGATTGAAATGTGAAAAGTTTACTACCGACGACGACAACGGACGGACGCCATGCAAGTGATGAGAACAGCTAACACTGACCTTTGGGTCAGGTAAGCTAAAGGGTGAGTCCACATGCTCCGAAAGGGAAAGCAACATACTGCTCCACGCGTTGCACCCCCGTCGTTTTAGTCAAGTCAAAATCCGACAATTATTCTTTCCAGTAATAGTTTTCGTTTCGCCTGCGACGAAAGGCGAGACATATGTATGGGAATCCGGCGGTGGCGGCGTAAATACTTGGACATCTTGCTTCATATATTTGTAAGCCCAAGCCCTAGGTCCATCTAATTTGGTCCAGAGGTGGCTTATGATGAGTACATGCCAGTAAGTGACTTGTCATCTGACCTTGACCTCAATTTCACGGTCCAGCGACTACGTTAAAGTTTTTGGGTTACGGCAGTTCCTCTGTAACTACGCATGGTAGGATTACAATATTTGGTATATAGGTTGCTGATGACTAGTACATGACTGTTTGGTCGGTGTCACCTGACCTTGACCTCAATTTCACGGTCCAGCGACAACGTTAAAGTTTTTGGGTAACGACAGTTCATCCGTAACCACGCATGTTAGGATGACAATATTTGGTATAAAGGTGCTGATGACTAGTACATGACTGTCTGGTAGGTGTCACCTGACCCTGACCTCAATTTCACGGTCCAGCGATTACGTTAAAGTTTTTCGGTTACGACAGTTCCTCTGTACCACGCATAGTAGGATGACACTATTTGTTATATAGGTTGCTGATGGCTAGTACATGACTGTCTGGTAGGTGCCACCTGACCTCGACCTCAATTTCACGGTCCAGCGACTAAGTTAAAGTTTTGGGGTTACGGCTGTTCCTGTGTAACCCGGCATGGTAGGATGACAATAATTGGTATATAGGTTGCTGATGAATAGTACATGAATATCTGGTAGGTGTCACGACCTCAATTTCATGGTCCAGCGACTAGGTAAAAGTTTTTGCATTAGGACAGTTCCTCTGTAACTATGCATGGTATGGTGACAATATTTGGTATACAGGCTGCTGCTGATAACTAATGCTATTTACGTAATGCCTTTTGACGAAATTTATTTTCGTTACTGATGCGGAATGCAGGAGAGACGTTTTTCTGTGTCCACACTTGTTTTAATTTGAACTGTCATTAATTAAAAGGGTAGAATTACCCGTGTACTGTAAACAATGACAAGTTCCGGATCTCTACCATATACCATGTTTGTACAATGAAATCTGAGTATAGAAAAATTTCGGGAATACAAAAATGGGAATAAATTGAATGCTTTTTTAAATGGAAATTAAAATCGTTATATTTTACCCGAGGTAATGTTGTACGTGGAATTATAGACACTATTATTTCGGATAAATTAAAATATTTTTATATCATCATATTTCTATTAGTTCTTAAAAGCTATTCTAGCTAGGTAAATAAAAACGACTACCTAATCGTATTTATAAAATAGTTAAAGTTAAGCACATATCAAGTTACTATTCCTAACTATTACCTAACACAAGTTTTAACAACATGGATTTCGTGTGGTTGTTTTACGATGCAGTTTAGAAGATTTAATGTTGTTTTAAAAATATGGGAAAATTGTGAAAATGCTACATATTTAGTCTTTCAATTTTATGATGATTGTCTTTATTTACTTCATTGTGTAAAATGCTACATATTTTTTATTAGTCTTTCAATTTTATAAGCCGTTATAGTGTCCATAATTGAGTTATCTCCCCTTAAAATATGTAATTTACATTGAATGTATTAGTCGTATATCTCCTTATGAATAATCGTATTGAAATACTTCTATACTTTTAATTTTCAAACTAAAAAAAAAAATCAGACAAGGATAGGCTTCAGACCCTCGTTCCGGTTATGTCCGATTATTTAGACAGACCGGTGCTTAATAAATGATATAGGTGAACACTCAAACACATATTACACTCGTTTATTTGACCCAAATTTGAACGTTTTTCTATTGAAAAAATAGGAGGCCACTTAAATAGCATTGTGCCCATTATAAATGAGACTAAACTCCGAGCCAAAAATACTTTAGTAAAATGGCACACGGCGTGACCACACTTAATTTTGGCCTGATACCAAAGAAAGTATGTTGCCGTCAATTGTCAGTCATATTTATGGCGCCGAATGCATCAGTGACTTTAATAGTATTGCATTTATAGTATATTTAATTTTAAAAAGCGACATTGACCCGGGACGACTAAATACATGTACTACTTATTATTATTGAACGTTTTTATTTGAACGATGCCGTACCAATGATCCTCATTACTCATAAAAGATATAGCTTCGCATGATATAATCTTCATTAGTCATGTACTATCTGCAGGTTTACTACAAATAATGTAGCTTTCAGTGCTTGCGCTAGATCTTGATTAACTATAGTCATTGCATTAAAAAAAAAGACAATTAAATGTGTCTTAAATTTATATGCAACAGTTTCAAATTGTATTTATGTGTGTCGGAAGACAATACATACTTTTTTAATGACAACTTTATTTTTGAATTTTTCATTTTTCATTAAAATTTGCGGACCAGGACATTTTTGGGGGCTTTTCCATCATAAATTTGTTATAAGTTTTTTTACCATAGGACATTATATAATAACCACAACTGTGTCACGGTAAATTTAATCACATATTTTGACTACCACAGTTAGTGACATGGTCACGTCGACAGAATGACTCACGTAATAAGTTAGTGTTTCTTTGGTAAAGAGGGGGGGGGGGCGGTAGTAAATGAGTACCAGTAGAACCATGTTACTAGTTTGTATACAACACAGCACAGTGACTGCCCATGTTGTTGTTTTGATTTAGGCCAATAGGGGCACGATTTCTATGTTAGCTCTTGTATGAATTATTTAGTTTTTTAAGTTTTAAGCCATTTTGAGTTGAGCAATAACACTAACAGGAAGTTTTAGTTCCCGGTGAAAACAGTTCCTTCGATAGGAAGGGTTGGAGTATATTACACCTTGCCCAAAGTCGGACTTGAACACTATAGTGTTGACATACCAATGATCTATTGTATCCACAACACTCGACTATGTTTAAGAAAATCGACTAATAAATATTTCAATAAAATGGTTAAAAAAAATTGAGAGTTGCTTATACGTGTATATAAAATGGCGAATCCTAATAAATGCTTAGTTTTTTTGTCAAGATCAGCTTTCTTTGCTGTTACATCGCTTAAGAATCATTATGTCATATGCAGACGAGGGAACATGCACAAACACATTTTAGCACTTAAGCAGTAAGTTGTAAATATGTAATACAAAATCAAACACATGCTTGGTGCAGGCACATTTATAATTACAAGAAATATAAAAGGTAAAAGTTACTTCTTTTACTAAAGTACGTACAAATATTTATTTAAGAAATAATTCATGACAGATCATATTTTATTCATTGTTTATTTATGACTAGGCATTATTTTAATAAATATTTTGGCCTGCGAATCTGATGACATATTTAGTCAATAAACTGTGGGCCTACATGAATTTTTCAAAAATTAAAGCAACTTCCGTGATTAAAATCTGAAGGTGTCTTGCCAGCTTCTTGTTTTAGAACATGATAAAAAAAATAATGTGTTCCTATGTATTTATGTTTTTTGCAAATACACCGCAGTTACTTTTAAAAGGCCACGAGGGTCGTATTCTGGAGTTGGTTGAAAAATAGAACTATGAGATCATTTGCAGAAACCTACAAACCTATACAATTATTTGGCAGTCATGTAATTGTACTATTCAAATGTGGCAAGCCAAGTCTTTTTGGCAGAACAAATGTCTACAAGAAAAGTGTGGAGTGGGGAAGGACCTTGTGGAAAATTAGGTTAAGGTGGCATATTTACTTTATCTGACTCTCAAAAGTATTGGTTTGCGGTAGATACAAAATGGAAAAAGTAAACTACAGAACAATGTACACTTGAACTGCAGAACGGATGTCAATAATTGAACACTACCTATATCGAGATATTTATAGTACATGATACATACGAGGAAATTAAACAAGTCCATACTTCACAATTTGTCTCTGTTATTTACATCTCACATATGCTGCGCGAATTTTACGTAGTAAGTCAGTATCTTTTTTCTCTTAAAGGATCTACGGTGTTTTAAAAGGTTCGTCTTCTTTCGTGAGGTTCTACCACGAGATTTTTCGCGCGTAAACCGCAACTGAGATTGCTATAGAAGGTTTTCGAGAAGACAGTGCTACGGTGTTTTCGATAGTTTCATTATTGTCATTGAATTTCGTGCATTGGCAGATAAACAAACAAAATAATTCTTTTGTACTGAATTAAATAATAAGCCAGAGATACCCTCCGTATGGATATGACTGTCCGTCCGTCTGTCCTTGCCTCCGTGGTTTCCAGATGATACATGGAAACAGGTTTTATTTAAACTTTGTACAGCAATTAAATACCATAGCATGAAGATCAAGTTCGATTTTCGACACAATCCAATTTGTAGTTTTCGACTTAGGCCAATTCAAGGGGTTTTTTGGTCAACAATTGGCAGTTTCCAGATGATATCTTAAAAACACGTCAACAGATTTTATTTAAACTTTGCACAGCTATTAAATACCATAAAATGAAGATCAAGTTCGATTTTCAGCACAAACCAATTTGCAGTTTTCGACTTCGGCCAATTCAAAGTTTTTTGTCAACAATTGGCGGTTTCCAGGTGACAACTTGTGAAAGCGTCAACAGATTTTTTTTTAAACTTAGCACAGCTGTTAAGTACTATAAAATGAAGATCAGGTTGAATTTTCAGCACAATCCCATATGTAGTTTTTGAGTTGTGCCAATTTGAAATAATTTTAATAGGTCCAGGGTTACAGTAAAAATTGTCTTCTGAGATGGACTGTTATTAGGTTCAGCTGTACTTGTAGGCTGATATGTAATTCAGTAAAATGTGTGCATGAGTATTAAAAACAATGCAACGTGGCGGTGGATAATTAAATGTCCCATTAAATTGCCTATTTTGTAAGGATTTAAAGCTGATTTCAGCTTTTACTTTCTGAACAAATATTTTCAAATCCATAATTATGAAATACCGTTTTATTCATACAACATACAATTCTAACGTGGCCAAGTATTTATAGTCTATTTTACCGAACGAATGTTTACAATTTACATGTACACCAAAACCCGAACAGTTTTAAACAGTTACACAAGTAACCTCCTGAATTTATCATATTGTTTCTTCGTTTGACAGACTGTTTAGCCAACTAAATGTTCATTTCTTTTTGAACATATTATTTTATGAGGAATACTAGAAATAATTGTGAAATATGCCTCGTTTCATTAATAAAAGTGTTTATATTTAAGTGTCCATTTTAAACGAGAGATTTAGTTCATCCTATTCCTTTTGGGTTTATTTCTTTTATCGTGACCGTTTCTTTTGTGTATGGTTTTGTGGTTTTGTGGTTTTTGTGCGTTTTGGAGGTTTTTATTTTCCATAATCGATGTTTTCTTTTTTCAGAAATGTTGTTCATCTTGGAATGATGATAACTTTTATAATCTGATATACAATTAAGAAGGAATTACAAATTATTGCAATCTAAATTAGTGTTGACCCTATGCTATCGATAAGGTTATATCTTTGAATGTTTGACTTTATTCAAAGTATGTCCAAATTATTGAAAACGGTCAGTGCTCTAGCTATAACTTCGGGTGAGTGCGATTAAATTATTGATTTTCAGAGTAAAATTGTTTTGTAAATACAGTTCACATCAGTCAAAAGGCATTAAAAGTTAAGGAAAAAACTTATGTTTCTTACTTACATTGAGACGACCTTTCATCTAAATCAATGAAGAAAAAACTGGAAATCCCACTGCTGGTAGACCGCACATATTGAATAATTCCGTATATTGTTGTACCAATCCTTTATGTGATAAAGGACTATTTGTGGTCATACTCTGGAATGAAGTTTCAAAATATGTCAGTTAACCTGCATTTGTGAGTCATGACCTAGGAAATTATATTTTAAAGACTAAAGAATATTTTTGTGAATTAGTAGTTAGCTGATCGCTGCTTTAAAGCAAAATTGATCAAATGTGTGTAATGAAAAATGATCGTTAGCATAAATAACACAATATTAATTTGACATTATTATATGTTGAATTTTTAATAATAAGAATCATTTTTTCAATCCCTTTAAAGTAATTAGGTCGGAATGTAGCTACCACGAATCGTATGTTTTACCAAATATACCAAAAACATGTCACAAGTATAAATTATAACAGTATTTTGCATAAGTCTCTTTACCGGCCAGTCCTGAGGGAGCACAGGCTCGACCTATAACAAATACGGGCTGATATGAACAATGAAATGCTATGACCTGTTATCAAAATATAAACAGAGAACATTCAGATATATACAATCATCGAGTTAATATAACCGCCAGCTATGTTATTGCAATAAAACTTGTCACGGCGATACTAATCGGCCTACTATATCAAATATTTATTTATTTCAGTATATTCTCATATACCTGTAAAAGATATATTTCAGTTTAACCCTCTCAAGCAAAGCATTGACATATTCCAGACTGACGATATCAATGTGGACTATACCTAGACGTGAATAAAACGTCATAATTTGAAGGAGTAAAAGGTGGTGCTAAATGCTAAAAACGATAACGACAATGCAATGGATACTTTAAGTGTAATTTGCATGGATAATTTTGTAACATTTTTGCATTTTCAAATGGCATACGCAGCAGATATTTTCCCTGAAAGTGACAATGTATTTTTTCGTCAGTGACTGACGTCACAATGTTTTATTTCATATCTTTTGTTCGAATCACATGGTTGCTCAACGTATACGACTATTTCCAAGTCGCGCGAGAAATAGATAAAAAATTCTTAACTGAAATTTTGCACAGAAGGGTGTCCCCTGGTCTGGTAATACCCTCGAGGAATAACAATCAATCAGAAAAGGTATCGACCACCAGTGGTTTCAAGGAAACGTAATTAAAAGATACCAAAATTATAAAATTTTACTACTCCAGACGCGCGTTGCGTCTAATCAAGACGCGACATTCGTGCTCAAACCCAAACATTATTTAAATCCAAAACATTAAGAGTTTAGTTCTCAAAATTCCTAAACGTAATATCAACTAATTCAATTCGCTGTAGCAATCAACCAATTCGAGTGGGGAACTCATAACGTTTGATGTGAACACGTTAATATAATTTTCATGAATATAAGATTAAGCAGATTCCTTGTCAGAAAGATCCCCACATTCAGAAACGCATGTACAGCCAATTAATCTATATCTTCTGGTATGTTAGTGCTGCTGGAATGTAATCGTTGCTACAAAAAAGAATAAGAACGTTAAAGTCGTCCCGTTTGTCGTCATCGTTCATTCTGAGGTAAGGGTCAAGGTTGTCGTCATTGTTCATTTTCAGGTGAAGGTCAAGGTTGTCGTCATCGTTTATTTTCGGGTAAAGGTCAAGGTTGTCGTCATCGTTCATTTTCAGTTGAAGGTCAAGGTTGTCGTCATCGTTTATTTTCAGGTAAAGGTCAAGGTTTGATGTTGTCTGTGGTACCCTTAATTTCAAGACACGAAAGAAAATACCCGTGATTGTTGAGAGATAAAGCCAAAATTAAATTAACTAGTTCTTTTATACGACTAAAGGAACAAATTGTCGAGAAGGAGAACTCAACTACAGACCGTCTGAATACTTACTGTTAAGATATGTCACCCAACTTAGAAAATCGGTCGTTGATCAAAAGTTACAGTTCACAATACCTTTTGTTACATAAGAAGTGGTCGTTAGAAAACACAAGATTTGCTTTTAGAACAAAGGATGTCGATATCTATTGGTCATTGTTATAACACATCAAACTGTGTCTTATGGAACATGAATAAAAAAATAGCAAAGAAAAACGACCGAACAACAAGAGTTAAAAGTCAAGGGACAGTTACAAATCCGGATATAGACAGACACAACAAAAAAACCAAAAACACAAAAACAGAAAGATGTACCCCGAACCCAATAAAAACCATGGGTGCACTCAGGTGCTCCGTACGAGTAAGCAGTGCCTGCCTCTAATTAGACACCCGTCGCGCTACTCATTGTCATGTCTAGGGAAGAGTCAAATCCAGGAATAGTAATCACTACCTATAACTCAGCGAAAATGTCAGATCGTATTTGAGACACTGATTTCCCATAACGATCAATTAAGTCATGGTGACGAAAATAGAACTTCTGAGAGATAACATCAGCCTAGGTGCAACAAACCCTTGCTTGAGTAGTTTAGCAGTTAACAGCAGTGATCGGTCTAGAAAATCGGAATACCGATCGCAGGATCTAGAATAACGTATAAGTTGTGAAATGTACACACCATACGCTGGAGCTGCTGAAATGTTGCTGTCGATGAACGGGAAGTTGACAATTGGAAAGTTGAAGTCATCACGTTTGTCGTAGAGTCAAGTTTGTAGTTTTCCTGTGTCAATTTCTAGAAGTAGCTCTAAGTAAGAGGCTGACCTTAGTGTATTGGTGGTGTCTTTAATTTCAAGCTCGCTAGTGTAAATTGAACGTAAATAGTCACCAAATTTAGCATTTTGGAGGGACAAAACATCATCAATATAGCGGAATGTTAAATTAAAGGTCTGGGCCAGTGTCTTTTCTTTCTTCATCAGCAGGCCCTCTAGGAACTCAGCCTCACAAAAGTACAAAAACAGGTAGGCGAGGAGAGGCGCACAATTAGTACCCATTGAAATACCAACAATCTGTTGAAAAACCTGTCCTCCAAACATGACGAATATGTTGTCAATCAGAAAATCTAGCATATGACAGATTTGGTCTTCAGTATATTTCGTATTAGATTTAAAGTCATTGATGACGAAGTAAGTTCTGTCGTGACTAATTACTAGGTATTTATATCGTCTCTTTCCGTTTCATTTGCGTGCAACTGTGCAGCATATGTTATATTTATGTGGTTTATATTAACTAACAATTGACCTGTTTGCACTAAGTCTTGAAGATAATATCCTGTCTGACAATGCTTCAGTAATTTTACAACTTAATCTTGCGAACAATATGCTCGATTAAATTTTATAGCAAAATCAAAACCTAGGTGTAGAACCTCCCTGCAATTGGGATAAAGTGATTCAAGTGAAAACATGCAAATCCTGATTTTATGTGGAAGTGTCGGCATTAGAGGCCATGGACCACAGATATTGGAGGTGGTTTGGAAACGGTATGTTAGTTGAGGTATAATGTGCTATTTGATTCTGACAGAGGTTTAGGTAAAATGAACATTAAAACATTATATTCTGCTGTAAACAACATAACAGCTGGAGGTTTGGGCATACATATAGACGTGTACCTTATCTAGAAACATATTCAGGCATATGCACATAACAATGCTGAATAAATTATGATATGTTATTCGTTGAGTGGTTCCCCTTGTAGAACGATGATTCCAGAAGCTCCAGAAAAAGGTATGGTACGTTGTAGCACTTGTGTTTCCTTCAGTAAGAATGGATTGATTGATTGATTGATTGATTGATTGATTGATTGATTGATTGATTGCATTATACACTGAACAAGAGGAACTCTTCTATCAACCTTCTTGTTGAGCACTGGGAACCGTCAAAGTGGCCGAACAGTTAGACTTTTTGAAGGTAATAACAAAACACCGAACACCGATGAAACTGTCAAAACAAACAATCCACAAATCAGTCCGAGAAACCGGCAACTCCAGAACCAACAACCAAAACACAGTAACTACAGCAATGGTCCTGACTTGGTACAGGCATTTCAAAAGAAATGGTGGGTTAAACCAGGTTTTATGGCATGCCCAACCTCCCGCTTCCACTAATGTAGTATTATAGTTGATTAGTTGATTAAAACGGGTAGGTATCATATGCCACTAGTCAATAATAGGTGTATCCAACAATCATTGTAGCACATTCACTGTACACTGAATATAAAAAAAATGGGAAAACTATCTGTAACCATATTTTCAAACTTATTAAAGGTGCGGACGAGTCGTTTTTTCTTGTAGCCTTGGTTTATAAGTTTATCCCAAAGAAATAGATGGCGTTTGCAAAAATCAGTATACTCGCTGCAAGCTCTTGCATACCTGATCAATTGAGAAATATATGCATCGTTTGCAGAAAAAGCTGGAATATTGCTGCATAGGTGAGGAAAATTTATAATTTTGAAATTAAAATCGTCTCGCTTGTCGTAAATTCTTGTGCTAAGATGACCGTTGTTGTCATATTCGAGGTGCAAGTCTAAAAATGATTTAGAAGAAGCTGCTTTTGTGGTTTCTTTAATTTCTAATTCTGAATGATATATTACGGAAGCCAGTCAGCAAATTGAGGGTTATTAATTTAAAGGACATCATCGTTAAATGTATCTATATGTAAAATTAAAGGAAAATGCTTCTGCTGTCTTCTTGTCTTTAATAAGCTGTCGAAGAAATTCTGTTTCATAGGAATACAGGAAGAAATCGGCAATGAGTGGGGCACAGTTTGTACCCATTGGAATTCCGATTCTCTGCTAAAAAACACTCCCTCCTAAAGTTAGAATTGATGAAATCCGCAAATTAAAGCAATTTTTTTATCATTACACATGCGTTGGAAACTAAAGGGGATGCACAACCGCTAAGCACAGCCCGAATCCGCCCTGGAATAATTGATTAAGACAAATTAGGTTGTTCGGCATTTATCAAAAGAAAAAGAAATAAGCGAACAAATGCTTTACATTACTTCTTGCCAAAGTGTTTAAAGTTCAAAGGGCGTTACCGATGTAAGTTTTAAATGCATTCGTGCTTAAAATGATAAAATATGCGTGTATACAAGATCAATATGTCAATGTATTTATGTTGTTTATCTGAACACAAATAATTGATGTTACATAACTTAAGCACGTGTGACACTGTTTGACACCAGACAGCGTCCTGTTTGGGGAATTACCTGATTTTTTTCGAATGCTTTATGTGTATACATGTTTTATTTAATGCGGATTAAACTAAGACCAAATTTCAAGCAGTTGCCATACGCTATGCTCATTATATAAATAGTATACAATCGGGTCGATCCATGATTTTATCGCACTCAACAACAAAGAATACTTCTTGAATATTTACCATGGATGAAAATCCGAGGTCAATATTCCTATTATTGTTTGGTGCGATAAAATCATGGATCGACTGAATCACCATTTTACAAATTCTTTATTATTTTTCAAATTATAAAATTTTCAAAATTTTCTCAGGAACCTATACATCAACAGAAATGGAATATAACGATATAGCATCAATTTCGATGTCGTGCAACTACTCATACTGTGACGGTTCCCAGTGCATGACCCACACAGCAGCCCAGCGTGTCCCCGGGTTTCAGATAGGGGAGACCCTTTCGTTGGGGGTTGTCGGGTCATATTACGGATAGCATGGCCGCGGACCATAGCGGGTAACGTGTTTGGAGAGTGTCACGCTCCTTGCACGATAAAGATTCCTTTTGTTGATTTCAAAAAAGGGTAGGCTCATTGTAGCCGCTACAAAAGGCTAAATTTTCCGACCCTACCCAATACTCAGTACTTTTCCAGTGGCAGGCAAAATTGTGTTCCCTGTGTCCCATCCTACCCCTTTTTCAATTGATGTATTGTTTATTAACTTGCTCCCGTCCTGAAAATAGCTGAAATACATCTCACTGGAAGTAAAGCAAACATCCAATCAATCAATCAATCAAATTATCTGAACTAGTGTGGACACTGATATGATCGTATTTACGGCTTTCGTAAGACGCCAATCGACAATACACTGTTCAAGACTCTGGAAACTGGCACTATATTTAGTTATTACATTGATGTATATAATAAAAATTACATCGTACTGTTTGAAAATGGTTAGTTGTACTAGTCACAGTAAATTTCAAACAAAGCCGCCTTGTATGTTTTTTAATGTTTTATGGTCTATTACAAATTAGACTTATTATATGATGATACAGGTATGAGCTACCCTTGTATGTACCCCAGAAACCTTATGTTTCTGTTATGATGATACAGGTATGATACAGGTATGATACAGGTATGAGCTAACCTTGTATGTACCCCAGAAACCTTATGTTTCTGTTATGATGATACAGGTATGATACAGGTATGAGCTACCCTTGTATGTACCCCAGAAACCTTATGTTTCTGTTATGATGATACAGGTATGAGCTACCCTTGTATGTACCCCAGAAACCTTATGTTTCTGTTATGATGATACAGGTATGAGCTACACTTGTATGTACCCCAGAAACCTTATGTTTCTGTTATGATGATACAGGTATGAGCTACCCTTGTATGTACCCCAGAAACCTTATGTTTCTGTTATGATGATACAGGTATGAGCTACCCTTGTATGTTCCCCAGAAACCTTATGTTTCTGTTATGATGATACAGGTATGATACAGGTATGATACAGGTATGAGCTACCCTTGTATGTACCCCAGAAACCTTATGTTTCTGTTATGATGATACAGGTATGAGCTACCCTTGTATGTACCCCAGAAACCTTATGTTTCTGTTATGATGATACAGGTATGATACAGGTATGAGCTACCCTTGTATGTACCCCAGAAACCTTATGTTTCTGTTATGATGATACAGGTATGAGCTACCCTTGTATGTACCCCAGAAACCTTATGTTTCTGTTATGATGATACAGGTATGAGCTACCCTTGTATGTACCCCAGAAACCTTATGTTTCTGTTATGATGATACAGGTATGAGCTACCCTTGTATGTACCCCAGAAACCTTATGTTTCTGTTATGATGATACAGGTATGATACAGGTATGAGCTACCCTTGTATGTTCCCCAGAAACCTTATGTTTCTGTTATGATCATACAGGTATGAGCTACCCTTGTATGTACCCCAGAAACCTTATGTTTCTGTTACGATGATACAGGTATGATACAGGTATGAGCTACCCTTGTATGTTCCCCAGAAACCTTATGTTTCTGTTATGATCATACAGGTATGAGCTACCCTTGTATGTACCCCAGAAACCTTATGTTTCTGTTTGATTGTTTTAATGTAGTTTACCGCAATTTTTCCGCTTTATCATGGAATCCAGTTTTTATTGTAGGAGAAAGCCATAGTACCTGGAGCAAACCCCCGACATTCGACTGGCAATCCTTGTCAATTGCACCCTGCCCGCAGTAAGAGACAACTTATAAGTTGTTTGTTAATCCATTTGTTCATCAGATTTGTGATCACATAACGAGGTCAACAGGTGAACACCTTGAAGAGAAGGGATTGTTTTCATATTTTGCTTTTCAAAACAAAGTTAAGCACCCCCGAATATTTTTGTTTTTCGTTGATTGTAAATAACTTTAATTTTAATAATTTGACCAGTAATAATTCTTTAATGCATAATTAAAAGGATTTGAGCGTTCATGTGTGAAATTTTAATCAAGCGCGGTTTCTGTCCACGTGAAACTTGCTCACTTTATCACGTCCAATGTGCACTATTTTTCGTGCAACATATCGGTATTTAAATTCCGAATTTCTTATTGCTAAATCGTTTAAAGTAAGCATGGCAAGGAGGCGGATATAAGAAGCAAAATTGGAATCTTTGAACCTTGCCTCGAATACACATGTCAGATGACAGCCGATTTTACTTCATGTAACTGATGGGCGAAACCGTGTTTGAAGGCATTAAAACACAGCTTACACGCCAAGAAACATTGTTCCAAAATTGCCTTTTGGTAGAGGCTAAGTTATGGTGTAGGGTTGTATCTCTCGTGATTTCAAACTGGATCTGGTAACAATCAATTGCAAACTTAATGGTGAAAATTACAACAGGGACGTGCTTACACGTGTAGTTGTGCATCATTCTGAAAACCACACGATACAGTCAAGACCTGTTTTCATGGATGACAACGCTAGACCTCATCGTTCCAGGGCAGTAAGGGCATATCTGGAGAACGAAGGTGTGACCACTTTTCCGTGACCTGCAAGAAGTCCAGATCTCAAACCAATAGAACATCTATAGGATCAATTGGGTAGGCTATCACAAGCTCTGAAACCTTTTCTGCAGAACTTGCAAAATTTAGACCTCAATTAAACCGAAAATGGCGACAGATAAGGCTAGACGCCTTACTGGCATTTTGCGACGCAGGGTTGCAGCAGTCATTCATGCTAACGGTGGATATATTCGATATTAAATAACACGAGCTTTCGGTGACAATAATTTTTAAAGAGAACGTGAAAGAGCAAAGACCGTCCATATTTTAATAAAATGATATGTAAATAAAATAACGAAGGGTTTTTGTGAACAAAAATGTTTTATTGAGACCAACAATGCATATTTTAGTTTGCTATACAAATTAAAAACGAAAAGCAGTCCAATATTAGTCCAAAGATGTTCGATTATGTATCACTTGAAAAAAAACTAGGGGTGATAAGTTTGTTTCCAGGTGTATAGTATAGGAACCAACATTTGATAAGGAACTAGATATCGTTGAGATGGTACCCATCTCTGTGGGCCCCGCCGACCTTGAGGTCAAGGTCAAAAACCATGGTATGCGACACATCGCCTTGATATTATCTACCCACATTCCAAATATCAAAAGCCTACCTCAAAAGATAAAAAAGTTACAGCCCGGATATGAATTTGTTATTCAGAAAGCAATAATGTGACATTAAGGTCAAAGCTCAAGGTTACAGGTCAACAACCACGGTATGCGACACATCGCCTTGATATTATCTACCCACATTCCAAATATCAAAAGCCTATCTCAAAAGATAAAAAAGTTACAGCCCGGACATGAATTTGTCATACAGAAAGCTATAATGTGACCTTAAGGTCAAAGTTCAAGGTCAAAGGTTATCAATCACGGTATGCGACACATCGCCTTGATATTATCTACCTACATTCCAAATATCAAAAGCCTATCTCAAAAGATAAAAAAGTTACAGCCCGGAAATGAATTTGTCATACAGAAAGCAATAATGTGACCTTAAGGTCAAAGTTCAAGGTCAAAGGTTATCAACCACGGTATGCGACACATGGCCTTGATATTATCTACCTACATTCCAAATATCAAAAGCCTACCTCAAAAGATAAAAAAGTTACAGCCCGGACAAGATTAAATCGGACGGATGGACGGACGGACGCACTAACGGACGGACAGACTGATCACTATAGGGCGTCCGCCACAAAGTGGCGGGGCCCTAATGAATAACAGATAGGCGACGACTTCTTTAATTGCCATGATTTCATACATTAAACAATCATGACAGTAATATGTTATTCTGTGTCGTTAGCAATACAAGATTCTCGCTGTCGATTACTAGAAGAATATCATGTAGTAAAAATGTGTTCAAACAAAAGACACAAAAGTATGCTTATTCATCGTATTCTTACTTCTAACCTATTTCAAGGGGCTGTTTAAGAACTTGCGCCGACTTCTCGAAATCCGGCTAATAGTATTTAAGATATTCACAACAACAAAATGCGACAAACACACAAGTTGGTTAGCCTATACCATTTATTTTTTATTTTACTTTTTGTTTTAACTTACGAGAATATACGTAAACTAGATGCTCTCAAGTGCCTGTGTCGCTCGCCTGATTAAAACAACTGTTTAAGAGACATTACTTTTTTTGTAAATTTTGATATTAAATTCTAAAGAGTGTATGTGAAGATGCTGTTTCTATAAATGTTGCCATGTTAAATTCCAATCAGCAATTTTAGGACAGTTTCTGAGTAGAAGCCGCTTTATGGTTTTCTCATAGGTTACTATGTTAAGCGATGTTCCATGTTGGCAGCAATCTTGTATTTTGGATCAAAACAAACAACTCAAAATCAGTAGAGGACAATCTGAAGTAAATTTCTACAAGCGGTTTGTGAGGAAACGTATTTTAAAGTTTTAGCAAATCAGAACGCATTTGCAGCTCTGGCAGCCATGTTGAATTTCTTATCTGCTCTAAAAACTCAAAATAATAAGATAACTACCCAAGATTCACTTCTGCATTATTAGTTTAATTGTGTGGAACAGTTTCAGAGAAGAAGCTGTTTGTGTAGTTTTCCAATAGGGTCCTAAGTTAAGTTGTGTTCCACGGTGGCGGTCATCTAGGATTTTGGCACACAAAACTCAGACTCTGTAAAGGACTGTCTAAGGTAAAAACATTTAAAATCAATCTGCCATGCGGTTTGTGATATTTTTAATTTTAGCCATGAACGCATGAGTGGCCCTGGAAGCCATGTTGAATTTGCAATTGGTTCGAAAAACTCAAAATAATAAGACAACTATCCAACCTTCATTTCTTAATAATTTAGCTTCACTATATGGAACAGTTTCCGAGAAGACGTTGTTTGTATGTTTTTCCCATAGGGTCCTAGGTTAAACTAAGTCCTGCGATGGCGGCCATCAAATAACAAATTAATAAACTGTTATATCAAATTAATAATCTGTTATATCAAATTAATAATCTGTTATATCAAATTAATAATCTGTTAAAACAAATTAATAATCTGTTATATCAAATTAATAATCTGTTATATCAAATTAATAATCTGTTATAACAAATTAATAATCTGTTATATAAAATTAATACTCTGTTATATCAAATTAATAATCTCTTATAACAAATTATAAAAAGTAAATTGGATGGGCCTAAAAGGCTTCCGTAGAAAACCGCCCGAACATCAAGAGCCAAAATCCAAGGGACAGTTACAAATCCGGATATAAACAAACACAATACAAAAACCAAAAACATAAAACAACCCAATAAAAACCATGGTGCACTCAGGTGTTTCGGTGGAATAAGCAGTGCCTCCCTCTAATTAGACGCCGTCGAGTTACTCATTGTCATGTCTAGGGCAAAGTCAAATCCAGGAATATGAAACACTATCTATGACTCTGCGAAAATGTCAGATCGTATTTGAGACACTGATTTCCCATAACGATCAACTAAGTCATGGTGACGACCACGGAACTTCCGGAGATACAACATTAACCTAGGTACAAAAAACCCTTGTTTGAGTAGTTTAGCAATCAACAGCAGTGATCGGTCTAGAAAATCGGAATACCGATCAAGAATAACGTGTAAGTTGTGAAATGTACACACCATACGCTGGAGCTGCTGGAATGTTGTTGTCGATGAACTTGAAGATGACAATTTGAAAGCGGAAGTTATCACGTTTGTAGAGTCTAGTGTGTAGTTTTTATCAATATAGCGGAATGTTAAATTAAATGTCTGTGCCAGTGTCTTTTCGTTCTTCTTCAATAGGCGTTCTAGGAACTCAGCCTCATAAGAGTACAAAAACGTGTCGGCGAGGAGAGGAGCACAGTTAGTACCCATAGGAATACCAACAGTCTGTTGAAAAACATGTCCTCCAAACATGACGAATATGTTTACATTTGAATATTTTTATACAATATCACTTTATCAAATAATTTAACCTCTATTATTGTTATTCACAATAAGGATGGAAGCACACTGTGACGTCATTTTATAAGCTTAGTGTAGAATGTTTTCATTATTTTTCTGGTCTAAAAATAGGGCCCTAACAATAAAATGATTGTTTTGCCTCCACCTATTGGTAGCGAAATTATGTACATGGTGATCCCAGCAAGTATATATGCTTCTGGGTGAGCTAGACTATTAAGAACAATCGGAACATCTCTCGATCATTTCCGTGAAGGGTCGGATAATGACCTCGGAGGTAAGTGATCTCCATTTTAAAATATTTTCAGTCATTTCAAAGAATCGGTTACGTCACTTCGTTTGTGACGTTTCAGATCATTTATTTGATTGGCTTGTCATTCACGGTTAGCTCACTGACGTCATATTGTAAAACAAATACATTTCCATTTAAACGTTATACTTTTTGGCGGGGTATCACTAGTGAGCATTAGCTCACAGATACACTTGTTTGTCATGTGGTAAAAAATAATTAAATCGCAGAAAAATAATAAAATAAATATATCTATATAACTTCTTACAAAAACGGTACTAGATCATGATGTAGTTCTAAATGTTTAAGCTGGATATGGATACATCAGTCAATCATTCTAACTGAAGATAACACGAGTACAACAAAATTAATTTATAACTGCTTATATTCCAGGAGCTTCCGTGGGCAATTGGTGTTTTAACTGATATGTATATTGTGTTCATGTCTATTTGAAACCCCGATCTTCAACTGGAAAACTGGCAACTAGTCTGCACTTGCTTACGTGTCAAATATTGGGACAAAGAAGGGTGTATACCTAAATCTATGTGATCACCAAGGAAAACCAAACTGTTAGAAATAACAACATGCACATATGCTATTAAAACCCGTTAATTATGATCTCAGATCGATAACGAGTATGTGTTACGGTTACACCCATATCCGGAGATGTTCAATTTAAATATTTTTAATGTCCTTGTCTAAGATTAAAATAACAAAAGAGATACTATAAAAAGAAACTGCAGACTTCACTTGGATCAAGCCTATATTTTTCACCTTACCTTGGGTCTGCACACAATTTAGTCTAGTTGACTACTCGTGTACTGCATGTACATTTCAACTTCTGCCCATGATTTAGATAGTCTAGCCCCCTACTATGGTAAGGTTAGATATTTCACGTTACAGACCTTGGGACTGCACATAAGGGACCGGTCAATATTTATTGGGGTGTTGGGACCTGTACAAAATGCAACAGGACATGTATTTTTTATCCTGGCATATATATAGGACTCCCAAGTTTTGTAATTTTCAGAACTGATAGGACAACAAGTTTTATTTCATAACAATAACATCAATAAATTAAACATTTTTCTGACGTTTTAATTCCAAACCAACATACTGTAATTGCACAATTTGTTTAACAAACATAAATACTGAACACATCTGATGTAGGACGGCGATTTTTTGTATTTTTATGAGATATGACATAAACAGGATAATTTAAATGCACCTGTCCCAACCCCCAAGTAATATTGACCGGACCTTTGGTCCAGTCGACTTATCATGCCTGGCTTTTATGTTTTACCTTGTGTCTGCACATAATTTAGATAGTGTAGACTTTCAAGTAAGGCCTGTATTTATTAACAGTATATTAGCTTTAATTTAGCCACTTTAGTGTTGTCATTTGAGGTCAGTTACTGAATTAAACAGCTTAGATTAAAGAATTTAGGAAAAACCATGT
Source organism: Limnoperna fortunei (assembly GCA_944474755.1). Taxonomy (NCBI): domain Eukaryota; kingdom Metazoa; phylum Mollusca; class Bivalvia; order Mytilida; family Modiolidae; genus Limnoperna; species Limnoperna fortunei. The sequence continues at coordinate 71,756,809 of OX104114.1, read as the reverse complement.
TTTTCGATGAATTTTACAATTACCAAGGTCATATTTGATAACAGAGCTTGTTCAAATGTTTTAACGTGCATTTTGCATAACATTAGTTATGTGTAAAAAAAGGTCACCTAAATATGACATGAACGATGTTACGTTTGATCTTCCACGCGGCGACAATAGATAAAATGGGGAGCAAGTGAAAGATTTAATTTTAGTTAGGTTTGGTTACAACCCTGTAGAAAATTATCGTAACTTTATTTGTTAACAAGAACCTATAGTTAATGATACTAGTCCCAGTTTGTACATACCAAATATGAAACTTGATATCTTATAAGAATTTTACAGACGGACAACTGGAATTCTCGTCTTTCCAACAAATTTGAATCAAATGTCGTATCATCAAATCCTGATGAATATTCATACTAAGTATTATGCCGATATCGTAAATTATTCCCTTTCCTTCCACCACTTTCAGAACGCTATTTAGCTATATCCTAGTGTCCAGTTTTTATTAAGAAAGTAATAGGAGAAAATACCCGACCTTCGATATGAAAACTTGCAATCCTTTTCAACTGAAATTGGAGTCGACCACACCATGCCGACTGTGTGACTCGAACACTCAACCTCATTTTTCATTTTGCTCACTTGCTCAATAGAGGAGACTAATACCTTATCCACTAGGCCACCGAAATAAAAGCTGGACTGTGAAAAAAAATTTGGAAACAACATTCGAACTTACTGTAACAGTACGGTAGATTCTATCAGAGAATTAACGAAGTGAAAAACAAAAAACAACCCACACATTCGTGAATATTTATGAACTTACACAACTCTCTTAAATCCACATCCAATATCTAAATTGCTAGAAGTAAAATAATTTTTATATTATTGAGATGTAAGCGTAAAGCACAGATCCAAATCCAACACCGATTCAAAGTAAAACACTAGCGAACCAGCACAGATCCAAATTAAAACACTGACTAACCAGCAACGATCCAAGTAAAACACTGGAAAACCAGGACACATCCAAAGTAAAACACTCGCAAACAAGCACAGAACTAAAGTAAAATACTGACAAAGAAGCATAGATCCAAAGTAAAACACTGGCAAATCAGCACAGATCCAAAGTAAAACACTGGCAAACCAGCACAGTTCCAAAGTAAAACACTGGCAAACCAGCACAGATTCAAAGTAAAACACTGGCAAACCAGCACAGATCCAAAATAAAACACTGGCGAACCAGCACAGATTCCAAGTAAAACACTGGCAACCAGCAAAGATCCAAAATAAAACACTGGCGAACCAGCACAGAACCAAAGTAAAACACTGGCAATCAGCACAGATCCAAAGTAAAACAATAGCAAACCAGCACAGAACCAAAGTAAAACACTGGCAACCAGCACAGATCCAAAACAAAACACTGGCGAACCAGCACAGATCCAAAGTAAAACACTGGCAAACCAGCACAGATCCAAAGTAAAACAATGACAAACCAGCACAGTTCCAAAGTAAAACACTGGCAAACCAGCACAGATTCAAAGTAAAACACTGGCAAACCAGCACAGATCCAAAATAAAACACTGACAAACCAGCACAGATCCAAAGTAAACAATGACAAAGCAGCACAGATCCAAAGTGAAACACTGATAAACCAGCACAGATCCAAAGTAACACACTTACAAACCAGCACAGATCCAAAGTAAACACTGACAAAGCAGCACAGATCCAAAGTGAAACACTGATAAACCAGCAGAGATCCAAAGTAAAACACTGGCAAACCAGCACAGATCCAAAGTAAACACTGACAAAGCAGCACAGATCCAAAGTGAAACACTGATAAACCAGCACAGATCCAAAGTAAACACTGACAAACCAGCACAGATCCAAAGTAACACACTGACAAACCAGCACAGATTCAAAATAAAACAATCTTTTACAAAAGGATTTTATCTTCCAAGGAGCGTGGCACTCTCCCTTTCATAACCCGATAACTACCCTACGAGAGGACTTATCGGCTATTTGGGGACGCGCTTAACAGCTCTGTGGAACGCTCCCAATAAGCCTGCATGCTTACTGTTGTATAATTTGTATGTTTACATTTTTCGTTCTTTTTTAAGCAATCTATATACATGTTCAATTAATATGAACACATAGTTTTGCACACAACCCCTTTTTGTTTTTATTTATAGATATAAATAAAGAATATTAAATGCAATATCTAAGAACTGCAAACATTGTGTTTTCGATATAAAATTGTATGTAACATCAATACTTTAGCAACTTGAACTTTGAACCCATGTTTAATGAATTGTCTAATTATATTCTATAAATGCCAGTGTGTACTTTCTGCTTAATAAATGTCGCCACTTATTATTTCATGGATCATTAAAATTCTAAACGTAAGGCAGTTGTGATAAGGTCTGATTGATAATCAGCCAGGTGTGTCCTACTAACCATATTATGACAGATTTTATTTTTTTGCATTTGAACTTTATTTATGATTTTATTACAGAACAATGACATTATATTTTGATCAATACGCATTCCATAGTGAACCTCAAGGAACAATTATACACGGTGATTAGTAGAAAATAAAAAAATGTAGGAAACAACAACAGATTGTCCTCGGTTGTTTTAATAGTAGTAGGCAAAGATACAATTATCTGTTGGTTTTAAATGTATATATTAGCGAATTTAACCAGAAATCTGTGCAGCACAAAGACACTTTGTTCAAATCAATAATATGCAGCTACGGATTTATTTATTTATTTATTTATTTATTTATTTATTCAATAATAATAATAATAATAATAATAATAAATAATAATAATAATAATAATACTAATACTAATACTACTACTACTAATAATAATAATAATAATAATAATAATAATAATAATAATAATAATAATAATAGTGTTTATATTTTTTAATTACAGTTATTGTTGTTGTTATAAAAATTATTATTATTATTATTATTATTATTATTATTATTATTATTATTATTATATTTTTGTCATTATTATTGTTGTTTCATTTCTTAAATATGTAAAATATGTTAATTAACACTTTTCACAACAAATCCATTTCTCCAATATTAAACCGACTTGACCCAGTAATGCTGTCACAATCAGCTGTTCTTGTTTCTCGGCTTCTATTGGATTTTATCAATTGACACAGATCCCGGTGATGGTTAATTATTGATTAAACAAACGTACAGAGGACTCGATTTCCTCTGGCCGTTTTATATCGCAGTAAACACAACAACATTTTGTTTTTAAATAAAAGTTAAATATATGACCTACCTATTGGTCCTGGTCCCCGAAATTTTTACGATAAACAATCCAAATTGACCTTTAAATAAATGGGAAATATTTTGGGGATTTCCCAAAGAAAATCCTTTACATTGGGGCGAGGTTGATCGATTTTGCAGACTGCACAGCTGAAAGTGCAACTTCTGCAGTCAGTTTGCACTGGAAGGCAACGATTTATTTGATATTATAAGATTTTGTAAAGACAAGCATGAAATGCGCTTTTATTGGCAGAATTTCCAAAGTAGTCTATTTGTTTTCATTCGTTTTGTGGTTTGTTTACATTTTTGCCTTCGCTTTATTGTATGTTAATATTTCATTACTTCACAAATAATCGTTTTAAAACCAATTCCACTTTATACAGCAATTCATTGTTTTAATCGAAGAATGAAAGAATGATGTATATTTGATGTACAAATTAACTGTAAGGTTCCAATGATGTCGGTATTTCCAAACGATTTATTTGAACATCGGGGGGATCATGTTTACGTCTCGACGTCATCAATATTTTTTCATTTCAGAAGGATCACATTAACTCTGCGTTGCCTCTAGCCATCATCCATGGGTCATTGTTAAAAACTGGTCTATATAACCAGTCCATATAATAATAATGGACCTTGGGTACACTAACGGTGTAGTTTGGACCGTGATACGCCTTTATAATGCACATGTATACACACTAACGGGGTTGAGTTTGGACAGCTTAAGGTTAAAAGCTTTTAAAATGGACCTTTTTTATACTAACAATACGAGTTTGGACCCCTCTGGATGTAACGCCTTTATAATGGATCAATTTACATAGTAACGGTGTTAAGTTTGGCCCGCTAAAGTTTTTACACCTTTAAAGATTTTAAAATGGACCGTTTTACATACTAATGTTGTTTAGTTGTGACTCAGACTGTGGGTGTTATGCCTTTACAATTGATTATTTTACACACTACCCGTGTTTAGTTTAAAGCTATTTGGGTGTTACCCTTTAATTATGGAACTTCTGAGATATTAACGATGTTTAGTTTGGGCCGGAAATAGGGTTACGTCTTTGTAATAGACCATTTTACATACTAACAGTGTTAAGTCTTTAGGGCAAAGGGTGTTACGCCTTTATAATGGACCATTTTACATATTAACGGTGTTTAGTTTGGATCCCCTAGGATGTTATACCATTAAAATGAACCGTTTTACATACTAACAATGTTTAGTCTGGACCGCAAAGGGTGTTACGCGTTGTAATGGACCATTTTAGATACTAACGATGTTTAGTCTGGACCGCAAAAGGTGTAACGCAATTATAATGGACCGTTTTACATATTAACGGTGTTTAGTTTTGACCCCCCTAGGGTGTTAAACCATTATAATGAACCGTTTTACACACTAACGAGATTAAATCTGGACCGCAAAGGGTGTTACGCCTTTGTTATGGGCCAATTTACATTTCAACGGTGTTTATTTTGGACCAGTGTCGATGTTACACCATTAAAATGGACGTCCGTTTTACATATTAATGACGTTTATTCTGGAGCAAAGAGTGGCACGCCTTTATAATGGACCATTTTACATACGTAAGGTTTTTATTTTGGACTGCGAAGAGTGTTACACCTTTATAATAGACCATTTAACTTACTAACTGTATTTAATCTTTGCCGCAAAGGGTATTAAGCCTTTATAAAGAATCATTTTACATATTAACGATGTGAAATCTGGACCACAAATGTTAAGCCTTTGTAATAGACCATTTTCCGTATAAACGGTTTTAAGAGTGGACCCCTGTGGATTTTTTACCAACATAATGGACCGTTTTACATATTAACGATGTTTTGTCTGGACCGCAAAGGATGTACGCCTTTATCATGGACCATTTTACACTTTAAAGGTGTCAAGTCTGCACCGCGAAGGGTGTTACACCTCTATATTGGACAATTTTACATATACGAACTGTATTTAGTCAGGACCGCAAAGGGTGTTATGCCTTTGTAATGGACCATTTGCATATTATCGGTGTTAAGTTTAAGGTGTCAATCTTATTAAAATTTAATCTTTTACAAGCTCCCCCCTTTTTGTTATTGTCGTTGTAATAACAAAAGGGGGAGCTTGTGAAAGATTTCATTTTAATTAGATTTAAAAGATGTCAAGTCTGGACCGCAAAGAGTGTTACACCTTTATAATGTACCATTTTACATACAAACTGTATTTAGTCTGGATCGCAAATTAAGGGTGTTACGCCATTATAATGGACCGTTTTACATATAATTTATTTTTAGTTTGAACCGCTAAGGTAGTTCTCTTTTATGATGGCGCATCTATATACTGACGGTGTGTAGTTTGGACCACTTAGGGGTGTTCCACCTTTAAGATGGACCATTTTATACACTAACGATGTATTGATTGGCAACTGTAACTTAATTTTCAATATCCTTAAGTTCTGAAGATATACTTATGCCATAAGTCACTTTGATTTTCTTTTTGCTATAAGAGAAGAAATAAAACTTCCTTTATCCTTTACTATCAACACTGCAACTGTCTTATGGCTGATGTTAAATTATAAAGATGCAACTCTCTCATAGAACAAACTTAAATATTTGCAAAGGTGTTTGGCTGTTAGTTATATGTTACACATGTACAAATGGAAAACGTGATAAATAATTGCAGTCATATACCCTTTGGCAACTTGCAGTTATCCTAAAATTAGTTCCTAAACCAATTCAATTCAAATTCTACTTTTTAAACTTCCTGCTTACTGCCTTTGTTATATTGAAATTGGTCTTTCATTATTAAACTAGGTCATTACCGTGTTCATTCATGTTTTTACTAAATAATTAACAGTACTACACCAAACGATGTGTTGCTATATCAAGCCCATTCATGGTTTGGTTTGTGACATTAATAATTCACCGATGCCATATAGTCTTTGTATGGCACGCTGTTTTCAGGGTGGAATTGAGAACTGGTTGCACGTGCAACATCCATTTTGCCAAAAACCTAAAACCTAACTTGAGAACAAAAAGTGAAAATATTTCATATGACTCAGTGTTATAGGTAGTAAATGAGTTAACAACTGTTTTCTTTACCATCCATTTATTAGCAAGAAATGATGGAGATCTGAAAAACAAATAAACTAATAAAAGTATGATCGGTGACTATCTGTCATTACAATATATTTCTCTATCCCCCCCGCAAGTTATCAATGTCTGTAGCACGATAGATATTGATGACTGATACCACATAAAACGAAAAGATCACTACTATGATTCGACATATAAAACTGCAACTAAAATACGGAAAAGTTATCTTGCTTATCCTTATACAAGCATAGAATGTCAAGACTATTTAATAAAATGCAAATGGTCCACGCAAAGAAAAGAAAGTCTTTAAAGTTAGTGTCTAATATGTAATTTCTTTGCTCTTCTATTCTTTGACATAATCACGCATCCACTTGGGCTCTATCTTCATTCTTATTGAACGACGTGGTGTGGAGCAGCCATGAAGTGATTGCTTTGGTGATTCATTTTGCATTTTTTCATTACTAGAGCTAGATTGTGGCTTTGTCGGCACAGATGATTTTGATGGCGAATCAAGTTTAGTCGTAGTAGACTCGTGTTGTAAGGGTGGGTCTTCTGCAGTGAAATTGTCCTTATGCTGAAGACTTTCCTCGTCTTGTGGTGGGTTAATATCATTTGCTGCAGCTGGGCGCTGATTATGCATCAGGTTTGGAGGATTTTGTGGAATATCGTCCTTTGTCTTACCGTCTGTATTTGGCGAGTATAATTTTTCAAGCGAGGTTGAGCCAGTATTCTGCTTGCAATATTTTGCCTGAAACATCAAGTCATTGTCAATCACATGTTTTTCCAATGGTGCTTTCACGGGCACGAATTTCCGAAGGAACTTCCTATTTCGTAATGTTTCTCTGCCTGATCCATCAATGCTTATAACATACTGATCAAATTGGCGGACTTCTATCACACGTCCTGTTTTATCCCATTTCAGGGGATTTGGTCCAACTTGGTTCTGGATGCGAACAAAATCTCCTACCTCTAACGGGGGAAGATGTTTTGTGTGTTCTGAGAGTTTTTCAGAAATTTTCATATGTCTATTACGTAGCGCTTCTTCTCTGCTAATTACTGTGTCTTGCCATGTGTCATGTGGTTTGTATCTCCCAGGAAGGATAGGTATGAAATCTCTGATAGGCCTGCCAAAAACCACATGGCAGGTGAAAGTTTAGTGTCTCTGTCTGGAGTATTGCGGTATTGCAAGATTGCTCTTTGAAACATGTCTGTATCGAGTTCTCCACTTGGGCCAGTGTTCTCGGTTATCATACGCTTAACTGTTTTAACACCAATTTCCGCTCGGCAGTTGCTATGAGGAAACGCTACGGACGAGAGTCTATGGTTTACACCCCATGTTTTAAGGAATTGTCGTGTTATTGATGCCGTGAACTCGGGTCCTCCATCAGATGATAGCTCATCAGGAATTCCATAAGTAACGAAAGACCGCCGGAGACAATCAACTAATCCTTGTGCTCCATTATGTGCTCTTTCCACAATTGGCCAATTAGAGTATCTATCTACTATGACTAGGTAATTGAGTCCTTTGTAGTGAAAGAAGTCAGCACGTATGCAGTGAAATGGATACAGAGGGTATGCTGGTGGAGTTGGTGGTGCTGATGGCTGAGAAGGAGCCATCCTGTTGCACTGGTTACAGTTGCTGCGAAGTTTGGTGATGTCGGTGGTAATTCCCGGCCAAAAGACAGCTGATTCGGCTCTTGACATCATCAAAGAAACACCTTGATGGGCTGAATGGAGTGTGTCTAGAATGTTCTCTCTTAGAGAGGGTGGAATCACTACTCTTTCTTTGTACATGACCACGCCATCAACAGTATAAAGATCATCCCGAAATTGGTGGAACTCACGAAGTGGCGCAGGTAATGAGTTACTAGATTCAGGTAAACCAGATTCGATAATTTCAAGCAGTTTAACCATATTGTCATCACTATTGGTTGCGATGCGTACTGCATCCCATGTAATAGATTGCAAAGGAGCAATGGTTGAAATGGCGGCTTGTAGAAGTAAAGTCTCTGGGTCAAGATCTGGTTTTTCGTTCTGCCTGATGATGTCCAGGTAATTAACAAAAGTATCAACTGAGGCGACATCGTCTTGCAAGTGTATTTGCTCGGGTTGACCTGTCGGATAACGAGAAAAAGCATCAGCTGCACGATGTTTGGCTCCAGGAATGTGAATCATTTTGAAGTTGTAACGAAGAGTCTTCTCCTTTAGGTTACGCAGTCTTGCATTTGAAATGTCTTCTAATGATCTATTTCCAAAAAGCTTAAGGAGAGGTTTGTGGTCCACTGCTATCATCAGATCAGAGCAGCCTAGTACAAAATATCTCGACTTGTCTAGAGCGTCAACCACCGCAAGGGCCTCGCCTTCAACAGGAGCATATCTGGATTCCGCACCATGTGTGAATCTACTGCCAACTAGAGTCACTTTCCAACCGTCTTTGCAACAAAATGGTAAAGTCTTTGTGCAGTCACAGTGCTTTTGTATCAACCAAAAGCCAATGCCATTCTTGGACCAATCAGTTGCTAAACAGGTGGGTTTGGACTTATCAAAAATCTGCACACCTTCTTCAATTTCATTAATTATCACTGCTTTTGACTCCTGAAAAAGATTTTCGAGGTTGTCATTCCATGTGAATGGTGTTCCAGGTTTCAGGAGTTGGCGAAACGGCTGAAGTCGGTCTGCCATGCTGAATGCATAAGACACTTGATTTATTAAACCAAACCAGGATCTAATATCTGTGATGTTTTTGGGAGATGGAAAGTCCAATATCGCTTTTAAATATCTTCTGCATGGCCTTACACTGTCGTTCGTGATTTCAAAACCGGCAAATTCCACTGTATTTTGCGCAAAGACAAATTTATCTGCGTTCAAAATTATACCATGTCTCCCACAGATATCTAACCATTGACAAGCCTGGAAGAAGCTATCTTCAATGTTGTCAGCCCAGAGCAGGGTATCGTCAACACATTTTGTCTTGTTTGGAACGTCAGTAATTATGGCGTCAAACCTTCTAGTGTATCCATCACCTGATGCGATGTACCCTTGCGGAGCGGTCTTGTATCTATATCGTCCCCTGGGAGTTATGAAGGTCGTTAGATGTCTATCTTCTTTCCGTATTGGGACACTGTGATATCCGTTCCAGGCGTCAAATACTGTCTTTCTTTTGTTGTTTGGAATGGACCTTGCCTGATAAAACGGAGACATTGTGTGGTGGGTCTCTCTAACGGCATGTGCATTTCATGCCTGAAAATCCACTGTTCGCCTAGGTTTTCCATTCTTCTTCGGAAAAACTACCATGCGATGGCACCATGTCACTGGTTCCCCTATGGGCACAGGTTCGATTACACCCAGTCGAACATCCTGGTCTAGACCTGCCTTAACCTCTTCCTGCCAGTGTAAAGGAACGGGTACTGGATTGTGATGTGCAACTGGGGTTGCATTTGGATTCACCATTAGCTGTAAAGGCGGACCTTCCATTAAAGGGAGAGTCTGGTGTTCGCAAGTGTTGAATGTGCTAGAGCCATAATAGCTAAGAAGATATTTTTTCAACTTTGGAATGTTTTCTTCCGTAGGAGTGAATGGGATCTCTTCAGGGAGAGGTGGTGGTTTTTGGCGCTTTGGACAGTCACATGGAGAGCAAACATCTGCAATACCTCCGTTTATTTCTCCAACTGTGGGGAAGTTTTCAGATATCATTCCGAGAGCAACGCATGATTCTCTACTGAGGAAGAACTTGTCAGAGCTGTCAGTCACATAAACTATTTGACGTGTTTCAAATGGTTTATTGTTTGCATCTTTGGCTGTTAATCTCATAATTACAGCCCCGAGAATGGTAATACCTTTACTGTTTGCTGCTCTCATCTTCATGTTGACGGGTATGAGATCATTCTTTGTCAATCCAAGTTTATGGAGTATTTTAATACCAGCCAGGCAGCTCTGACATCCTGTATCGGCCATTGCGGAGACAGACGTTATTCTTGGTTGTGACATATAATTCTGTGCAAAACCAAAGTGTTTGTAGTCATCAGGAACCAGCCTGACAGTTAAGTTGATGAAATGTTGTGCCTTTGAAGACTGTTTCACCCATGTGTCTGACATCTGGTCGTAAAGATGATGATCAAGAGTTATTCTTTTGCCATTGTTAATAGTGAAGACATTTGATGTAGCACACAATGTATCAAAAACAGCACCCTCACACTCCTCGGGTGGCAACTGCTGCTTATCAGATTTCATCTGTTTATTTTTACCACGGCACATTGTATCGTAGTGGTTTTCTTTCCCACAATGTCGACATGTATGTCCATAAGATGGGCAATCCTTCTTGCGTATTTTCGAAGGTGCACTTTTGCCATGTCCTTTCTTCCCACAATAACCACATATCTCAGATTTGTCTTCCTGCTTCTTGTAGTCTTTCTGATTCAAAGACTTTTTACGTCGGTAAGAACTTGTGACTGCCTCGGCGCTTTGTGTGTCTAATAGGCGAGAAGCTGAACGTTTACCGGCCTCCTTTGCTTCCACAAAATTGAGAACTTGTTCTAATGTCATATCCTGATTGCTGTCTCCGAGAAGGTCAAGCTGGATATCATGGTCGTATAGTCCTCGAATAACTACATCTCGTAACATTGGCTCAGTGTAGTTCACATCTGCATTGCACCCAGCACAGTTGATAATGTACTTGCAAACATTTGCTTGTCCTCGAAGTCTTGCTACAAATGAGCGTATGGTTTCATCACGATCTTGTGTCATACTGTGGAGTGTCACTCGTGCCACCATTGTGTTCTCTTCTCTCAAAGCAAGAGAGCGTATTGCAGTAAGAACCTCCTCCTCGGTTTTCTCTGTTAGGGATCCTGCATATGAGCGGGTAAGATCACGTCTAAGGGTTTCATCACAACATTCTAAGAGCTGAATGATACGCTCCTTCCCGGCGACCTTTGTTGCCTCAACATAATCATGCCATCTTGATTTAAAGTATATCCAATCCTCACTTGTGCCTGCAGATGAAATTGTCGGGCGTTTCACTCTCTCAATTTTTGCCGATCTAGAGGCAGATGCTGCTGCATGAACCATCGCGTGTGCATTTAGAAGTTCTGCTATAACAACTCCATCAAGGTCATCATCTGTTGTGTAGTCACAACCTGGAAAAGGACAACTAACTGAAGGCATAGCTATGAATGTTGTGAATTCTCCTGATATAGAATAGATTTAAGCACTGTCTGTCATCTCCATCATAAATGAGTTAACAACTGTTTTCTTTACCATCCATTTATTAGCAAGAAATGATGGAGATCTGAAAAACAAATAAACTAATAAAAGTATGATCGGTGACTATCTGTCATTACAATATATTTCTCTAGGTAGAGTAGAATATAAAATGTCTGAAGCTTCCGGGGGGTTCCCCTGACCTTCTTCCAGGGCGTTGTATTGCCAGAGACCTCAAGCAGTAAGGAAGTGCACCCCAAATCTAAAATCCTGTCTATTTGTAGTTGATTCAGAAATCGTAAACATCAGAATATTTTCCTTTGATTCGATGAGTTATAAGACCATGCAGATTTTGGTATCTATTTTTATAAAGGAGTAAGTAGCGCATTTACTCCTTTACATATATTTTCAAACTGATTAAACTTAACTACGTAAAGTAACCGGGTAGACAATAAGTCATAACTTTGAGATAACATCGCATTAGCTGGAAATAATAAGAGGTTATTATATGACAATATCTATATCACATCCCTTATCAACCTGAGACTTCCATATCTACCCAAGGGAATTAAGGCGTTTGGGCAGATATGGGTAGAGGGTTGATACGGAATGTGATATGGATATCGTCATATCATAACCTTTTTATCGTTTACTTTTTTCACAAATTTCAAATAAATGCACATCTGCCCTGGAGGGGAGTGATATGTCATCCGTATTACACCCCTTAACGATAATGCTTCTACAACCTCTATCAGTATCGTATATGTAATTACTAAATGTATGATAATATGTCATAATAATTATGGATTAATATATGGGCTGATCCAACCCGAAACCACTCATATTAGCCGAGGCTAACCCATATACTAATCTTTTTAGTATATACTTCCGGCAATATATAAGGATAATAGACTTAAATGAGTACTTGGGCGTTTGTATATTAATTACCAACTGTGACTGTATGACAATTAACTTTGTAACCCTATATATACAAAAATAAGAAGTTAGATTACTGTCAGATTAGTACGTATAGGTCACATCTACACACGATAGTACACATACACTATGTCCATCTTTAGATTTACTTTGGCTATTTTCATATAGCAAATTTGGTCAGGTGGTCTAGAGCGCTGGACACACTGCAGGTGAATAGGTGCTAGTTTCTCAACGGTTCGAGTTCGAATCATGCTGAAGGCCCAGTAAGCAAAAAAATTGGACAGCACTTTGATTACGAAACTTACATCGTCACGCGCTAATACATAGATTATATAGTTGAAAAATTGCTGAAATTGGCGTTAAATACTACGAAGTCAGAGGTCGATATATCTATGCAAGGTCCATATAAATGTTATTGACTTAATTAAAAGTTCTTACTTATTATATTACATATGAAAATTACATCTAAAATTGAAATCAATTAGGAACGAATATCCAATATTAAGTAAAATACCTCATATATACGGGGGTTTATTTTAAGTAACATAGATTGAATATACGTGAAAATAGAAACCTGGCGTCAATAATTATTACAGATAGAAACAACTCGTCTGGAACGCATTTGTAGAATATTCTGCAATCCCGAAATTGCCAATAGCCAAATACATTATAATACAACACACAATATGTAATTTACCAAAATAACTATATACTTAGTCCCTTTTTATAACGTTCCAAAATAGATGGATGTGGTGGGTTTTCAAATCTCTGTCTGCACATACCAGTACCTTAAATCACCCTCAGTTACCCCCACCCCCTTCCCTCCCCGTTGATGGGGTCTAAAATGTAACTTATTTATTTGCTTATTTAATATGTTTCTTGGTTTTTGGTAACATGAATTCGTTTTTAGTAAAAGTTAATTCCTTGCAGAAACGTCCGTAATCAATTTTCTGATTAACCAGTTTAAATAAATTAAAGCAACATCAAACAGCGATCAAATTTTAAAACTATTAAAATATTATCTTATACAGAAGAGTAACAATAAGTGCAGCGTGTCAAGGGGCGTAACTAACCCTAAAAATGGGGAAAGTGTTGGCCGCCCAGTGACCGGGGTGGCTATACGAAAGTTAGCTTGGGGAGTCCGCAGAAACTATAAGAATAATCGTGCGAAATCCTGGGTGTTTTAAAGTAGTTGATTTTCATTTTAGGAATTCCCTTAAAATTCACAGCGGTCACGTTTGGACATAACTTTGACCGGTGTGTGGGTAGCGTCCATTTTTAAATGCACACATTTTAGTACAAATTTATTTATTTATTTATTTATTTATTTATTTATTTATTTATTTTTGTTTAATATATATTTTTTTTAATTTGTTAATGTACACGCCATGGCGTGCTGGTTTATATAGAGCTACGCCTCCGTGTTTAAAACATCAATCATGGATTTTAGCCAGGAATATGAACATATTTGTGTATTTGACGCGTACTGGTATTAATGAATGAAATTCAATCATTTAACTATTTTTTTTAAATTGTATCGATTACTGCGAATTGTATTATGAATGAAAGTCCGTATTAATTCGTGGTGGATTTTCCTATATCTGGAAATGTCAATGAACTTGGTACACACGATATACAAAGCTACTTATATAATATGCATCAACTTTATATCATTTCTATACATATAAAACATAGTCCAATCAAACTAATTACATCTAATCCGTTTTCAAGGTCTCTGATAGGTAAAAGGAAAATCCTGATTTTACAATCATATAAAAGTGCTTCAACGTCAGAAAGTGCGTTATGCAACACAGATCACCTATATGCTAATTGTCATGGTTACATTGTCAAATGCGTAAACGAAATTAAAAACATGTGACGTATATGATAGTTTAAAGAACTAACAATGTAGGTCATGGTTAATGTGGAATTAAACATAGCACATAAAAAATTATTGTGAAAACTTCCTCAAATTATGTTTTGAAGTGGTTTCATTAATTTTACATTATTGAAGACACATCTCAATGTATGCGATAAGCATAATCAATTGCATTCGACGAAATGCACAGAACGAGCGGAAACAGAAACCATGATAACAAAATTTTCACAAATTTGTATCACTCGGTACTGGCGATACTGTACTCCAGATTTTGAACAAAACAAGCAAATATAATCAAATAATAAAACATGAATTAGTTGTCGTCGATTCTGATCAGAAGAAATATCTTTTGCTTGACGTGTCTAAATAATAATTGTTTAAGAAATGACGTTTCCGGATGTTATAAGCGTAAAGTAAAATATGATGTTTAGCAATCTCTAGACAAAATTTTTAAAGTACATATACAGAGATTCAAAGTTATGACAACCCTATTTCAACAGAAGTTAAAGAAAAGTCAGCTGATTCTCCTGACATGCGTCATAAAGTTTGTAGTTTTTGTTAAAGAATTAAAAGTTGACATTTGTTACCGTCTCCCATGTTACCGTCTCCCATGGGAAACGGTATACATAGTCAAATGACGATCAGTCTTCGGAGTAAATGACTCTCTGTTACTTGATTGGGTGGTTTGCTAAATCTAAAAATATTTTTGTCATTTCATTGGTTTACGTCAGGATCGCACTAGTACGTGTACTGAAATTTCGATATATTCTTAGATTAAATCGGAGTTGCAATCAGTATTTTAGTGTAGTAATGTTACGTTCCACATATTGACTTCTATTTCACTATTTCAATTCAATGCATTGGTCAGTGAAAAAGGTAAACAATTTACCAAAATCTCCCTACTTTATAAAGCTGTTTTGGGAAAAATAATATGTACTTTATCTTTATTTTCGTTAAATCAGTATTTTAGTGTAGTAATGTTTCGTTCCACATATTGACTTCAATTTCATTCAAAGCATTGGTCAATTAAAAATTAAAAGGTAAACATTGTACCAAAATCTCACTCTTTAAAGTTGTTTGGGTTAGGCAAAAATTATATGTTCTGTATCTTTATCTTCTGACATTTATGCAAATTTAACAAAACATATTTTTACCACTCATTTTGAACATTCGTTTAGGTAGTCAACTTTTGTTTAATTATTTTTTAAAAAGCACGTGTGAAGTGACGACAGGTATTTAAATCTCTCAAGCAGCATTGTATAATAGTAAACAAAGTCCTTACAAGGTACATGTACATTGTATGTATACCTATCCTACATATAAATTACAAAAAAAACAGATACTTTAATAAATCCATAAAATTTGCAATGCAGCTAAGAGACGGTTAGCTTTTTAGAAAAGCTAAACTTGTACAAATAAAATGTTGCCGACGCATTTATAATGGAACAAATACCCTTGCTAATTCTTTATTAGTTTAAATGAAGGTCCGAACACCGATGAAACTAGCAAATTTCACTTTGCAAATAAATCCAAAATCGTTTACACTGACTGATAATTCAAAGATAGGGATTCTTAGTTTTATTTTGTAAATTAATTTATTCAATTTGCATTAACACCCACTCGAGTCAAACAATACAAAACAAACATTGACAAGTTAGACATGTACAGAGACATATAATGGAACGTAGTTATTTGTCTTCGACATTATAATAATAAACACAAAAGATAAAGCTATTTTGTAGCTTTTACCTCTCGTAATTCTATTGACTGTTGTAGTTTTGTCTGGGGTTTAGAAGATTTTTTTTTCTAAAGATGACAGTACTAAAAATAATTCATAAACATTTTTAATTGTTTTTAATGAGTTTATTTCTGCGAGTTTCATTTAATTTATTATTAGTTCTCTTTCGGTTATATGTTAGTGCATTGTCTTGTTTTCGTATGCATTGTAAATATGTTATATGTTTTGTATTTGTATTTGCTTGACCCATATGGGTAAAATTTTGCAAATAAAAGATTGACTTTTTAATTTAAAGATATTCATCTTTTACAAATCTTTGCTGACGTGGAATATATTTATATCATCCAACTTCTACTTGAAGACTATGGTGAAAGTGCGAAGTTTACATATATTTGATGGTTTTTTTTAAATCTGGTAATTTTCTATTTGAATCTGGTCTTTGGTCCGTATAGATCACGTGGTATAGATATAATTTAAACCAACTAAGACCTCAACAAATAGAGCTAAACGATTTACTAAATATTATGCAATATTTATGGCGGTGTTAATAATCTTTTTAAATTTGTTTCTTTTTATTTAAAGTAGGTCTATAAAATTCCAAGGTGATCAGAACTAATGAAATTGTAAGCTATTTATTTGTATGCCTTAACAAAGCATTCTTCAGATGTCTCGGTCTAAACACTGTTTTTATGTTCTTGTCTTATGCACAATAAAGGTAACATGTCCAACGTCATCAATATTGTGTTATCAAATTTATTAATAGAAGATGTTAAATACAGTTTGAACCAGGTCTTGAAGCCAAAACGGCGCTAAAATGCAGGGAGGTTGCGCCTTTTAACATGTCTGTTCGGCTCGGGGGGGGGGGGACACCATTTACACAATGTAAATACTGAACTCTATGGCTAAGTATTTCATGTCATTTCACATCTACTTTGTTCTAGTATATGTAATGCGGAGCGGACTTTACAGGTATGTATTTACTTGTGTCCTATCCATTGTGTAATTAACAAATAAAATATGTTAAAAATTAAGTATTGCATGTTATCACTGTACTGTTGCCTCATGTTAACACTGTACAGTTGCCTCATGTTAACACTGAACTGTTGCCTCATGTTAACAATCTACTGTTGCCTCGTGTTAACAATGTACTGTTGCCTCATGTTAACACTGTACTATTTCCTCATGTTAACACTGTACTATTGACTCATGTAAACACTGTACTATTGCCTCATGTTAACACTGTACTATTGCCTCATGTTAACACTGTACTATTGCCTCATGTTAACACTGTACTATTGCCTCATGTTAACACTGTACAGTTGCCTCATGTTAACACTGTACTGTTGCCTCATGTTAACACTGTACTGTTGCCTCATGTTAACACTGTACTGTTGCCTCATGTTAACACTGTACTATTGCCTCATGTTAACACTGTACTGTTGCCTCATGTTAACACTGTACTATTGCCTCA
Organism: Limnoperna fortunei; assembly: GCA_944474755.1. Taxonomy (NCBI): domain Eukaryota; kingdom Metazoa; phylum Mollusca; class Bivalvia; order Mytilida; family Modiolidae; genus Limnoperna; species Limnoperna fortunei. The sequence continues at coordinate 71,739,240 of OX104114.1, read as the reverse complement.
TGTTAACACTGAACTATTGCCTCATTTTAACTGTACTATTGCCTCATGTTTAAACTGTACTGTTGCCTCATGTTAGCACTGTACTGTTGCCTCATGTTAACACTGTACTGTTGCCTCATGTTAACACTGAGCTATTGCCTCATGTTAACACTGAACTATTGCCTCATTTTAACACTGTACTATTGCCTCATGTTTAAACTGTATTGTTGCCTCATGTTAACACTGTACTATTGCCTCATGTTACACATGCATTTAGTTATTACATAGAGAGCAATTATCAGTTAAGTTTTTTAACTTGTAACATTGTCTTTTGGTTTTATTCCATACTATTTATCATAGTAATGTCCTAAAATATGAAAAGTCCAGGTATAACTGCACTAATTGTTATTGGAATACTATGTTAAAAAATTGATAAAAACACAAACAATTGCAAAACGATGCATGAAACTCACTATTAACTATCTTAATTTGAACAATTTTTAACAAACATAACAAAGAACTTTCTTATTTTATAGTAATCAGGGGCTGACACAGCAGTTGGAAAATGGCTTTACTATAAGTCTTTATACAAATGGAACATATTCATGGTATTCATATGTGCATAATATATGCAAATCAAACGATACTGATTTAAACACAATAAAATATTCGAATCAAACACCTCTTAATAATATGAAACAAAAATTAAAAAATAAATATGGAAACTTTTTGTTTAAATAAAATCATCTACTAATGACAATAGAATATTTCCATACAGCAAAATTGAAACTGAATACAAAATTGAAAGTTTCATTATGAAAACTATTTTCGAAAATAGAAAAAATATATGCAAAATGCAAACAAGTGATCACTTTTTAGAAATTGAAAAAGGACGATATAAACGAATAAAAAGAGAAAATAACATATGACAGTACTGTAATACAAAAGACATTGAAGACGAGTTTCCTTTCTTCTTCAAATACCCTAAATACAAATCTATTAGAGATGAATTCGAACATAAAATATTAATACTTTAACTTGAAAATGACATTATACAAATCAATAACCTAGTGAAAATATTGTCTTTGTCGAATCACTTGCTCCACTTATAAAAAAAAGTCACTTATACCGAGGAAAGTGGAACATGTGATGGCATGATTCACCACTACCGACAATTCTTTTATATATCAAATATAGTTATTATTCATTACATACATGCACCAAAACAGTCTTGTGTATTTGAAGTATCGATGTTTGTTTGTAATCGTTTATTTGTATGCTTTCAACCCTTAGGGGTATAATTATCCATTATTGAATAAAGTATTTATTAATTATTTCATGTTCGTTTTAATCGTACAGTTTGGAAAAATGAACAAGAAATAATAGTCGTTTTCTAACAGCAGTGTATCTGTCACAGATCACGATAAAATTGAAAGGTACTTTTTCTTTTATTTTCAAGCTAAAAACCCAAACTTGAAGATAAAAATGTGAAGTGTATTTTTTTAAAGGGACTCTAGTAGTAAACGATCTATTAAATGTTGTTTGTAAAACATGACGTAATGTTTATATAGACTATATTACTTGTTTTGGAATTGTTTCTTGTGATAAAAGATGCTAAAATATAAACGACAACGAATTCACAGTACCATTTAGTGATATTGTAAATGGCAACAACAAGTTTACAAAACTGTCAAGCAACAAAGTGAAATAGATGATAAATCTATTGACGCTGTGATGGTTTTGACAACTGGACAGAAAATAAAAATAGATTTAAATGTACATAAACTATTCGCTAACAAATACACCACTTAAAACGAATTGTAAGTAAAAATTGATACGAAAAATAACTGCTGTACACAATGAGATTGAAATGTATTAGTGATTGTGAGTTTTGCATCTTTTATCTATGCTATCTATAATAAAGTTCAATAATGTTTTAAGGTATAGAAAAAAACACCTCAATTTCGTTTTTCAATGCTGTTTAACTCCACTTTCAGCAATTTTTAGCTATTTCTTTGCTTCTAGTTTTTATTGGGGTAAGAAGACCTAAGTACGAGAAAACCCAGGACCTTAGGAAAACTGACAATCCTTGAATATTGAGAATGCACCCTGCCCTGCAGTGAGACTCGAACCCGCAACCTCAGTGTTGACAGACCACGTGATCAATGGTAGATTAAGACCTATGCTTGAATATGCTAGCAAAGTATGGGATAACTGTGGAACTCTTATCGCCTCGAAGTTGGAACAATTACAACTCGAAGTTGCAAGAATTGTTATAGGACTCCCAGTCGTTGCTAGCACAAGCAAAGTCTACAGTGAGCTTGGGTGGGAAAAACTAAATATAGGACGGGAAAAATGGAAGTAAAATATATTTGTAATATCCAAAAGGAACAGAAACCTGATTTTATGTATAAACTTTGTCCTCCAAAAATTCAAAGTGCAATAACATACCCCACGAAACGGGAATGACTTAATTATTCCTTATTGTAGACTATCCCTAACTATGAACTCATACATACCATCAACCATAAGGCTTTGGAACAATCTTAAACTTGAAATGAGACAATCGGGTTCAGCATCAAAATTTAAACGTGAACTTAAAATATAATATTTAAACGATTTATTAATTCCAAATTACTTTTCATATTGTCCAAGAAACTTAAATATTATTCTTTCACAACTGAAATGTTGTGCGTCTTTTTTTAGTTATGACTTATACAGAGTCAACATAATCACCGATCCTTTATGTCAATGTGGAGCCCCAGTAGAAAATGTTCTGTTATTTCTTAGAATTTTTCGCTACATAAACCAAAGACAAATACTAATGCAAAACCTTCAATGTATCCAAATAGGCGTATTATAGATCTACGCTTACTGGTGTCAGGAACATTTTTTAATTACAAGAAAATAGACATAGTTAGGAACGTGTTCACATTTATTAAAGGGTCAAAACATTCTTGATATTAAAGTCCACAGACAGACACAATGTCTACGTTACTTAATTGATACCTTTTAAAAATGTATATACTGATACTTTTTTAGCATGCTCAACATATATTATTGTAAAATATTTGCTATTGTTGGAGAAGACTTCATACGTATTTTTAACTAGTGTCTTATTCTTTTTGCTGATTGTGTGCAAATAAAATAGGTTTAAACTAAACACACGCAGATGTATCCGCCGTGTCGAAAATTAAATGAGCGAATTTAAAATGAATTAGGAATCACGAAGATTCTGAAGTGTATTTCGTGAAACAATGTAACCACTAGTCCGAGAATTCTCTGCCGTCCAACGCTTTGTTTTTTGTGTGGTCCACGCAAAAAAAGCGTTGGACGGCAGAGGATTCTCGGACTATGTAGCCACATGACAGAAAATAAGGCTTTTTAAAAAAAAAATGGGCAGTATTTTGCAAGTAATTTAAACTGATAAAATGTATATCATTAGAAAGATAAGAAACTGTAGAACCAGGAACAATTTGCAAAACATCTATATTTTATTTATTTGACAAGATATAGGCCTTTTTAATCGTCCCTTTGTTTTTCTTTGATTGAAAATCCATTATGGCTGACACATGCGTCACACAAGTCACGTGATGTCGCAGTTAGTTGTATATGTCGAGTACACTTGCCGACAGTAAGACTCGAACCCGCAACCTCAGTGTTGACAGACCACGTGATCAATAGTAGACGAACTAACTTAACCACTCGACCAGTATAATATGTTCAAAAAGACTCGTATTATGTATTTATGAAGACATGTACAATATGTTCCTGAAACCCTATATAATGTGTGCATAACGACCTGCATAATATGTACCTAAAGACGTTATAATGTGTTCATGACCTGAGAGCTGTATAATATGTTCCTGAAAACCTGTATAATGTGTGCATAACGACCTGCATAATATGTACCATTATAATGTGTTCATGACCTGAGTGCTGTATAATATGTTCCAAAAGACATGTTTTTTGTGTTTCTAAAGACCTGCATAATGCATTCCTAAAGACTTGAATAATGTATTAGGCTTTATGAAGATCTGTATAATGTATATATAAGGTGTTTATGGAGACCTGTATTATCTATTCCTGAACACCTAAATGTGTTCCTACAGACATGGGTCATGTGTTCATAAAGACTCGTATGATGTGTTCTTGAAGACCTGTGCATAACAACTTACTAAAGAGGTGTTCCTAAAGATCTGAAATATGTGTTCCTGTTATAACCGTATAAAGACCTGCATTACGCATTACTATGTATATTTGTGTTTTATGAAAACCTGTAAAAATAACCTGTATAAAGTGTTCCAAATAGACCCGTATAATGTGTTTCTTATGTTTATTTTGTAATGGAAGGCCCTTAAAATGTGTTCCTCAAGAAGTTGACATGTAAAAACTATTTTTTGTTCATGTTCTGTAAAATTTAGAAATTTTATTAAAGTTTAGTACTTGTGTACTCAGTAAGTTTAATATTATAACGACCTACCTGTTTATAGCTAATAGTCAAAAGTTCATATTTCAGTACAATTGATAAAATGACCTTGAACTGTGTAAATAAAATGAGGCCAATAGCTCAGTCGGAATTATGAATTTCTTTTTTTCTTTCTTCATTATCCGTATTATTTGTTTTAGGTGACACGTGTTGACATGACAATGAGTAACACAATGGGTGTCATATTAGAGGCAGCACTGATTACTCATCCCGAGCACGTATGATTTTGATTTTTCGATTACTCATCCCGAGCACGTATGATTTTGATTTTCTGAGGTTATTCAGTTTCTGTTTTGTGTTTTTTGGTTTCAGTATTGTATTTGTTTGTCTGAATCCGGATTTGTAATCTTGACTGTTCGGTCGGGTTTCTTAATATTTTTCTCCAAAAAGAGGGCTAATAAAGCCTGCAGTATGTTATAGACTACATTGGTTGGTAGACAAAGGACAATGTTCATTAACAGATTTTTTTTAAATTTAAGCTGCGATCGTGCTCGGGCCAAACATCAATGAACTTAACATGTGCTCTATAGAATTAAATAAAAGATTATTAAGTAGTGCGAAATTAAATAGGTTTAATCGTTATAATTTCTGTAACTGTTATACCCTTTAAATAACGTAAAACGCTGCTCGGTCTCTTAGAAATCCATATTGTTCTTCGTTCATATAGGTCTGTATAGTGCGTCAGTATGAACTCAACGACACTAAAATGGTTTTAAAATGTATGAACTGCTATATGTACAGATTTTATCAATTACGTACACAAGCATTCAGTACGTTTGATCATTTGTTGATTTAGCAGTTCATTTAACGAGGATATGATATACAACAGATATATATTGGCAAAAATTATCTCGCTTCCTTCCTTCTCCACTTCGATACTTTTAATCACGTTGGTCACGTACACACAGTAGTAAGTACAACGGGTACAATTCCTAGTATATGTAAACTGTGATAACTGTAAGTCTCAGATACCAATTATTAGATTTAGGTCGTAATGAATCTTACTTCTTTAAATATCACAACTATATTCGTGGACAACGAGAAGCAAAGGGCCTTCATGGTGGTGTCGTACCAAATTGATACAAACACTTCATTTCGTCTTGTTGTAAAAGAACGGTTCAATACTGAAGTACTCCTCATAAAGCACATGTAAGATATTCTTGCCAAGAAATGCCGGTTTGTTTTTGATTCAGTATTATGTTAGTTTTGTGAAGTCGTCAAAATATCTTTTTTATTGAGGGTATTCTTAGAATCTAGAGGTTAAATTATTCTGCTTACTCTCCACCGGCGTGTTCTGCAGGAATAGTGCTACACACAAGTAAAATTATTGTCGACTCGCTGCGTTGTTGATTTCAAGATATAGATATATTTTAACTGTTTGTTGTGTCAGATATTTTTATCCAAAAAGTCACTAAAACGTTAATAATTCAACGACATGATATCATCTATATTAGTGACTACTGTATAGTAATGCCATTTGTACCCATGGTTTGTTTGTAAACACGTGAACATCAAACACAACAAAAAAAAACGTAATTTCTGGCCTTGCCAATTTAATCAGTTTAAAATCTGATATGTGCTTCATGAAAGGGTACATCAGTATTGAGCTGATCCTTTTATAACTAGAAGAAATGAAGTGTTCCTTCAATTTGGTACGACACCACCATGAAGGTCCTTTGATTCTCGTTGTCCACGAATATAGTTACATGTAACGAAGTAAGATTCATTAAGACCTAAATCTAATAATTAGTATCTGAGACTTACATTTATCACAGTGTACATATACCCGAAATTGTACCCGTTGTGCATACTACTATATGTACCTGACAAATTTGATTAGAAGTCTCGAAGTGCCAGTGGTAAAGGAAGTCACATAATTAATTTTTGCCAATATATCTGTTGTATATTATATGCTATCGTAGTTCAATGAACTGCCAAATCAATAAATGATCAAACTTACTGAAACGTAATTGATAAAATCTGTACATCACATAAACTTTAACATATTTTAGTGTCGTTGAGTTCTTACAGATGCACTATACAGATCTATATGAATGTTATAACAGTTAGAGAAATTACTTCAGTCAATGCCATTCATTTCGCACTATTTAATCATATTTTTATCATATCTTGAAAGCAGATATATATAGTGCATTGATGTTCAACTTTTGCAGCTGATAGATCTTGATGGAGAAGCCGTGTCGTCCAATGCTACGAACGGCACAGGAAATTCTAATTAAGAAAGTCTTCCAAAATAGCTGTGTGCGTCGGTAGTTCTGTTGGCTGTGCATCGTAAACAAAACAACCGGATTGGTCTGATAACGATGAAGGGGCTATTAGGGTATCACGTTTTCATCGTCTTTGTGGGTTTGCGATGTTCCTTGGTATCAAGCTTCATCACCTACTTTATTGAACTTTGCGGTGTTCTCTGTAATTTTGTTCATTAGAGCTTTTGGGAAAACTTGGTATTAGTCTATATCCCGTTTTTAAAAAGCTCATTCATAGCTTGCATAGAATGGCAAAAAAATGTCGAGCATCATCCCTTTTGTACGACGGCTTATTCGTGCCAAACAACAAAAAGAAAAATAACTTCTTATTTCCTTTGAACTGTTTATTAAATCGTTTCAACGATCTATTAAATCAACGATTTATTAATTCGTTTTAACGGTTTATTCAATAAACCGATCAAACGATTAATAAATCGTTGTAGCGATTTAATAAATCGTTCAAGCGATTAAATAAATCGTTCAAACGATTAAATAAATCGTTCAAACGATTTAATAAATCGTTGAAACTATTTAATAAATCGTTTAAACGATTAAATAGATCGTTGAAACGATTTATTAAACCCTTTCAAACGAAATAAGAATTTTTTTCTCTTTGTTGTTTGGCACGAATATTTTAAAATATTTTTATTGTCTCTTTACTGACAATATGTTTTGGTAAAAAAAATTATTTCGTCATTTAAATCATTTATTTCCTTTTTATGACGATGTTTTTACAATTTAATCTATTTAAGCATTTTGAAATCAACAATTCGGTTTGTTTATTCATTGTGAAAGCTAACAAGGAACTCATGTTTGTCGTGTTAAGGAAACGATGACCTCGTAGGATAACATTATAATATTGAATGTAGTTCGTCAAGACTATACAGTTGTAAATCCTTTAGGAACAGATCAATATTTATAGGGGGTTGGAACCGATGCAGATTGCAACAGGACCCACACTTTGTTATGCCTGCATTTTCACTGGACGCTGATAGTCAAGTGTTTTTAATAACAATATCATCGTGAAAAAAGAATTTTTTTAACGTTTAAATTCAAAACCAACATACTGTAATCGAACAATTTTGTTTAACAAACATAGATATTGAATTGTAAACATATAATTATTCGCTAGATATGACCCACACTTTTTTATAACACATCGGATGCAGGTCAGCAACTTTCTGTTTATAAGGAGATATGATATAGTCTTTTTTATAGACATGATAATTTGAAATGCATCGGACCTAACCCCCCAATTAATATTGACTGTCCCTTACACTCGTAGGTTCTTCCTCCTCTTATCCGTATAAATCATCTTACCTTCAAAATATTGTTCATGTAGCTAGGAGCCACTACTAACTTAGTAAACAATACCAGAGGTAATGAATTGAATTTCGTTCTATCTACATAAATTGAGACTAACAACATGTTTCACCTAAATCAACAGAGTTTTCTTATTGTAAGAAACATTGGAAGTTATAATATATTAGGAGCTTTTGTTTTAGGAAGGGGTGACAGTCACTGTTATGAATGTAAAACCTCATTTATTTTTAAGCAAACGTTTTCTTTGTTTTCTCTTTGTTTCTGTTTCTTTGCCTTTTCCCCTTTTGTCGTTGACGTGGCAGTTTGTTGCTATAACTATTCTTATGCAATAACAGTTTTTCTTTACAATAAATTCCGTTATTTTTTGTTTCCGTGTTTTAGTTTTTGACCTTATTTAATTTATACAGTTCAAGTTCATTTGATAAAGATCTGTACAATGTATGTGTTAATGACGACATGGATAATTTTTTTCTAATATTTATTTTGTACCTATAAGGTCAATTGTACTTACGGAGTACACACGTACTAACTTTAATAAAATATTTAAACAAGACATAGATATATTTCATCTGTTTGTTGTGTCCGAATGTTTGTATGATAAATTTGATCCATAAAGTCATTAAAGCGTAAATAATTCAACGCCATGATATCATCTATAATAGTGACTACTGAATATTGATACAATTTGTACCCATGGTTTGTTTGAAAACAAATGAACAACTAACACATCAAAAATGACCCGGGATTTTGATATCTTCTTCATTGTTAGAGTGATATTTATCAAAGTAAGATTCATTACGACCTAAAACTAATTTGTGGTATATGAGACCTGCAGTTATCACAGTTTACATATACTGGAAAGTTAGATTGTACCCGTTGTACTATTTGTACCCGACTCCTGAGATCACGTGAAAAAAAGTATTGAAAGAAGGAAGCGAATTAAATTTTGCCAATCTATCTGTTGTGTAACATATTCTAACTGCAAAATCAATAAATGATCAAACATTATAAGTGCATGTGTACGTAATTAATAAACTATGTACAATTAAGATCACAAATTTTAACAGATATTTAGAGTTCTTACAGATGCACTATACATATCTATATGAACGAAGAAAAATTTGGACTTGCATTGTTATTCTAGATCCTGCCGTCGGTATTCCAATTTTCTAGACCGATCACTGCTGTTGACTACTAAACTACTCAAACAAGGTTTTTGTACCTAGGTTGATGTTATCTGTTCATAAGTTCTATGGTCGTCATCGTGACTTAATGGGAAATCAGTCTCTCAAATACGATCGGAAATTTTCGCCGAGTCTTAGGTTATCTTTCCTACTCATGGATTTAACTTTTTCCTAGTAATGACAATGAGTAACTCGACGGGTGTCTAATAAAAGGCAGGCACTGCTTAATTGTCCGGAGCACCCGATTGCACCATTGGTTTTTATTGGGTTCGGGTTACTCACTTTCAGGTTTTGGTTTTTTATATGTCTATATCCGGATTTTTAATTGCCTGTTTACTTTCGTAGTTCGTCGGTTTTATTTGCTATTTATATTAAAAGGTTATAACATTTAGAGAAATTACATCAATCAAAGCAGTTCTACTTAGCATTAAATTATAATAATCCTTTTTAATATATCTTTAGAGCAGATGTTTAGTGCATTAATGTTCAACTGTCGCTGCTGATCGATCTCGATGAAGACACCTTGCCGTCAATGCTCCGAACGGAACAGGAAGTTGTGAGTCTAAGTAAGCATGTCTTCGAAAATAATTATGTGCGTGTTAGTTGTTTATCAAAACAATACTACCGGAAACCAAGATAGGTCTGAAAACAATGAAGGAGCTCTAAGTGTCATCAAGTTTTAGTTAAATGGCTTTGTTATGTTCATGTGAATAAGTACACCACAGGTTTAGTATATTTTGTGGTCTTGTGATGTTCCCTTGTATTAAGTTTCATCACCCAATTGATTGGATTTTGCGGTGTTCTCTAATTATGTTCAATAAAACTTTTCTGAAAACTTGGTACTAGTCTGTATCCCGTTTTTTTAAAGAGTATTCGTAACTTGCATAGAATGGTAAAAAAATGCACGAATGTCCAGCCTCATCCCTTCTTTAGCGTATGACCTGTTTTAATTTAAATATATTTTTTTATTGTTGGTAGTTTAATTTCAATGCCAATTGACTATTTTACAATATCTCGGTGCAGTTAAAAGCCTCTTTACTTACAATATGTTTTGATAAAAATATTATTTCGTCATTTTAATCATTTACTTCCTCGTAAATGACGAACTAATCTATTAAAGTATTTTATCAATGAAATCAACAATTCGGTTTGTTTATTCATTGTGAAAGTTAACCACTAACTGACTTTGTGTAAGGAAATAAGTCTTTTCTATGTGTTTCTACAAAAAAGTGTGACATAGTAGTTTTTCTCTTAACTCATGTTTGTGGCATTAGGGAAAAGATGTTCCTCGCTGTATAACATAATATATTGAATGTAGTTCGTCAAGACTGAACAGTTGAAAATCCTTAAGGGACCAGTCATTATTTATAGGGGGTTGAGACTGGTGCAAAAGGCAAAAGGACACGTACTGTTTTATGCCTGCGTTTACATGGGACTCCAAGCGCTGATAGGACAACGGCCTTTTTTGTTGTTGACATGGCAGTTTGCAGTTATAATTATTCTTGTGCAATAACAGTATTAAAAGAAAGATCGTTTTCCTTTACAATAAATTCCGTTATTTTTTGTTTCCGTGTTTTAGTTATTGACCTCATTTCATTTTCAAGGTCATTCGATAAAGAATCTGTATAATGTATATTGTAACCCGATTGTATCGATCTACTTATTTTTAACATGGCTGAATATATCTGACTTTCAATAACGGGGTGCAATATGAGAACAATAAGAACTGGCGAGATATAGAAACCAGTAGTATCGGTGGATATAACAAACAGAACTGGCGAGATATAGAAACCAGTAGTATCGGTGGATATAACAGTCAGAACTGGCGAGATATAGAAACCAGTAGTATCGGTGGATATAACAATCAGAACTGGCGAGATATAGAAACCAGTAGTATCGGTGGATATAACAATCAGAACTGGCGAGATATAGAAACCAGTAGTATCGGTGGATATAACAATCAGAACTGGCGAGATATAGAAACCAGTAGTATCGGTGGATATAACAAAGAAGGAAACCAAGATCAGTTTGTTTATTTATGTTATTTATGGTTGACGAAAATATGTATTAATAGATCGATACAATGAATACATCGATACAATGGGGTCCTACTACATGGGTTTATGAAGACAAGAATAATTTGTTCCTAATATTTATTTTGTACTGTATTATTATATTCTCCTCAAGTCAACATGTACTCAGTAAGTGTAATATTATTGCGACACACCTTTTTATAGTTAAGTCAGGATTGCTCTGAAATATAAACTTTCGACTATTAGGTATAAACAAGTATGTCGCAATAATATTAAACTTACTGAGTACACACGTACTAACTTTGATCAAATATTTCAAATTCACTGTACATTAATTGAACCTTTTTAAAAATTATTTGTACATGTTGACTTTCCGAAGAACATTATAAAGGCCTTCTACAGAAACATTAAAATACACGCATTACACTTTTCTTCATAAACAAATTTTTACAGGTGTTATTAAACACGTACATCATACATATCTTCATGAACACATATACAGGTTTTTATAAATACATTAAAAAGGTCTTTATTAACACATGCATGTATGAAGGAACACATGCTGGTGTTGAGAAATACATAATACGGTAGTCATAAACACATAGATTATACAGATCTTCATAAAGACATCCAACATTATACCGGTTTTTAGGAATGCAATATGTAGGTTATACAGAGAAAATATTGAAGATGTGCACTCAAATAAATTTAAATTTAGATTCAAATATATAACAATAAAGTGTTTTGATTAAAAATAAATATTTCAATTTTTTTTTGCAATTTCTGAAACGCTGTATTTCATATGACGTCATCAAAATATACGTCACATTAACACAGAGAAATACAAAGGTATACTGTACCCTTCTCATTTTAACTAATATCTAAATATTTGTTCTTTCAATGTGTTCATTTTTAGTGATAAAATTACTAATATTGCTTATAGGTCAAATTTCAAAGTAGTTTAATACATGTATAGTCTTTTTAATTGCAATAAGTGGGAAGCCTATTAATCGTTCGGTAGAACAATTAAACATGATAATATGTAGTGTTTCGTTCTTGTTTTTTGTTGCTTTTAACCTTGCGTAAGATGAGACAAACCGTAAATATAAACATTCTAAACACTAGTAGCTAGTTAACATTTTTTTTAATTTAATAACGATAATCTATTATGGTATAGTAAAATCATTTCTGCATTCTTTCGACGCAAATTCTCGTGCACCTGGTTCGTTTGGTACAATTTGAAGTATCAATTATGAGTGTTTTCTATCATTTCTGCAGTCATTTATGTCATTTCTGCAGTCATTTATGTCCCACGTGTTATGTCCTTGTGTCAACGGAAAGTTCACCAAGACAACGTTTATGTTATGCGCCAATTTTCTCGATAATCCTTTACGATGAATTTCTACTAAAGAGGTGCAACACAACAGGAAAAAGGCTATCATTTTTTAAAGAAAGCGGATTTTATCTTGAAAGAACGAGACTTTCAGAGTAATCTTTAACGTTATTGATATCCGAATGTTGTTCCTTAATTTAAAACTAATGTTATTTATTGTTTCCGGGTTTCATTTATGACCTCACATTGATATCATTTGTTTTTGACATAGTTCGAGGTCATTTCATGAATGGAATATTTTAGATTTCATTTCGATAACAAAGGGGCTTAAAACACCACCTCTAGAGATTCTAACTAACAGGTTTAAATATTATTTTGCAAAAAAGCGACGTCCTTTTCTTTGATTTGAAAATTAAATTGGTTAATATTACGAACATTTGCCATAAAACACGCATTTAAATGTTTAACACGAACAACTTAAATGTTATCTTACCCCAGTAAGATGGCGAGATATCAGATCCAGGAGTCAAGTCTCTCACGATTGTCCGACAGGGGTGTTTTGTTCTGACCTGAATTCAAAGATAACTGCCAATTTACGTTACGGGAAAATGTCTGCACATGATCGAATTTTCATCATTCAGTTGCGTTCACACAATATTGAATACGCCGTGCGACCAAGGTCATTAAGTTGTCGGTGTAGGACTTAAAAAACTCCCCCCAACAATATTGAATGCGCATTCGAATTCGCATCGTGCTCACTAAGAGTTTTAGTGAATTCGGCGAATTCAGCATCGAGTAAAGCCAAGTTTATATTGAAAGAACTTTTCCTTTACACACACGCCCCCGCTCCCTCTCCCAACCCCCCAAAAAAAATTTACCCCAGGGCTTCAAAAAGGACTCCAGAAAAAAAAGGTTGCCTTAATGGCTTATCTACTATTCATTGTGATGTTGACAACAGGGTTAAAATATTATACGACATCATAAATTCTAAAATTAATATTATATTATGACCTCGGTTATAACTGTATGTAAATCGTATATTTTATACACAGACTATTTCTACAAACGAACACACACAAGTTATTATAATTTTTACGTGCGTGCCCCTGTTTTGAATGCGAATTAGTTTTCAATAAACGGTTCACACGATAATTCAATTTTAATTGAATGCAAAATGGATAATGCTCATGACTTAAAACGGGCCTTGAATGTGAATTCAATAATGCACATTGTTTCAATTCGAACGGGAGGCCTCGGTGGCAGAGTGGTAAAGGTAGTTCGTCTAATATTGATCATGTGGTACACCGAGTCTCACTGCGGGCATGGTACGCTCGACTCCAATCTTAATTTACAAGGATTGCCAGTCTTCCTTCTGAAGGTCGCGGGTTTTCTCGTAAAAATAAAAATGGACGCCATGATATAAATGAAATTGGCGTTAAACAACTTAAAACAAACAAACAAACAAACAAAAAATTGGAACGTAAGCGAGTTTTGGACTGCCCAAAGTATTCACATTCAAAGGCATTATATATGAGAACGGGGCTTAAATCAACTCAATCTTACTAGATGCTGAATTCAAATTCGCCTCCATTGCAAGTGTGAACCCAATTAAAATTTTATTGTGCTTCAATTTTATGTGTGAACGCAACTGTTATTATGGATGTGAATTCGATGAATGCCTGAATATTGAATCCTGACACTATCTATAGATAACCTTCTTATATGTCATTCAGAAAACGGTCAACAATATTTACGTCTACAATAAATGAATTACACCGACACATATTTTGATGATGTGTGCCAACTTAATTGTTTAGATCTTTATGATAAATTAAAATACAGAAGTTGTTTATAGTGTTTTATATATTTTTAGAAGCTATGGTACAATTTAAGGTATTTTTGACTGTTTTTTTAAAATCACCTTTGTAGAGACCATGGATGTTTTGTTACACCCATTTCTAGCAAATAAATTTAAAATTAAACACATAAGAATATTAATTAATTGACACAATATTTCTGAAAAATAATTTTGAGTATGGCCTTCTATTTTTTGTCTTACAATTAAGTTTGTGAAAATAATATTCATGTGGCCCAAGAATAGAGAAGCTTACAAAGATAAAAACCAGAGGCTCATGGAAGCTTGTAACCTACAAGACCATGACTTCAAGCTATTTTCACAAGAAATTGACTTCTAATGAAACATTGTGAAGTGTGTGTCAGAGCCTTCTTGCTTTTTATTTTTTTCTCTGTATAAGATAGTTTTGAACAAAGAAATTTCTAACCTGCATACAAACTTATTGTATAGCTGACAAATTAAGCCATTTACAGATCCTATGAAATTAGTACTACTAGCTACAGTATGACATGTCTAGTTCTTTTCATATGAAGTGGCATAGATTGATTGATTGATTGATTGATTGATTGATTGATTGGATGTTTGCTTTATGTCCAGCAAGCAGTATTTCAGCTATATTCAGGACAAGAACAAATTAACAAACAATAAATCAACTGAAAAAGGGGTGGAATGGGAGACAGGGAAAAAAATTTAGACTGCCACTGGAAAAGTATGGAGTTGTTAAGGATGAAAATTTTAGCCTTTTGTAGCGGCTACAACTACAATGGGCCTACTCTCTTAAAAAATCCCCAAAAGGGGTCTTAATGGTGCACGGAGTGTGGAACTTCCCAAACATATTACCCACTACAATCATCAGAAATGCAATATTTGTAATAAAGAGGAATAGGAACAAGTAAACAGTAAATGACATGAACAATGGTTTTATTTCAGAGAATAAATCAGTTCAATCTGAACTGCCATGATTATTATTGTTAATGCTATGTTAAAAATACATTAAAACAAATGGATTCCAATACCAAAAATATTGATACTAATAGTTTTAATTTGTCTTATAAGGGGATCCAGAGTGTTAGCAATATCTTGTTTCACAAAGAATGAATGGACACAGCTTATAAACCATAAATCATTCATTTTATGAGTATTATTTTATAGAATTGGAATATGTATTCTCATTTTCTGTAAAAAGGTCTCTTTAAGTCTATTTAATACCCATACATAGGGGTTAACATACAGAGGGGTGGAATAAAACAGCTTCTTAAATAGCGAAGCCTGTTACATACAGAGGGTGGAATGTAACAGCTTCTTTAATAACGAAGCCTGTTACATACAGAGGGTGGAATAAAACAGCTTCTATAATAACGTTACATATAGAGGCCAATTAAAGATGGTTGATTTTTTATTTATGGGGCCACAATTATCAAATAGTTTGTTGTATAGTAACAAAATTTAGGAAGTGCGTATACAGGTAAGCAATATGGTGGGATGGTCAGGAAATTGCTAACCATTTTTTTTTTTAAGATGGCCCTAAATAAATGTTAAATCCAGAAATAAACACAAAGGTTTATAATTTATAAAATATCACATGCCTATTTTCAAAATCCATTAAAAAACAGCAACTACAAAATATATGAAACAACCATCCATGACAACAATTATCTTTACTGACCATGGATATTCAATGGTGTGTATTTACTTGTGAATTAATGAATTTCATTTCAACAAAACCTTTATTAAAAAACTCTCCTCTCTATAAAGACCACATTGGTTTGTGCTATGTCCTGAGTTGTCTCTCAAAACAGGTTTGAATGAATTATAAAATGTTAAAGATTATTGAACCTATTGAATATTTATATGTAAATAATATTTTTTAGATCTTTGAAACCAATACAAGACTACAGTAAAATTCGTGACTGAAATGACTCCTTGCAAAAAATCAGCTAAAACACAGGAATTATTTCCACATTGTACAATGAAGTTCATAGTGAAATGTGTATCAATAAACGATGGTCTTTGAAAACAAGTAATCGTTTACAAGATTATGTTATAATGTAGATCTGTCAAAGGTCTCATGATGCAATTCCTTAGGCCCCATACACATCGACCAGTCATGACTTGGGTATTCCATGAAGTTATAAAAATATGTAATGTTTTTTAAATCACACTTTTTCTTTCTTCAATTTTTTTCCTTCGATCACAGCCTTAATTTCGTCTTTATCTAATGTCTCGTATTCCATTAAAGCTTTGGCAAGCCTTTTATGTTCCTCTGGATGTGACCTTAAAATATGTTTAGCCCTCTCATAAGAATCCTGAAAATATAAACATTATCATTTCATATGGTGTCCCAATGCAAATGAAATAACTAAAATATATTTAGACCACTCATTAAATAAAAATATAAACTGTTATAAGGTCCCTGATTATTATTTTATATTATACACATACTGCCTGTTGTAGAGGGTGTTACGCCAGAGTATCTCAAGAGGTAAATATGTCACCCAAGAAGCAGTCAAGGGTGATATATTTACAGAGCGAGATTCTCTGCCGTAAAACCCTTTACAACAGGCAGTATGTGTTATATTATACTGAATACACTTTTTCAATATATCACATTGGTGGAAGTGCAAAAAATTGTATAATTGTTGGTGCGCACACGGACCGGAACGTAACAAATCCGGTTGACCTAGAGATATATCCTGATTCGGGGTTATATATCGTGTGTTATATCTTTGCAACCAAATTGACGGAGAAAGAGAGGAATAGACCAAAATGTCTTATTTCAAATATCCAATGAAAAGTCTAGATTTTTGTATGAAGTATAATATATTGTATTATAAACATGATAACTACCATTTATGATTTACCATTAGAATTTGAACAAGAAATTTTAAACGACAAACCCATGGCATTAATTTGTCTTAATTACCAGAATGCCTTAGATGTATTAATGGGATAACACATATTATTAAACCTCACTTAAAAAAACAATTACTGATTGGCTAAAAATCATTTCACGTGACTTTATAAATGAGATGTCTTGCTAGACAACGCCGAAAATTTGCTTGGTAAAGCCCTTGGGAAAGACAAACCATGCAAGTTGACAATTCTGTTGAAATTGTTAATTGTATATTTTTATTAATAAGACAATTAGGATGTTTTTTTAATATTTCTGTGAAAGCAGACAACTTCTATTTACAGGTGGGACAATACAATTGTCGACCAGTTGACAATCTATCATCTTATGTCTTACAGGAAATCGGTCTTAAAATGATTAAGATTTTTCAAACCGGTTACAAGTTGTATTAAGTTGTCGCCTGCTTGCAAAAAATGTCAAAAGAAAACAAATTTGTTTGGCTTATAGATACACAAATAATCAGTCTTTAGTCTTTTAGTCTAATGAAACAATTGTTACTTGCATAAAAGGTGAGTTATCTTCCCTATAGCCCGACAACCTACCTCAGGTAAACTATTTGAATGTTTATCTTGTTTACAGGAAATTGTTTAGTCTTCCCAGAATGCCTTGCATGTGTTAATGGGACCGCCACTATTGTCTTCCCAGAATGCATCATAAGTATTAATGGGACAGTCCCTAGTGTCTTCTCATAATGCCTTGTATGTATAAATGGGACAGCCCCTAGTATCTTCTCAGAATGCATTGAGTTTATTAATGGGACAGCTCCCATACAAGTGTCTTCCCAGAATGCCTTGTATGTATTAATGGGACAGCCCCTACTGTCCTCCCAGAATGCCTTGTATGTATTAATGGGACAGCCCCTAGTGTCTTCCCAGAATGCCTTGTATGTATTAATGGGACAGCCCCTAGTGTCTTCCCAGAATGCCTTGTATGTATTAATGGGACAGCCCCTACTGTCCTCCCAGAATGCCTTGTATGTATTAATGGGACAGCCCCTACTGTCCTCCCAGAATGCCTTGTATGTATTAATTGGACAGCCCCTACTGTCTTCCCATAATGCCTTGTATGTATTAATGGGACAGCCCCTAGTGTCTTCCCAGAATGCCTTGTATGTATTAATGGGATAGCCACCTTACAAGTGACTTCCCAGAATGCCTTGTATTTATGGGACAGCCCCTCGTATCTTCCCAGAATGCCTTGTATGCATTTATGGGGCAGCCCCTAGTATCTTACCAGAATGCTTTGTATGTATTACTGGGATAGCCCCTAGTCTCTTCCCAGAATGCCTTGTATGTATTAATGGGATAGCTCCTAGTCTCTTCCCAGAATGATTTGAATTTATTTATGGGACAGCTCCCATACATGTGTCTTCCCAGAATGCCTTGTATGTATTAATGGGACAGCCCCTAGTGTCTTCCCAGAATGCCTTGTATGTATTGATGTGACAGCCCCTAGTGTCTTCCCAGAATGCCTTGTATGTATTAACGAGACAGCTACTATTATCTTCAAAGACTGCCTAGAATGTATTAATGGGACAGCCCCTACTGTCTTCACAGATTGTCCTGTATTTATTAATGGGACAGCCACTACTGTCTTCTCAGATTGTCCTGTATTTATTAATGGGACAGCCCCTACTGTCTTCATAGATTGTCTTGTATTATTAATGGGACAGCCCTAGTGTTTACCAAAAATGTCTTGTCATGACACAACCAGTAATTCTTTGAAATGACACCTAAAAATACATACAAACCAATTTACACCTATGTTTGAATTTTATCATAGGATACAATAAACTGAAATAAATAAATGACTCCCTGCTTGTTAGAAGGTAACAAACTTTCATCTACCGGTAATTCTGTCATTTTTTGCATTATCAACACAAATACTTAAAAACAATTATGACATTTTAAATTTGTTTGTTTTGTTTGTTTTTGTTTTAATGGCATTTAATGCCATTTTCAGCAATTTTTCAGCTATATCATGGTGTCCAGTTTTTATTGGGGTAGGAAGCCCAAGTACCCGTAGAAAACCCCCGATCTGTGGTAGGAAAACTGGCAATCCTTGTTGACAGACCATGTGATCAATAGTAGAAGATGAACTACCTTAATCACTCGGCCACCGAGGCCCCTTTTAAATTTGAAAATGAAAATCTTTCAACTCCACTTAATTATGACCTTTTGAAACTAAAAAATGCCCTTTAAAAACTTATTTACCTGCAAAAATCGTTTAATTTCAGCATCAATCTGTTCCTGTACTGCTGGACTCATGTCGTTAGTTACCATGAATCTGATACCAACATCTGAAGAGCTATCTTGGAAGAAACGATGTCCTATCTGGAAATAAAATAAAATAAAATTCAAAAAGTTATATTGTTAAACAAATCAAGAAAAATATATGTGTGCAACATTAAATTAGCAGGATTTTCAAAAGAAATCAATTTTGTAATAACAGACCTCCTAACTAACAAAAATACCAATAATATTCCTAGGAACTAGTTAAAGGTCTATCAAAACAAAAGACTGCATGATTGCTTCACTTCCCCAGAAAAGTATTTCAGCTGTACTTAGAACGTGAGCAAGTAAACAATTTCTAGATTTGGTACTTATGATGGGATAAAGAGCAAGAAGTTTTGACAGACATTAGAAAAAGTATGGAATTCGGATGGGGAGGGATAATTTAGCATTTTTGTTGCAGCGACATAACTACACAATATGTCTTAATTGTGCAAGGGCCAAGGACATTGACTATGGTCCATGGTCAGGCTTTCTGTATTATGACTCAACAACCCCTAAAAGAGATGTTCTTAATATTTAGCAGGTCATGCCAGGGGCGGATCCAGAAAATCGGGTTACTGGGGGAGAAGGGGGGATGGGTCCAAAGCCCCCAGAAGCTGGTGAAATTTAAGCAATTGAGAGGGTGTTGAGAACTACAATTGTAACATTTTTAACACACTCTCTCGCGCTCTTTCATTACTCTCTCCGTCTTTCCTCCTTTTTGCACTCACTTTCTCTTTCTTTTCCCTTGTTGGGGGGGGGGGGGCAAATGTCTCTTCACCCCCTCTGAGTCTGCCACTGCTAGCTAAAGGAACCACTTCCAGTACCCAGAAATTTTTTTTTTAAATATCAAATAACACTTTAATTTTGCTTATATATGAATAAAAAAGATATTTCTACAGTTAGTTTTCCAATTTGACTGATTAACTAGTTTGTAGAAGAAAACAAAAATTATAAAATGTTCTATTTGTTTATAAAGAATCAAATTAACTATGGATGAGAGATGTTCGTTATGATAATGTCATGTCAAAAGCTCGTACATGGAATGCATTCAATTTCTTTAATAGCTAATGAGTTCGGGAACTTTGGTGTAAGAGAGACTACTCCAATTTCTTTTATAGCTAATTAGTTAACATTGAACATTGTTTAAACAAGTATTTTTGTGAGATCATAAATTTTCTTTGATGATACTCCTATAACTTTATACATTGACAGACGGGAAGCAGTAAACCACCTATCCCCTATGGTTAGCAGGGGAATAAAAAAGTCCACAATATGCTATGATCCTACATAGCTATTGACAAAATCTCATTGATCACTGCTAAGAATAATGTGACGGAAAATACAGATGGCTGAAAATTTATTAAGTCTATCTCTTTCAGTGGCATAGCAACCAGTATACAAAAACACATCTGTGTACACATGTTAACTTTGTGGTCACAAATAAATTATGTGTTGCTCTCTCAAACCAGTTTTTCCCAGGAATCGATCAGAATGCAGGATTTGGTGTTATTTAAGCTAGACCACCTGACAAAAAATGGGGTTGCTTTTCGACCCATTTTAGTCATACTATTTTGTGTACACTTCATTTGGGCTAACAACACTCCAGTTTTTAAAAATCAACAGTTGTGATACAATCAAATCTGACATTGGATAATTTAATTACAAAAGTTTTACTAAGGTGTCCACTGTCAAACATTTAACTAAGCTGAACTGTCAAATGTTTCACTTGGCACCAAATTGAATCTGACTAGTTGCATACTAAATATTGTCCATTGTGGTAGAATGTTGATTTAAATAAGAAAACAGATATCTGCTTTACATTGGTTGACTACTGATATCTGCTTTACATTGGTTGACTACTGATATCTGCTTTACATTGGTTGACTGCTGATATCTGCTTTACATTGGTTGACTACTGATATCTGCTTTACATTGGTTGACTACTGATATCTGCTTTACATTGGTTGACTACTGATATCTGCTTTACATTGGTTGACTACTGATACCTGCTTTACATTGGTTGACTACTGATATCTGCTTTACATTGGTTGACTACTGATATATGTTGCACATTGGTTGACTACTGATATATGTTGTACATTGGTTGACTACTGATATATGTTGTACATTAGTTGACTACTGATATCTGCTTTACATTGGTTGACTACTGATATCTGCTTTACATTGGTTGACTACTGATATATGTTGTACATTAGTTGACTACTGATATCTGCTTTAAATTGGTTGACTACTGATATCTGCTTTACATTTGTTGACTACTGATAACTGCTTTACATTGGTTGACTGCTGATATCTGCTTTACATTGGTTGACTACTGATATCTGCTTTACATTAGTTGACTACTGATATCTGCTTTACATTGGTCGACTACTGATATCTGCTTTACATTGGTTGAATACTGATATCTGCTTTACATTGGTTGAATACTGATATCTGCTTTACATTTGTTGACTACTGATAACTGCATTACATTGGTTGACTACTGATATCTGTTTTACATTTGTTGACTACTGATACCTGCTTTACATTGGTTGACTACTGATATCTGCTTTACACTGGTTGACTACTGATATCTGCTTTACATTGGTTGACTACTGATATCTGCTTTACATTGGTTGACTACTGATATATGTTGTACATTGGTTGACTACTGATATCCGCTTTACATTGGTTGACTACTGATACCTTCTTTACATTGGTTGACTTCTGATATCTGCTTTACATTTGTTGACTACTGATATCTGCTTTACATTGGTTGACTACTGATACCTGCTTTACATTGGTTGACTACTGATATCTGCTTTACATTGGTTGACTACTGATACCTGCTTTACATTGGTTGGCTACTGATATCTGCCCTACATTGGTTGACTATTGATACCTATTGTACATTGGTTGACTACTGAAATCTGCTTTACATTGGTTGACTACTGATACCTGCTTTACATTTTTTGACTACTGATATCTGCTTTACATTGGTTGACTACTGATACCTGCTTTACATTGGTTGACTACTGATATCTGCTTTACATTTGTTGACTACTGATATCTGCTTTACATTGGTTGACTACTGATACCTGCTTTACATTGGTTGACTACTGATATATGTTGTACATTGGTTGACTACTGATAACTGCTTTACATTGGTAGACTACTGATATATGTTGTACATTGGTTGACTACTGATATATGTTGTACATTGGTTGACTACTGGTATATGTTGTACATTGGTTGACTACTGATATCTGCTGTACATTGGTTGACTACTGATATCTGCTTTACATTGGTTGACTACTGATATATGTTGTACATTGGTTGACTACTGATATATGTTGCACATTGGTTGACTACTGATATATGTTGTACATTGGTTGACTACTGATATCTGCTTTACATTGGTTGACTA
This sequence comes from Limnoperna fortunei, assembly GCA_944474755.1. Lineage (NCBI taxonomy): Eukaryota > Metazoa > Mollusca > Bivalvia > Mytilida > Modiolidae > Limnoperna > Limnoperna fortunei. Next base: position 71,716,163 of record OX104114.1, on the reverse strand, counting down.
CTGATATCCGCTTTACATTGGTTGACTACTGATATCTGCTTTACATTGGTTGACTACTGATATCTGCTTTACATTGGTTGACTACTGATACCTGCTTTACATTGGTTGACTACTGATATCTGCTTTACATTGGTTGACTACTGATATATGTTGTACATTGGTTGACTACTGATATATGTTGTACATTGGTTGACTACTGATATATGTTGTATATTTGTTGACTACTGATATATGTTGTACATTGGTTGACTACTGATATATGTTGTACATTGGTTGACTACTGATATCTGCTTTACATTGGTTGACTGCTGATATCTGCTTTATATTGGTTGACTACTGATATCTGCTTTACATTGGTTGACTGCTGATATCTGCTTTACATTGGTTGACTACTGATATACGTTGCACATTGGTTGACTACTGATATATGTTGTACACTGGTTGACTACTGATATCTGCTTTACATTGGTTGACTGCTGATACCTGCTTTACAGTGGTTGACTACTGATATCTGCTTTACATTGGTTGACTACTGATATCTGCTTTACATTGGTTGACTACTGATATCTGCTTTACATTGGTTGACTACTAATATCTGCTTTACATTGGTTGACTACTGATATCTGCTTTACATTGGTTGACTACTGATATCTGCTTTTCATTGGTTGACTACTGATATCTGCTTTACATTGGTTGACTACTGATATCTGCTTTACATTGGTTGACTACTGATATCTGCTTTACATTGGTAGACTACTGATATATGTTGTACAATGGTTGACTACTGATATATGTTGTACATTGGTTGACTACTGATATATGTTGTACATTGGTTGACTACTGGTATATGTTGTACATTAGTTGACTACTGATATCTCCTGTACATTGGTTGACTACTGATATCTGCTTTACATTGGTTGACTACTGATATATGTTGTAGATTGGTTGACTACTGATATATGTTGCACATTGGTTGACTCCTGATATATGTTGTACATTGGTTGACTACTGATATCTGCTTTACATTGGCTGACTACTGATATCTGCTTTAAATTGGTTGACTACTAATATCTGCTTTACATTGGTTGACTACTGATATATGTTGTAAATTGATTGACTACTGATATCTGCTTTAAATTGGTTGACTACTGATATCTGCTTTACATTGGTTGACTACTAATATCTGCTTTAAATTGGTTGACTACTGATATCTGCTTTACATTGGTTGACTACTGATATCTGCTTTACATTGGTTGACTACTGATATCTGCTTTAAATTGGTTGACTACTGATATCTGCTTTACATTGGTTGACTACTGATATCTGCTTTACATTGGTTGACTACTGATATCTGCTTTACATTGGTAGACTACTGATATATGTTGTACATTGGTTGACTACTGATATCTGCTTTACATTGGTTAACTACTTATATCTGCTTTACATTGGTTGACTACTGATATCTGCTTTACATTGGTTTACTACTGATATCTGCTTTACATTGGTTGACTACTGATATGTGCTTTACATTGGTTGACTACTGATATCTGTTTTACATTTGTTGACTACTGATACCTGCTTTACATTGGTTGACTACTGATATCTGCTTTACATTGGTTGACTACTGATATATGTTGTACATTGGTTGACTACTGATATCCGCTTTACATTGGTTGACTACTGATACCTTCTTTACATTGGTTGACTTCTGATATCTGCTTTACATTTGTTGACTACTGATATCTGCTTTACATTGGTTGACTACTAATATCTGCTTTACATTGGTTGACTACTGATATCTGCTTTACATTGGTTGACTACTGATATCTGCTTTTCATTGGTTGACTACTGATATCTGCTTTACATTGGTTGACTACTGATATCTGCTTTACATTGGTTGACTACTGATATCTGCTTTACATTGGTAGACTACTGATATATGTTGTACAATGGTTGACTACTGATATATGTTGTACATTGGTTGACTACTGATATATGTTGTACATTGGTTGACTACTGGTATATGTTGTACATTAGTTGACTACTGATATCTCCTGTACATTGGTTGACTACTGATATCTGCTTTACATTGGTTGACTACTGATATATGTTGTAGATTGGTTGACTACTGATATATGTTGCACATTGGTTGACTCCTGATATATGTTGTACATTGGTTGACTACTGATATCTGCTTTACATTGGCTGACTACTGATATCTGCTTTAAATTGGTTGACTACTAATATCTGCTTTACATTGGTTGACTACTGATATATGTTGTAAATTGATTGACTACTGATATCTGCTTTAAATTGGTTGACTACTGATATCTGCTTTACATTGGTTGACTACTAATATCTGCTTTAAATTGGTTGACTACTGATATCTGCTTTACATTGGTTGACTACTGATATCTGCTTTACATTGGTTGACTACTGATATCTGCTTTAAATTGGTTGACTACTGATATCTGCTTTACATTGGTTGACTACTGATATCTGCTTTACATTGGTTGACTACTGATATCTGCTTTACATTGGTTGACTACTGATATATGTTGTACATTGGTTGACTACTGATATCTGCTTTACATTGGTTAACTACTTATATCTGCTTTACATTGGTTGACTACTGATATCTGCTTTACATTGGTTTACTACTGATATCTGCTTTACATTGGTTGACTACTGATATGTGCTTTACATTGGTTGACTACTGATATCTGTTTTACATTTGTTGACTACTGATACCTGCTTTACATTGGTTGACTACTGATATCTGCTTTACATTGGTTGACTACTGATATATGTTGTACATTGGTTGACTACTGATATCCGCTTTACATTGGTTGACTACTGATACCTTCTTTACATTGGTTGACTTCTGATATCTGCTTTACATTTGTTGACTACTGATATCTGCTTTACATTGGTTGACTTCTGATACCTGCTTTACATTGGTTGACTACTGATATCTGCTTTACATTGGTTGACTACTGATACCTGCTTTACATTGGTTGGCTACTGATATCTGCCCTACATTGGTTGACTATTGATACCTATTGTACATTGGTTGACTACTGATATCTGCTTTACATTGGTTGACTACTGATACCTGCTTTACATTTTTTGACTACTGATATCTGCTTTACATTGGTTGACTACTGATACCTGCTTTACATTGGTTGACTACTGATATCTGCTTTACATTTGTTGACTACTGATATCTGCTTTACATTGGTTGACTACTGATACCTGCTTTACATTGGTTGACTACTGATATATGTTGTACATTGGTTGACTACTGATAACTGCTTTACATTGGTAGACTACTGATATATGTTGTACATTGGTTGACTACTGATATATGTTGTACATTGGTTGACTACTGATATATGTTGTACATTGGTTGACTACTGGTATATGTTGTACATTGGTTGACTACTGATATCTGCTGTACATTGGTTGACTACTGATATCTGCTTTACATTGGTTGATCACTGATATATGTTGTACATTGGTTGACTACTGATATATGTTGCACATTGGTTGACTACTGATATATGTTGTACATTGGTTGACTACTGATATCTGCTTTACATTGGTTGACTACTGATATCCGCTTTACATTGGTTGACTACTGATATCTGCTTTACATTGGTTGACTACTGATATCTGCTTTACATTGGTTGACTACTGATATATGTTGTACATTGGTTGACTACTGATATATGTTGTACATTGGTTGACTACTGATATATGTTGTACATTGGTTGACTACTGATATCTGCTTTACATTGGTTGACTGCTGATATCTGCTTTATATTGGTTGACTACTGATATCTGCTTTACATTGGTTGACTGCTGATATCTGCTTTACATTGGTTGACTACTGATATATGTTGTAGATTGGTTGACTACTGATATATGTTGCACATTGGTTGACTCCTGATATATGTTGTACATTGGTTGACTACTGATATCTGCTTTACATTGGCTGACTACTGATATCTGCTTTAAATTGGTTGACTACTAATATCTGCTTTACATTGGTTGACTACTGATATATGTTGTAAATTGATTGACTACTGATATCTGCTTTACATTGGTTGACTACTGATATCTGCTTTACATTGGTTGACTACTGATACCTGCTTTATATTGGTTGACTACTGATATCTGCTTTACATTGGTTGACTGCTGATATCTGCTTTACATTGGTTGACTACTGATATATGTTGCACATTGGTTGACTACTGATATATGTTGTACATTGGTTGACTACTGATATCTGCTTTACATTGGTTGACTGCTGATACCTGCTTTACATTGGTTGACTACTGATATCTGCTTTACATTGGTTGACTGCTGATACCTGCTTTACAGTGGTTGACTACTGATATCTGCTTTACATTGGTTGACTACTGATATCTGCTTTAAATTGGTTGACTACTGATATCTGCTTTACATTGGTTGACTACTAATATCTGCTTTAAATTGGTTGACTACTGATATCTGCTTTACATTGGTTGACTACTGATATCTGCTTTACATTGGTTGACTACTGATATCTGCTTTACATTGGTTGACTACTGATATCTGCTTTACATTGGTTGACTACTGATATCTGCTTTACATTGGTTGACTACTGATATCTGCTTTACATTGGTAGACTACTGATATATGTTGTACATTGGTTGACTTCTGATATCTGCTTTACATTGGTTAACTACTGATATCTGCTTTACATTGGTTGACTACTGATATGTGCTTTACATTGGTTGACTACTGATATCTGCTTTACATTGGTTGACTACTTACTTGGCAGTCACTAACTAGCACACATACCTTATCAGACATTCCAAATAGTTTCACCATGCTTGTTGCAATTCCTGTTGCCCCTTTAAAATCCGACATTGCACCTGTAAGAAACAATGGTTTTTCTCAAGGGAAGATAAGTAACATGGTTTCAAACCAAATTGACCTTGATCAAGTTCTAGATCAATCTTAAGTCTTAATTAAAATGCCTCCCCTTTTTACAATACACAATTATAGTCAAAACCAAGCAAATCAAAAAAGACCAACATGCTTCATGAAACGATGTTATTAATCTGTATTAATTTTAGATTTCAGGGATCAATTTCAGCAGTAAAATCATTTTTGTCTGCAAACCATTCAAATACACTGGAACAAAATAGAATCAACCATTAAATACTTAGCACATAAACAAGTCTTACAATAACTCTTAAACAATTTCTGAGATACAGCTCACAAAAAATGTAATTCTGGCAGCCCTGTTAACAATATCTGTCTTAAGGATTCTGGGTATTCCACATCAACCACAATCACTTCTGCCACACAATGATTGATGCCATGACAGACATCTCTCATGGCGGGGCCTCGGTGGCCGAGTGGTTAAGGTAGTTTGTCTACTATGGATCACATGGCCTGTCAACACTGAGATTGCGGGTTCAAGCCTCACTGCGGGCAGGGTGTGCTCGACTCCTATCTTAATTGACATGGATTGCCAGTTTTCCTACCGCAGGTCAGGGGTTTTCTCCAGGTACTCCGGCTTCCTCCCTCAATAAAAACTGGACGACATGATATAGCTGAAAAATTGCTGAAAGTGGCGTTAAACAACATTCAACAAACAAAAAATCTCTCATGGAAGATAAGCTTTGCGTATAAATGCATTAAATTTAATGTAAAACTGTATCATATAAATTGACTATATAAAAGTAAATAAGATCTTGTTTTACAAACATTCCTTGTTAACAAATGTCACAAGTATACAACAAATGTAGTCCTGCAGTAGATAGGGGATGACGTGTGGGAACCAGTTATGTTCTCTAGCTGGAGAGTGCCATGTTTAATCCAAGTCTTGTGAGCCATATTAGAAATCGCTTAATGCCACCTATATATTAACATCAGATTTATAATATAATCGTCTGGGTGGAGTCAATATGATCATGGCTGCTTCATAACTTATCTGATTTTATGAGTAGGCGGAACTTGTTCCAAGCCAGAGTTTTATTTTATGCATTTGGCAACACTAGTGATAATATATTTAATATTCACTTGCCCAATTTATTATACTATTTATTATAAAGATCAAAATTCTCTGTCAAATTCTAATGGTTAATCCTAAATGGAAAAAATCAAAATTTTCATCCCCAAGTGTAATTCTATTCCATAAAAGATATTTATTAATAAATGCATTTTTAAAAATATTATGCATCCACTTAAAATGTATGTTTCCAAAGAAATATGATTAATTACACCTCTCCAAAAGGAATTGTGGTACAGTTATCTTTGAAATATTTATTTTTCCCGTTAAATACTCCTAATTATAGATGTGAGCTATAATATAATAGTTATTCCAGTCTTATACAGGGTGTATAATGTCACACTCATGGCTTAGAATTTATATTCCATGAGCCGAAGGCAAATCCTAAGCTGTGAATATGACATAATAAACCCTGTCTAAGACTGGAATAACATATTATATTTCCATTTGAAAAACTTTTCAAAATGCTTGAGGTAGTTCATGTGAGATTAGAACACATGTAAATGGTTATATATCAGATTTCTTAATTTACTTTTTTTGGAGTTTAGAGATCTAGGGATCCCAATTTCCAAGCTATAGATCTACTACTGATCGTCAGTGTCAAGATTTGGGTTGTAAGTTTGAGTTTGACTTGAGGAAAGGCTTGTTTAAATGAAACATCAACTGCTTAAGCCAAACTTTACTTTACCTGTGGTAACATGTTCTGTACCAAAAACAACTTCTTCTGCCGCTCGACCTCCCATAGATACATCTAATTGTGCCATTAATTCTGCTTTGGTCTGATTGTATTGTTCTTTGTCAGCAATAAAAGATGTCTGTTATAAAATAGAATCAGTAGTATATCAAGGCACAAAGAACTATATTGTGTTCAAGCCTATTTATAAAATAGAATCAGTAGTATCTCAAGGTACAAAGAACTATATTGTGTTTAAGCTTTTTTATAAAATAGAATCGGTAGTATCTCAAGGCACAAAGAACTATATTGTGTTTAAGCTTTTTTATAAAATGGAATCGGTAGTATCTCAAGGCACAAAGAACTATATTGTGTTTAAGCTTTTTTATAAAATAGAATCGGTAGTATCTCAAGGTACAAAGAACTATATTGTGTTTAAGCTTTTTTATAAAATAGAATCGGTAGTATCTCAAGGCACAAAGAACTATATTGTGTTTAAGCTTTTTTATAAAATGGAATCGGTAGTATCTCAAGGCACAAAGAACTATATTGTGTTTAAGCTTTTTTATAAAATAGAATCGGTAGTATCTCAAGGCACAAAGAACTATATTGTGTTTAAGCTTTTTTATAAAATAGAATCAGTAGTATCTCAAGGTACAAAGAACTATATTGTGTTTAAGCTTTTTTATAAAATAGAATCGGTAGTATCTCAAGGTACAAAGAACTATATTGTGTTTAAGCTTTTTTATAAAATGGAATCGGTAGTATCTCAAGGTACAAAGAACTATATCGTGTTTAAGCTTTTTTATAAAATGGAATCGGTAGTATCTCAAGGCACAAAGAACTATATTGTGTTTAAGCTTTTTTATAAAATGGAATCGGTAGTATCTCAAGGTACAAAGAACTATATCGTGTTTAAGCTTTTTTATAAAATGGAATCGGTAGTATCTCAAGGCACAAAGAACTATATCGTGTTTAAGCTTTTTTATAAAATGGAATCGGTAGTATCTCAAGGCACAAAGAACTATATTGTGTTCAAGCTTTTTTATAAAATAGAATTGGTAGTATATCAAGGTACAAAGAACTATATTGTGTTTAAGCTTTTTTATAAAATAGAATTGGTAGTATCTCAAGGTACAAAGAACTATATTGTGTTTAAGCTTTTTTATAAAATAGAATCAGTAGTATCTCAAGGCACAAAGAACTACATTGTGTTTAAGCTTTTTTATAAAATAGAATTGGTACGTAGCATCTCAAGGTACAAAGAACTATATTGTGTTCAAGCTTTTTTATAAAATAGAATTGGTAGTATATCAAGGTACAAAGAACTATATTGTGTTTAAGCTTTTTTATAAAATGGAATCGGTAGTATCTCAAGGTACAAAGAACTATATTGTGTTTAAGCTATTTTATAAAATAGAATCAGTAGTATCTCAAGGCACAAAGAACTACATTGTGTTTAAGCTTTTTTATAAAATGGAATCGGTAGTATATCAAGGCACAAAGAACTATATCGTGTTTAAGCTTTTTTATAAAATATAATTGGTAGTATATCAAGGTACAAAGAACTATATTGTGTTTAAGCTTTTTTATAAAATAGAATCGGAAGTATCTCAAGGTACAAAGAACTATATTGTGTTTAAGCTATTTTATAAAATAGAATCAGTAGTATCTCAAGGCACAAAGAACTACATTGTGTTTAAGCTTTTTTATAAAATGGAATCGGTAGTATATCAAGGCTCAAAGAACTATATCGTGTTTAAGCTTTTTTATAAAATATAATCGGTAGTATCTCAAGGTACAAAGAACTATATTGTGTTTAAGCTTTTTTATAAAATAGAATCGGTAGTATCTCAAGGTACAAAGAACTATATCGTGTTTAAGCTTTTTTATAAAATAGAATTGGTACGTAGCATCTCAAGGTACAAAGAACTATATTGTGTTTAAGCTATTTTATAAAATAGAATCGGTAGTATCTCAAGGTACAAAGAACTATATTGTGTTTAAGCTATTTTATAAAATAGAATCGGAAGTATCTCAAGGCACAAAGAACTACATTGTGTTTAAGCTTTTTTATAAAATAGAATGGGTAGTATATCAAGGTACAAAGAACTATATTGTGTTCAAGCTATTTTATAAAATAGAATCGGTAGTATCTCAAGGTACAAAGAACTATATTGTGTTTAAGCTTTTTTATAAAATAGAATCGGTAGTATCTCAAGGTACAAAGAACTATATTGTGTTCAAGCTATTTTATAAAATAGAATTGGTAGTATCTCAAGGTACAAAGAACTATATTGTGTTTAAGTTTTTTTATAAAATAGAATCGGTAGTATCTCAAGGTACAAAGAACTATATTGTGTTTAAGCTTTTTTATAAAATAGAATCGGTAGTATCTCAAGGTACAAAGAACTACATTGTGTTTAAGCTTTTTTATAAAATAGAATTGGTACGTAGCATCTCAAGGTACAAGGAACTACATTGTGTTTAAGATTTTTAATAAAATAGAATGGGTAGTATCTCAAGGTACAAAGAACTTTATTGTGTTCAAGCTTTTTTATAAAATAAAATCAGTAGTATATCAAGGTACAAAGAACTATATTGTGTTTAAGCTATTTTATAAAATAGAATCAGTAGTATATCAAGGTACAAAGAACTATATTGTGTTTAAGCTATTTTATAAAATAAAATCAGTAGTATCTCAAGGTACAAAGAACTATATTGTGTTTAAGCTTTTTTATAAAATAGAATCGGTAGTATCTCAAGGTACAAAGAACTACATTGTGTTTAAGCTTTTTTATAAAATAGAATTGGTACGTAGCATCTCAAGGTACAAGGAACTACATTGTGTTTAAGCTTTTTAATAAAATAGAATGGGTAGTATCTCAAGGTACAAAGAACTTTATTGTGTTCAAGCTTTTTTATAAAATAAAATCGGTAGTATCTCAAGGCACAAAGAACTATATTGTGTTTAAGCTATTTTATAAAATGGAATCGGTAGTATATCAAGGTACAAAGAACTATATTGTGTTTAAGCTATTTTATAAAATAGAATCGGTAGTATCTCAAGGTACAAAGAACTATATTGTGTTTAAGCTTTTTTATAAAATAGAATCGGTAGTATCTCAAGGTACAAAGAACTATATTGTGTTTAAGCTTTTTTATAAAATAGAATCGGAAGTATCTCAAGGTACAAAGAACTATATTGTGTTTAAGCTATTTTATAAAATAAAATCAGTAGTATATCAAGGTACAAAGAACTATATTGTGTTTAAGCTATTTTATAAAATAGAATCGGTAGTATCTCAAGGTACAAAGAACTATATTGTGTTTAAGCTTTTTTATAAAATGGAATCGGTAGTATCTCAAGGTACAAAGAACTATATCGTGTTTAAGCTTTTTTATAAAATGGAATCGGTAGTATCTCAAGGCACAAAGAACTATATTGTGTTTAAGCTTTTTTATAAAATGGAATCGGTAGTATCTCAAGGTACAAAGAACTATATTGTGTTTAAGCTTTTTTATAAAATAGAATCGGTAGTATCTCAAGGTACAAAGAACTATATTGTGTTTAAGCTTTTTTATAAAATAGAATCGGAAGTATCTCAAGGTACAAAGAACTATATTGTGTTTAAGCTTTTTTATAAAATAGAATCAGTAGTATCTCAAGGTACAAAGAACTATATTGTGTTTAAGCTATTTTATAAAATAGAATGGGTAGTATCTCAAGGTACAAAGAACTATATTGTGTTTAAGCTATTTTATAAAATAGAATTGGTAGTATATCAAGGTACAAAGAACTATATTGTGTTTAAGCTATTTTATAAAATAGAATCGGTAGTATATCAAGGTACAAAGAACTATATTGTGTTTAAGCTATTTTATAAAATAAAATCAGTAGTATATCAAGGTACAAAGAACTATATTGTGTTCAAGCCTTTTTTTATAAAATAGAATCGGTAGTATATCAAGGTACAAAGAACTATATTGTGTTTAAGCTATTTTATAAAATAGAATCGGTAGTATCTCAAGGTACAAAGAACTATATTGTGTTTAAGCTATTTTATAAAATAGAATCAGTAGTATCTCAAGGTACAAAGAACTATATTGTGTTTAAGCTATTTTATAAAATAGAATCAGTAGTATCTCAAGGTACAAAGAACTATATTGTGTTTAAGCTTTTTTATAAAATAGAATGGGTAGTATCTCAAGGTACAAAGAACTATATTGTGTTTAAGCTATTTTATAAAATAGAATTGGTAGTATATCAAGGTACAAAGAACTATATTGTGTTTAAGCTATTTTATAAAATAGAATCGGTAGTATATCAAGGTACAAAGAACTATATTGTGTTTAAGCTATTTTATAAAATAAAATCAGTAGTATATCAAGGTACAAAGAACTATATTGTGTTTAAGCTATTTTATAAAATAGAATCGGTAGTATCTCAAGGTACAAAGAACTATATTGTGTTTAAGCTTTTTTATAAAATAGAATCGGTAGTATCTCAAGGTACAAAGAACTATATTGTGTTTAAGCTTTTTTATAAAATAGAATCGGTAGTATCTCAAGGTACAAAGAACTATATTGTGTTTAAGCTTTTTTATAAAATAGAATCGGTAGTATCTCAAGGTACAAAGAACTATATTGTGTTTAAGCTATTTTATAAAATAGAATCAGTAGTATCTCAAGGTACAAAGAACTATATTGTGTTTAAGCTATTTTATAAAATAGAATCGGTAGTATCTCAAGGTACAAAGAACTACATTGTGTTTAAGCTATTTTATAAAATAGAATCGGTAGTATCTCAAGGTACAAAGAACTATATTGTGTTTAAGCTATTTTATAAAATAGAATCAGTAGTATCTCAAGGTACAAAGAACTATATTGTGTTTAAGCTATTTTATAAAATAGAATCGGTAGTATCTCAAGGTACAAAGAACTATATTGTGTTTAAGCTATTTTATAAAATAAAATCAGTAGTATCTCAAGGTACAAAGAACTATATTGTGTTTAAGCTTTTTTATAAAATAGAATCGGTAGTATCTCAAGGTACAAAGAACTATATTGTGTTTAAGCTTTTTTATAAAATAGAATCGGTAGTATCTCAAGGTACAAAGAACTATATTGTGTTAAAGCTTTTTTATAAAATAGAATCGGTAGTATCTCAAGGTACAAAGAACTATATTGTGTTTAAGCTTTTTTATAAAATAGAATCGGAAGTATCTCAAGGTACAAAGAACTATATTGTGTTTAAGCTTTTTTATAAAATAGAATCAGTAGTATCTCAAGGTACAAAGAACTATATTGTGTTTAAGCTTTTTTATAAAATAGAATGGGTAGTATCTCAAGGTACAAAGAACTATATTGTGTTTAAGCTATTTTATAAAATAGAATTGGTAGTATATCAAGGTACAAAGAACTATATTGTGTTTAAGCTATTTTATAAAATAGAATCGGTAGTATATCAAGGTACAAAGAACTATATTGTGTTTAAGCTATTTTATAAAATAAAATCAGTAGTATATCAAGGTACAAAGAACTATATTGTGTTTAAGCTATTTTATAAAATAGAATCGGTAGTATCTCAAGGTACAAAGAACTATATTGTGTTTAAGCTTTTTTATAAAATAGAATCGGTAGTATCTCAAGGTACAAAGAACTATATTGTGTTTAAGCTTTTTTATAAAATAGAATCGGTAGTATCTCAAGGTACAAAGAACTATATTGTGTTTAAGCTTTTTTATAAAATAGAATCGGTAGTATCTCAAGGTACAAAGAACTATATCGTGTTTAAGCTTTTTTATAAAATGGAATCGGTAGTATCTCAAGGCACAAAGAACTATATCGTGTTTAAGCTTTTTTATAAAATGGAATCGGTAGTATCTCAAGGTACAAAGAACTATATCGTGTTTAAGCTTTTTTATAAAATGGAATCGGTAGTATCTCAAGGCACAAAGAACTATATCGTGTTTAAGCTTTTTTATAAAATGGAATCGGTAGTATCTCAAGGCACAAAGAACTATATTGTGTTTAAGCTTTTTTATAAAATAGAATCGGAAGTATCTCAAGGTACAAAGAACTATATTGTGTTTAAGCTTTTTTATAAAATGGAATCGGTAGTATCTCAAGGTACAAAGAACTATATCGTGTTTAAGCTTTTTTATAAAATGGAATCGGTAGTATCTCAAGGCACAAAGAACTATATCGTGTTTAAGCTTTTTTATAAAATGGAATCGGTAGTATCTCAAGGCACAAAGAACTATATTGTGTTTAAGCTTTTTTATAAAATAGAATCGGAAGTATCTCAAGGTACAAAGAACTATATTGTGTTTAAGCTTTTTTATAAAATGGAATCGGTAGTATCTCAAGGCACAAAGAACTATATCGTGTTTAAGCTTTTTTATAAAATGGAATCGGTAGTATCTCAAGGCACAAAGAACTATATTGTGTTTAAGCTTTTTTATAAAATGGAATCGGTAGTATCTCAAGGCACAAAGAACTATATTGTGTTTAAGCTTTTTTATAAAATAGAATCGGAAGTATCTCAAGGTACAAAGAACTATATTGTGTTTAAGCTTTTTTATAAAATAGAATGGGTAGTATCTCAAGGCACAAAGAACTATATTGTGTTTAAGCTTTTTTATAAAATAGAATCGGTAGTATCTCAAGGTACAAAGAACTATATTGTGTTTAAGCTATTTTATAAAATGGAATCGGTAGTATCTCAAGGTACAAAGAACTATATTGTGTTTAAGCTTTTTTATAAAATGGAATCGGTAGTATCTCAAGGTACAAAGAACTATATCGTGTTTAAGCTTTTTTATAAAATAGAATCGGTAGTATCTCAAGGCACAAAGAACTATATTGTGTTTAAGCTTTTTTATAAAATAGAATCGGTAGTATCTCAAGGTACAAAGAACTATATTGTGTTTAAGCTTTTTTATAAAATAGAATGGGTAGTATATCAAGGTACAAAGAACTAAATTGTGTTTAAGCTATTTTATAAAATAGAATCGGAAGTATCTCAAGGTACAAAGAACTACATTGTGTTCAAGCTTTTTTATAAAATAGAATCGGTAGTATCTCAAGGTACAAAGAACTATATCGTGTTTAAGCTTTTTTATAAAATAGAATCGGTAGTATCTCAAGGTACAAAGAACTATATTGTGTTTAAGCTATTTTATAAAATAAAATCAGTAGTATATCAAGGTACAAAGAACTACATTGTGTTTAAGCTTTTTTATAAAATAGAATGGGTAGTATATCAAGGTACAAAGAACTATATTGTGTTCAAGCTTTTTTATAAAATAGAATCGGTAGTATCTCAAGGTACAAAGAACTATATTGTGTTTAAGCTTTTTTATAAAATAGAATCAGTAGTATCTCAAGGCACAAAGAACTACATTGTGTTTAAGCTTTTTTATAAAATAGAATGGGTAGTATATCAAGGTACAAAGAACTATATTGTGTTCAAGCTATTTTATAAAATAGAATCGGTAGTATCTCAAGGTACAAAGAACTACATTGTGTTCAAGCTTTTTTATAAAATAGAACCGGTAGTATATCATGGCACAAAAAACTACATTGTGTTCAAGCTTTCTTATAAAATACAATCGGTACGTAGTATCTCAAGGTACAAAGAACTACACTGTGTTTAAGCTATTTTATAAAATAGAATCAGTAGTATCTCAAGGCACAAAGAACTACATTGTGTTTAAGCTTTTTTATAAATAGAATTGGTAGTATCTCAAGGTACAAAGAACTTTATTGTGTTCAAGCAATTTTATATAGGATCTTACATTGGTACGAGTGGATTATCGGATTTCTCCAATCGAGATAGTTCAATTATGAAATTTTAAGTCCGAGCCTTGGCAAGGACTTAAATTTCCATAATATAACTATCGAGATTGAAGAAATCCAATAATCCAAGAGTACTAATGTAAGATTCTGTTTCTCTAATTTTAAAAAGTAGTAAATTTGCGAAACGAAGTCCAAATTCTCCCAACCCCATTTTACGTTCATGACGTGAATACGCTGTAAATTGAAGGTGTTTTGTTTATGACGTCATGAGCTATTATTGTGACGTTATTATTTTTAACCAATCAAATGCCGAGAACAACAAATTCACTAGTGACGAGAAATATTTTTTGAAATATTACATCAAAATTAAAGAATTAATAATTATACAATTTTTGGATGATATTAACAAAGTTCATATAAGACCATGAAATCTTGGAAAAGTCAAGGAATTTGAACATGAAATAAAAGGCCCTGAAAGTCATGGAATCCCAAAATTATGATGAAAGTCTTTGAAAAATCATTAAAATTTGCAGTCATTTGTATAACGAGTTTAAGCATTTCCAAAAAGTTTTATGGATTTGTTTCAGATCATGTATATAAAAATTACAACATTGTTCCAAACGAAAAAATTCCTACTGTACCATTATCTTATACACTATGTAAAATTACAGGTGTCGGTGACAATGTCATGCTAGAATCAATTATTGAAAATGGTCACTAGGTCCTTGAAAATGAAGGTAATTAGAAAATACCAAACACCAAGGAAACTGCCAAAAAAGACAATAAAAAAATTCAAGAAAACGTCAAACCTGAGAACCAACAACCGAAAATAAAGCAACTACAGCGATCGTCCTGATTTGGTACATGCATTTTACAAGATATGGTGGGTTAATGGAATTTGAGACAAAAAAGGTGTATGAACCCTGTGTAACTATAAGATAGAAGAGAGTATCATTGCCACTAACCATCAAAAGTTAGATTCTGTTTCCTTTTAACTTTATTAGAATTGAAGATTTTTGCATGATCCATCAACTCATTGTAATCATACTAATTAATAGATTTCAATAAATACTTACATGACCCAAAGACATGCCTCTAGGACTTATAGTAACTTTGTGCAGAGGTGTGGCTTCCTTGGTGTAGTATGCCACCAGTGTATGACCAGCTTCATGGATGGCTGTGATCCAGTTCGTTTTTTCATCTGGTATTTTATTCTTATTTTCTGGACCTAATAAAATCAAACAACAAACATTAAAATAATACATGTACTGAAATTGTCAACAATAACAAGTCAGAGCTAGACAAACTGTGAGTAATGCTCTGTAATTAGAAAAACTGTGAGTAATGCTCTGTAATTGATAACCTCCACTTCCCATTTTCAAAACATCTAGGCAAAAACTGTAAGGGGAGTTGATTACACAAAATAGGCACTGTCTTCTGAATATTTTCTGAAAAATTAGGAAACTTCCTAAGTCTGAAAAAAATTTGTTTAAACTCCTTGAACAATTTCCATAATACCCCAATAACAGGTGCACAACTTTAACTTTATTAGAATTTAAGATTTAGAGATCTAAGGTGAAAACTGTAGGATGAGTTAATTACACAAAATAAGTACGTCCTATGTCAAAGAAAGGTAGTCCATGCGTTTCTATGGAAAAATGCAGATAATATTCTGATCAATGGCACTGTGTGACAAAGATACTGTTAAAATTCATCAAATTTCATTCAGTGGAGTTGTGAGTAAAAGATGGGCACCCCCTAATATAAAGGAATGGCAGTAAAAGATGGGCACCCTCTAATATAAAGGAATGGCAGTAAAAGATGGGCACCCTCTAAAATAAATGAATGGCAGTAAAAGATGGGCACCCTCTAAAATAAATGAATGGCAGTAAAAGATGGGCACCATCTAATATAAAGGAATGGCAAAGTCCACATTTTTTCTATGGGAGACACCAATAATCATTCTGATCAAAATATTAAATATATGGTGCATAATTGCACTCTGTAAAAGTTTCATAAAATTCCATTAAGTGGTGTAGGCTCCAAAGTGTTCCGGAGGGAAGGACATCCCCATCACCAAAAGCATGGTGTTTGATGTATACAAATTCACATTTCATATTAAAATATCCTAGATGCATAATGTTGGCTTAAAACTGCAGTAAAGCAAGATTAACATACAAATGTGCTGCAAGAAGTAGAACAATTACATATATTTATTTGATATACCATACCCATTATGATTTTATCCCTGGCAAAATCCATATCTTTCATAGATACAGCTTCCTTTCCATCCATGGCAGCCTTTAACGCAGCCTGGTTTACTAGGTTCTGTAAGTCTGCTCCTGTAAAACAAAACACATCATTATGGAATAATTTTGGGGAAACAAAAATCTGTTTGTAATTAATGGCTGATATTGTTCTACTAATGTTATACACGTTCCAGTCAATAAATTGAATTCTTGTGACATCAAATTTCCTGTTTTTGTGGATGCCTTAGACAATGAATTTAAGAATCCAACAGAATGACAAATGTGAACTTTGACTTTGGGATACATGATCTTGTTTCAAGGTTGGTCATTTATTTTCGCATTTAATAAATCCTGATTTAGGTAGTTCTATGCCTCTTCTTCAGCTTAATGTCTTTTTAAAATGAATGTGTTAAAAGGTTTAATATTTGAATTGTGTTAATATCTGTAAGACAACACCATATTATTGCCTTATTTGTTGAAATAGCCACTGCAATGTTTAACCTTTTTTTCTTTTTTTAAGTTTCTTGGATTTTCCAAAATACTGTCCAACATCGTAGCGAAAGGTGAAATGTGTAACATACTTCCAGTTTGATTTTCGTCACATTTTTTACTAAATGGTATTAAAGTAACCTACTCATTATAAAATAAATGCAAAAGTCTGAAACGAAAGTGTTGTTAAGCAAGTGCTACATAGGTTAAAATAAATCAACAACTTACGCAGCTGTCATGTCTGCTTAATCAATAATATTGTAAACAATGCAAAGGTCTTTTGTTTTATTCTTTTTATTTCTATCCAATCTTTAATTATTTGATTTTTTTTTCATGTAAACCATCAATCTAACCCCACACAATTTACATAAATTAATTAGAATTCAGCTATTATAAATGTTCTAAAATTAATATACAGATATTGTGTCAAGTCACTGATGTGTGAAGTCACTGATGATTGTACTGAACTTGAACTGTCTGAGATGTTTCGTTATATCATGTTGTCAAGGAAACTCTCCACCTATAGGCTAAAAAAGGCTAAACAAAATCTTACCTGAAAACCCTATTGTCCCCTTAGCAATAGCTTCAGCATCCACACCTAGAATAAAAAACAATCTTCACAGAAATGTTTCTTAAAGAGTTACTTAAATTTGTTTAGAACTGTTTCTAGACAATCCAAAAAGGAAAACCAATGGTAGGATGATTGTTTGTTTGATTGAATTGTGTTTAATGCCACTTTCAGCAATTTTTCAGGTAAATCATTGCGTCAGTTTTTAATGTCTCTGAGAGAAAGCCAGAGTACCCAATGAGTAGGAAGAAACAACATTACAATAAAATCGTGTCATAAATGTGACCGTGAAGTTATATCATGTCATCCAGTTTTTTCTGAGGGATGAAGCCACAGACCTTCAGTAGGAAAACTAGCAATCCTTGTCATTTAAGATTGGGAGTCAAGCACATTCCACCCTAGGAGAGACTTAAACCACCAACCTCATTGCTGACAGACACATGATCTACAGAAGACTAACTAATTACCCTACCCTAGGGGAGAAACCAGCAACCTAAAAAATAAGACCCATATTAAGTCTTACTTGAATCAGCCTTTATTTTGGATATGTATAACTTTAAGATGTCTGTTCTTCCTTTAAGGTCTGGAAGGAATACCCGTACTTCTACATCAAACCTGCCTGGTCTGCGCAAAGCTCTGAAATACATTAAATAATTAGTAAGTGTCAACATCAAATCTGCTTGCTCTGTGTAAAGCTCTGCAATTTAATAAATAATGAATATCAGTGTCTACAGAAAACCTGCCTGGTCTAAAAAAAGCTTTGAAATAAAATAAATAATTAATGTCAGTGTCAACATCAAATCGGACTGTTCTGTGTAAAGCTTTGCAACATAATAAATAATGAATATCAGTATCTACAACAATCTGACTGGTCTATGTAAAGCTCTGCAATGTAATAAATAATGAATATCAGTGCCAACAACAAATCTGACTGGTCTATGAAAAGCTCTGCAATGTAATAAATAATGAATATCATTGTCTACAACAATCTGACTGGTCTATGAAAAGCTCTGCAATGTAATAAATAATGAATATCAGTGTCAACAACAAATCTGACTGGTCTATGAAAAGCTCTGCAGTGTAATAAATAATGAATATCAGTGTCAACAACAAATCTGACTGGTCTATGAAAAGCTCTGAAATGTAATAAATAATGAATATCAGTGTCTACAACAAACCTGCCTGGTCTAAAAACCAGAGGCTCTTAAGAGCCTGTATCGCTCACCTGATTTTATAGGCAATGAAAATGGCATTTCCCTGATGTTAAAGTAAGTCCTGTAATTTTCAATAAACTTTAAATAGGACCATCCAAACAATATTACTAGAAAGCTTTGTTTCATTGCTTAACCGGTTGTATAGAGAAGATTTTTTTTATTTGCCCATAGGGTCCTATGTTAAACTAAGTCCTGCGGCGGTGGTGGCCATTTTGAATTTCCAATTGCCATAAAAAACATAAACTTTATAAAGGACCATCCAAACAATATTGCTAGTAAGTTTTTGTTTCCATTGATTAACCGGTTTCAGATAAGAAGCCTTTAAAAACTTTTTCCAATAGGGTCCTATGTTAAACTAAGTCCTGTGGTAGCGGCCATTTTGAATTTCCAATTGCCATAAAAAACATAAACTTTATAGAGGACCATCCAAACAATATTGCTAGTAAGTTTTTGTTTCCATTGATTAACCGGTTTTAGAGAAGAAGCCTTTAAAAACTTTTTCCCATAGGGTCCTATGTTAAACTAAGTCCTGCGGTAGCGGCCATTTTGAATTTCCAATTGCCATAAAAATCATAAACTTTATAGAGGACCATCCAAACAATATTGCTAGTAAGTTTTGTTTTGATTGGTTAAACGGTTTCAGAGAAGAAGCCCTTTTAAACTTTTTTCTCATAGGGTCGAATGTTAAACCAAGTCCTGTGGTGGCAGCCATTTTGAATTTCTGATTGGGATACAAAACATTAACTTTAAAGAGGACCAATCAAACAATATTGCTAGTAAGTTTTGTTTCCATTGGTTGACCGGTTTCAGAGAAGAAGCCTTTCAAACTTTTTCCCATAGGGTCCTATGCAAGGCCCTGGAAATTTTCCTGAGTCATGTCGGACATTTTACCGGTCATCATATAAAAATATTGTGTTTGCTTAAGCTGGGATGTGTATGTGCTTTTCCTTAAAGTCCAGAATAAAGGTCTTTTAAATTTTTTTCAAGACCGTGGTAGATATTAGTTGTTTTGTATGGGTTCCTATGATATATGCACCGCGCAAGAAAGGAAATATACGTAGAAAAACATTCTGCTTCCTAAAATTTCTTTATTATAGGATGATATGTTGTCTATTCAACAAAGTAATAGCAAACAACATTTTTTATGAACATTCGTGGGACATTTTCATTAACCGGAAGTAGGAAGTTGTTTCAAAATTACAACAAGTTCGGAACAGAATTGAAGTTTATACGATACTCTCCGATGGACCACGTTTTTTACAAGTCATTAAATATTTATTTTTGTTTTCATCATTTCAATAGAATTTAATTTGAATTGATTTTCCCAAGATTTATGTACGTCAGGTACACTGGCGCATGCGTGATGTAAAATTTTGACCACACGTGTTTTTTCCATCAAGCAATATAACGTACAACCACTTCGTTCCTATTGTTTCAAAATACTGTTGCCATACCATATTCTACGAAATGGATGAAACAGATCTGTACTCATAATTAGGTTATCACCTGTTGTGTTAACCATTACGTAATTAACACTTGACTGGAGTGAATGGTTACTCAATAAACACATGTGTCAGTGACGGGAAATAGCCTTAGGGTTGATTTTTTAATAAAATATTTATATCTAGCGGAAATCAAAGGTATTGAAACCAACTAAAAGATATTATTGTCAAGTTAAATATCACTTTTTTGGATGTCCGATTTGACTAAACTTTAGTCGGACATTTTAATGTAAATGTCGGACATGTCCGGCAAATATGACCGTTTCCAGACCCTTGGTCCTATGTTAAATTAAGTCCTGCGGTGGCAGCCATTTTGAATTTCCAATTGCCATAAAAAACACAAACTTTATAGAGGACCATCCAAACAATATTGCTAGTAAGTTTTTGTTTCCATTGATTAACCGGTTTCAGAGAAGAAGCCTTTTAAAACTTTTTCCCATAGGGTTCTATGTTAAACTAAGTCCTGGGGTGGCGGCCATTTTGAATTTCCAATTCCCATCAAAAACACAAGCTTTATAGAGGACCATCCAAACAATATTGCTAGTAAGTTTGGTTTTGATTGGTTAAACGGTTTCAGAGAAGAAGCCCTTTTAAACTTTTTCCCATAGGGTCCTATGTTAAACTAAGTCTTGAGGTGGTGGCCATATTGGTTTACCAATCAAAATAAAAAACACAAACTTTGTAAAGGTCCATCCAATGAACATTATGGCCAAGTTTGGTATCAATTGGTCAAGTGGTTTCAGAGAAGAAGATTAAAATGTAAAAAGTTTACAGACGCCGACGACAACTACGACGACGACGACGCCGACGGACGCAAAGTGATAACAATAGCTCACATGACCCTTTGGGTCAGGTGAGCTAAAAAGCTTTGAAATAAAATAAATTAATGATTCACAATAAATCCTTTGCATTATCAAGGCTAACTACGCTGGGCAAAGTAAGCGAAAAAGCCCCTTAAAAGGACCTTAAGTTACCCAAAGCACCTCAAAAGCAAAGTTCAAGTGTCCCTGTTATTTCAGACAAATCTCCATTAAGTCAACCGATGGTTCACAGAAGATACTTGTCCAGTCCAACTAATTCGCCCAGACTACCCACCATTTCAGTTAATATGAAATTCCAATAAAAACTGAAAGGAATTTGCATATTTAACTGGTTTACCGGATATGTCTAATTACCGGAAATGAACATTTAGAAAAAAACAACGGCCCATAGTGAACAAGTGTGGACACAGAAAAACGTCTCGCCTGAATTCCGCATCAGTAACGAAAATAAATTTCGTCATAAACATTACGTAAATAGCATTAAATATCAGCAGCAGCCTGTATACAAAATATTGTCACCATACCCTGCATAGTTACAGGGGAACAGCCGTAACCCAAAAACTTTAACGTAGTCGCTGGACCGTGAAATTGAGGTCAAGGTCAGGTGGAACCTACCAGACAGTCATGTACTATTCATCAGCAACCTATACACCAAATGTTGTCATCCTACCATGTGTAGTTACAGAGGAACTGTCGTAACCCAAAAACTTTAACGTAGTCGCTGGACCGTGAAATTGAGGTCAAGGTCAGGTGACACCTACCAGACAGTCATGTACTAGTCATCAGCAACCTATACACCAAATATTGTCATCCTACCATGCGTAGTTACAGAGGAACTGTCGTAACCCAAAAACTTTAACGTAGTCACTGGACCGTGAAATTGAGGTCAAGGTCAGGTGACACCTACCAGACAGTCATGTACTAGTCATCAGCAACCTATACACCAAATATTGTCATCCTACCATTCGTAGTTACAGAGGAACTGTCGTAACCCAAAAACTTTAACGTAGTCACTGGACCGTGAAATTGAGGTCAAGGTCAGGTGACAGGTGACTGACTGGCAAGTACTCATCATAAGCTACCTCTGGACCAAATTTGATGGACCTAGGGCTTGGGCTTACAAAGATATGAAGCAAGATGTCAAGTGTTTACGCTGCCGCCGCCGCCGGATTCCCATACATATGTCTCGCCTCCAGCGACTTTCGTCGCAGGCGAGACAAAAATTGTAACTGTTTGATAAACAAACAGCTTTAATTGGTTTAAATCTTAAAGTACTTACAAAATATATTATAATTTGATTATTTTCTTTGATAAATACACAGTATAAGAAACAATAGAGATAATTAGTCATTATTAACCTCATTTCCCTAGTGTCTTCCTATCAAGGACACAACAGTTACATTACAGCTGTTCTTTCGAACCTGGTTTCGATTGTATACTTAAGTGTTCATTAGGGTCATGATTTTGTTTTGTTTATTTTGTAATAAAAATACATAACATTTTTACAAGTTCACACACACAAAAAAATGCCCACAGTCATTGAAGGTATATAATTTGCATCTAAATAATAGCCTGAACAGGGGAATCAAAAGCTAATTATAAACTCAGTATTGTACTAATAGATTAATTACAATTACAGGTGAAATGATTTTTCTGTGATCGATTTTCGATACATTTGACCTCAATTTCTGGTCGGTGTCAGTCCGTAACAATTTTGATAACCAAATTGCATGGTATAAAGGAACTGTCTCATTGAAATGTTAACTAGCTTCGCTCTTCTACTCAGCATGAATCTTCAGCTCGCATTCGAGGACTCCATATAAGGCAATAACAATGTTAGTAAACTGTTTTTTTTGTAGAAATTTTCAAGGGCAATAACTTAGGTGGGACAGACAAAAGAATGAACAAAGAAACTTCAATGCAAAGGTAAACCTTAGGTGGGACAGACAAAAGAATGAATTGATAGAGAATTTCCATGTCCCTAATTTTTAATGGTATCACATACATAATGTTCAACACAAAATAACTGCCAACCTTAATTAAATCCCATGCGCTAATTATAGGCTGGGCGGCTAGGTACTACACGCAGCACCACTTCTATTATAATCCAGCCCTGTTACTTGCTTGTCTAAACTACACACAGCACCACTTCTATTATAATCCAGCCCTGTTACTTACTTGTCTAAACTACACACAGCACCACTTCTATTATAATCCAGCCCTGTTACTTACTTGTCTAAATTATCTACTTTGTTGGTAGCTCCAATCACAACTATACTCTCATTTTGTGCAAATCTGTAATCATAGTAAAATATGCAATATATTTTAATGGAAACAATTTTTTAAGTATAACTGATTACCCTTTGAGAATAAATTTGTGTTTCAAAATTGGTTGTTTATTACTTATTACAACAAGTAATTAACAAAATTTACCAAAAATTGTCTTCAGTTCAAAAAGGATTGTGATATTCTGCCAGTTATGACAGTCCACTTTCATCGTGTACATTATTGTGGCGTCCAGTTGTTATTGGGGGAAGGAAGCATCATAGTAAAACCAGACATTTGGCATACTTGCAAACATGTTAAAGTGTCATGGCAGAAGAGCATGTTGTCGGGGGGGGGGGGGGGGGGGGGGGGGAATGAATAAAATGTAAATATCATCTACACTGCTGTGAGAAATAGTGTCAAATTTGCATACATTGAAAAATGTGTCTTCTGTCACTTTCACAGAATGTTGAATAGCAAAGTAAAAAACAGAACGATACACAAAATCCGAACGGTTGGCAAATATGCAGGAAGACTGGCAATCATGAATAAAGATGACTTGAACCCACAATATACGTGTTGACTACTTCAACCACTCAGTCACCAAGGCTTATTAGTGGGAACTGTCAGATATTTTATCAACACTGTAAATATCTAGCAAAGTGACTATTGTCAACAACAAATCTATCTCTTCACATTTTACTGATACATACCCATCCATTTCAGCCAGAAGTTGGTTAACAGTCTGATTGGCATAAGGATGGATGGCAGAACTCGTCCTTTTTGCTGCAACACTGTCTATTTCATCAATAAATATGACACAAGGAGCTTTTGACTTGGCTTGCTCTGAAAAAGACAATATTATTTTTACAAAGATTTATTTTACTTTTATTTAATTTAAACTATATTCACAAATGACAAAAAAAGATGTAATGATGTTACATCCTTAATAAAAACAACCTTACAATAAAATTCAAGTGACAGTTGAGTCAATTTTTCCAAACAAAATTCCAAAACATTCCTATTACTTCCATTATGAACTTCATACAGGCATGACAGGTGACAGTTTAAGATTTTATTTTATTACAACACTGTAAAATTTATAGTTTTTAAATTTAATTTATAACAAATTTTTTGGTGTAAATATAGATTCATTTTCATGTTCATATCAAAATAATCCATCGATCCGCTTGCCTCCAGATGGATAATGAGATCTAGGATAAAAAACATGTAAACTTTTGAAGTCACACTGTCCTTAGAAACTGATGATAAATATATTCATATCTTTGTAGAAGAGTGAGGGATATGGGATTTCCTCAGCTTGCATGACCAAAGGAAAATTGAACAAAATGGCGATAAACTAAAATATCACTTTCCAGGCGAGCAACTTTAATTTAAATTGCAGTTCTTTTACGCTTTGGCTCATGCATTATGCCTTCCTTTGTATAAAAAAAGGTGTTGTCTATAAAATTAGTGGTCGGATGACTGAAAGTCAAATAGAAAATATTAGTAAAGTAATGCATTGTATATTTTTAAGAGATAATGTATTAAGTTTATAGCCTGTAAAATTTATGGAAATTATCTCACACTAACAAATATATCATAAGCAGATTCAATAGCCTTTCTTGTCAATTAGTACAGATTTTCCAATACTAATTATTTTATTTGAATCTGTATTATTAATTAATAACTCTAGTATTGTTAATGTAACATGGCAAAACATTTCCATGAAAATGTAACATGGGTTTGTACTAAATACCAAGCATTCTCTGACGCTATCTACAAAATCTTCCTCCCAAGTACAATCTAAATTAATTCTTGATTAGCCTTTAACATATAAAGTATATAAACATCTTACTGAATAGGTCTCTGACTCTTTTTGCACCTAAACCAACATACATTTCATCAAATTCTGATCCTGAACACTGATAAAATGGTACCCCTGCTTCACCTGAAAGATAAATAAATTGATAATACAGATTTTTTTTTTAAATTGTGGAATTTTCTAATTCATGAGAATATATTGTTAAGAATCAAACTTAAAGAAATTGGGATTTGAAACCTCAGGACAATTAGACCTATAGATAACAACATTTTTAATGCCAGAATGAAAATCCAGAAGTTAAAAAAAAAAAAACATGAAAAAAACTAGTAATGTCACATGACTATTTTCTGAAACCAATTAAATCCCATTATTATATCATAAAAATATTCCTATAAGATATAAAAATAATGACAAAGTGAGACTTAACATTGAATTTTGACAGTGCAAAAAAAAAAAATGTTGAAGAACAGCTTCAAAATTTAAACCTACCAATTGGACCAATGGAGCTGATTCAAGTACCAGTCCAGCAGTCTGTTTTTCTGGCTGTGGACAGTCGGATTAGTACTAACTCATGTAAGACTGAGCATTTAAAAAATCATAATCATAATGGTAATTCAATGTAATAAGAACTAGATGCCCACCTTTAAAATCATTTCTTTAAGTTTCTCTCTATAAGAGTTCCACAACTGCAAAAATAGAGGCCACCCAAGGAGCCTGTAATCGCT
Source organism: Limnoperna fortunei (assembly GCA_944474755.1). Lineage (NCBI taxonomy): Eukaryota > Metazoa > Mollusca > Bivalvia > Mytilida > Modiolidae > Limnoperna > Limnoperna fortunei. The sequence continues at coordinate 71,689,962 of OX104114.1, read as the reverse complement.
CACCCCAAAGACAAGTGACTCGGAGCAATCTTCGCATGATGTGAAATAAAACATTGCTAGACTAACATGCAGTGCACCAGGATTCCCATCTCCCCTCACCCTTGCAAAGTTATTTCCAAGCATGGGAAATTCCTTTTTTTTCCTGGTCACCTGTGGGCATATACATTGTAAAAGTCAGGATTATTGAAAAAAAGGACATACCTGCCATGATACAAAAAATTTGTGTGGAAGATTGTTTTTATTTCTATTTGATGTATTTTATACAGGTGCTTGTAATTTGAGAGTTTGACCACAGCAGAGAGGGAGTGAATCACTCCCGGTACTTTGAATTCCAAAAGAAGTTGTATTTACAATCAGACCTTGTCAATCTTGATATCTTTCTACAGTGTCACCATTTTTGATTGGTTTCGTGTTTAAAATCTATCATTATTGATACATGATGATAGTTACTGCCGTTTTAAATAACCCGCTGTGGGTTGTGTATTAATTGACATTGGTGTCTCATTTTAATTACGTTTACAACATGAAAAACATTGAGAAACCCGAAACTGTATGGTATGTTGCATCTTGGGTAATACATATGTAAATTGTTGGATTCTTACTATGGAACGGTTGTTATAGTATGCAAATTAGCACATTTAAGATAAAATTAGGTCACATTATTCATATACAGAAGAATAGATCAACATAGCATTTTCCATGGGCATCTTCAAAGATGAAAAGAGAAATTTCTTCAATAAAGATTTTATTTTACATTGGACAGATAGACAGACGAAGGACAGACACAGTAATGACAAAGCTCAAGTAGAAATTCTGTCCAAGGTAAGATTAAAATTACCTACCTGCCACAGCCCTAGCTAGTAAGGTTTTACCAACACCTGGTGGTCCAACTAATAACACACCTGAAAGCATACAAAGGTATTTCGTTAAAGATTGAAGAATTGGTTGTTATTGACAACACTATCTGCTTTATACTCAGGTTAAATATGCACATATTTATAGTTCTATTAAACTGTTAGGTGTATGTAACACTATTGGTAGTTCCTTGATATACTAACAGCCAATTACCCTTTTGTGAGTTCCTTTATATTCCTAAGATTCTAACAATCATGAATTTTATGGGAACAGACAAAAATGGGAGTTCATTATATTCATGGATACCAACTAACATTCATGGATTTGTAATGGGAGTTTATTAGCATTGGCTTGCGTGAAAACACATTATGTTACTGTAACATCAATAAGCAGCGTGCAATAAGTACTAGTGTAGAAGTTAGATGAGGCATGAAATAACACTGCATATTGTGCTAGTTGTGCATATTTTTTTTAAGCAAAAAATAACAAGAAAATGTGTCTCAGTGACCCAAATGTCCTACTTGGCACACACTGGTAAACACACCCCTTTTTCTAAGCTTACTTAAGTGTGAAGTATGAGGTGCTTGCACAAAATTTTACCAGTGAGATGATCTCTTCATGTTACAACTGTGTATCAAGTTTCATGAAGATTTTAAGTCATCTCTATATAAATAAAAAACTTCATGGCAAGGGTAAACTTGAGGAGGAATGAACGGACAAACAGACCAACAAGTAACATGTTATGGTATATTTCAAGCATAAAAATTGCATGTCCAAATTTATTAAGAAATAAATTTAATCAACAATATCCAAAATTGGAATATTAAGGATATCTTAAATTATCATGCAACTTTTTATGTATTTGCATTATCATAAAATTACCAAAAATGACATCATAACTAACTGAAAAGTAGAATTCAAGTCAACAAATAAAATTTATATAAACAAATACAGTAAAAATAGGCATTTCTAAAATTCTAAAAAGAGAAAACCCTAGACCTTTAGATTTTTTCTTGTTTTATTAAAAACCTGATACAGAAAAATCATGCAATTAAATATTACAAATTTTATCATATACTCAGATTTGAATTGCCAAAACAACATTTTCTTTGTTTTTTATGTAAAAAAAACCTGTACAAGTGATAAGTTGTATTGCAACTTGAGATGATTGGTGAATCCCTGCTCTTTTTGGCAAAAAATCATCACATATGCATCAATTTTTTTCCTGCAACATTTCAGAAATATCTACCCTACACCATAACAGTTTTTCATGAAATGTTTTTAGTTTTTAACAGTTATATAACCATTCTAAACATTAAAAACATTCATTCAATACAATTTTTAATCTATTAACGAATAGAGTTATCATGTTTGCAATGCCAGGGAACACTAGTTACAATATGGTTCACTAAATAACTATAGGGTCCGGAAAATTATGAAAACAATGGTGCAATACTGTGGTTTCATTATTATTCATTGGTATCAATTTTCATGGATTGAGAAAAAAATCCATTTCACTGGATACATAAATTTGTGGATCGCCAGATCAAATGTACAGTAATTTTTAAATTCTGTATTTTTAGTTGCTTAAACAAAGAATAAAAGAAAGTAAATTTTGAGATTCTCACGATCATTTTACAGACTAAGTAGACGACAAAAACTTGTTTGAATTATTACTATTACTTCTTTAACGATACATTTACTTTAAAATGATATAAAATGATAAATAATAAATAATATTGTTGGTTTATAACTCGTGGTTATCCTCTATATGGAGGAAAATACTTGTAAAATACACGACCAAAGTTTACTGTTTGATTCTTGGAGCACACATCTATACATGATATTGTTAGAATAATACATTTTTGTACATCGTTTCTTTCTTATCAACAAAAAAATCTGAATACTGTTAAATCTTTAGTATAATGTTTGAAGTTTACCTAAAGAATACAGTTGGTTGTGATAATTTTTTTTACATACCATGTTCATGCACTACGGGTGAATTAAATATTTATAAACACTCAGGGATATAATACTTCATTGAATTCTTGATTTTGCGGGTAGTAGTGCCCACCAAAACCACGAAAATTGATATCCAACGAATAAAAATTAAACAATAGTATGTTGCATTTTGGAGAGTTCTAAGATGTACAGTTTATTGATTGCAGGGATAGACTGCATTTTTTTTGCTGTTGTCAAAATCATGTGGATTCAGCAGCGTACTCATGTATAGGCAGATACGCCCCTGAATGCCAATAAATACATAGTTTCATTGTCTAATACCAAGCCATTTTATCGACAGTATTCTTCTGTCTAAAAACTTATCAAGTTTCACAACATAAACCAAATTAAATGTGAGAAAAATGTGACAATGGTCAGCAAAAGACGGACTAAAAACATTACGCCGATATTCCCCATAGGGTTTTATCAATTTCTTCTCCATAACATCACCGCCCTCCCCCACTACTAACACATTTTTTTCCTGGAATAACTGATATCAAATCCACTACCAGTAACTATATACCTTTAGGCAATTTAGCCCCAAGTGCTGTAAATTTTTCCGGGTCCTTGAGGAAATCCACTACATCAATTAATTCATCCTTGGCTGTGTCTACCTAAAAACAGAATGAAAACATTCCAAAATTGCAGATTTTCAAAGCATTTCACGTATCCAAACATCTTGTATCACCGACCAACACACATCTTATGTTGCCAGTTTTCCTACTGCAGGTCGGAGGTTTTCTCCTGGTACTCCAGCTTCCTCCCCCATTAAAAACTGGAGGCCATGATATAGCTGAAAAAATGCTGAAAGTGGCCATTAAACACCATCAAACAAACAACCACATCTTATGTTTGCCCAAGGTTAGGGGTTTTCTGTCTTGTATCATGAAATCGGCAGTTTCAGAAAATAAAGGTCTAACGTACTAATCAGACAGAGTATATTGGCACAGGGAAACCGAGCCGACACAAAGAATGTGAAACAGGTAATAAAAATAGGGCATTTAATGGGACATTAAATCATACCGTGCCATGTTGCATTGTTTTAAATATTCATCAACATATTTTACTGAATTACAAATCAGCCTGCAGGAACAGATGAGGATGATAACACTACATCTCAGAAGACAATTTTTACCTTGAGCCTGGACATATAAAAAATATTTCAATTTGGCACAATTCAAAAACTTCAAATGGAATTGTGCTGAAAATTCAACTTGATTTTCATTTTATAGAACTTAAAACAGCTGTGTAAAAAAATTTTAAAATCTGTCGACTAATTTTCAAGTTATTATCTGGAAACCGCAAATTGTTGACAAAAATCTTAAAATGCCTAAGTAGAAAACTACAAATTGAATTGTGCTAAAAATTTTACTTTATCTTCATTTTATAGTATTTAATAGATATGCACAGTTAAAAAAAAATCGAAGAATGTGTCCATGGGACACAGATGCCCCCGCTAAATGAAGTCCCAAACAGGAAGTAGTTGTCCGACAGGTCTGAAATTTGCTTAGGATGTACAACTTGTGATATTGAACCACCCTGCCAAATTTCAAATTGTTCTCATGTACTGTTTCTGAGAAAAGCTTGACGGAATTCGTACATACGGACGGACGTATTTACGTACAAATGAAGTCCCAAACAGGAAGTAGTTGTCAGACAAGTCTGAAAGTTGCTTAGGACGTACAACTTGTGATAATGAACCACCCTGCCAAATTTCAAATTGTTCTCATATACAGTTTCTGTGAAAAGCTTGATGGACATGAGTAAAACTTAATGCCCCCGACATGTCATCGCGGGGCATAAAAATCTGTTGAAGCGTTTTCAAGTTATCAACTTATTTTCTCCATCGATGGATAACAAAATTTCCGTTTTGCACATTGTATAATCCGCGTAGCGGTTTATATTAAATGTGCACAACTGAAATTTTGTTGTGCAAAATGGAAATTTTGTTATCCCTGAATGGAGAAAATATTTTTTTAGTTAAAACTTATCAATAAATTCAAACAATAGAATAAACTGAAAAAATTAATTTTATTTGTAACTGGACATTATTTTAAAAAGAGCTAAACACAAAAACTGTTACTTTCCCATGGAGTAATATATGACCTCAAATGGTGCATGTCTCCATGACGATCAAATTTGTTTTCCAGCCAATAAAAAGTCAGTTTTCTCGCAAAATTTATTTATTTTCATTTAACTACCTTGATTATCATTTTTATTGGCTCAGTGATCGTTGTTTCAGCAATGGACAGGTTGCCCTGGCGTGCAAAAGCAATTTTGTAATATTTTACAGTTACAAATATAATTTTATGTAAAACCATTGTGTTTAATTAATTATATTTTTGTATGGCTATAGATGAAACTTGACCATCAACAGAAATATAATGTTCCAATTACAAAACTGTAACTCCCACCGGAAAGTTATTGGGAATGAGGTATTAATATTATTAATAGCAACACCGTTGCAATATATTGTATGTTACATTGACGGAAAAGCCAGTTTATGGCAAAAATGATGTTTTCTATAGATAATAAAATATTATAAATGTACCGCAACTGTCTTATTAGAATAGAAATAATTCACGGAGGCTGTGATTTTTCATTGTTTTACAACGGGATGACCATTTATGTTGTTATTTTATCCATCGCTGTTGCTCGGGATAAAATAAATGGTCACCCCATTGTAAAACAATGATAAATCACAGCCTGCGTGAATTATTTCTTAAATCACACTTCTGTAACAGTGTGATGTCACACTGCCCTTAGAAACTCTCAATAATACTTAGATATTATCATAAGTCAGCAATTAATCTGTTTGTATAAATACATTGAAATTTACAATACTTCTTTCTCAAAATAAGCATTTAAACTTATTCCTTATAAGCTATAACAACTTGAAAACCTTGTAATTGTGAAACTAGCCAGAAAAGATCTTATTTCAAGTTTTATTATATACCATTGTAATGATTCTATGTAATTTCAATGAGGGGAGGCATTTCATGCATATAAATATTTAGACAACTAGGATGTCCTTGTAGTAATTATTAAATAGGAAATAAGGCATTAAAAAGGTTATTGGATATTGAGACAACTGACATGTATATGACATAATAATGAAGTAAAACTTACTCCTTTGACATCACTAAAGCCTACATGTATTTCTTCTGGATTAATCTCAAACAACTGACCCGTGTTCAGAATACTGAACCCTGTCCCACCTCCACTAAATGCTGAAAACAACAATTTTCTTTTATTGAACTGCTTGTACTAGTAATTAAGATGTCAAAGAACAAAATAATCATGCTGTCAGGATGCATTACTTAACAAGAACCAGGATGATAGTGCATCTTGAAAGGAAGGAAATATTTTTAGAAAAAGAATAATGGTCCTGTCACAAAGGACCTGAACATGTAGTAAAAATGAAGGGGTTCAATATATACTAAATGAGCTGAATTTACCATATCAGTATTATCGGTAGACACATGAGTATATAAATGCATTGGCAGGAAATTGTGATATAAAATTAACTAGATATCAGTGAGATGGTACCCATCTCTTTTGGCCCCGCGACCTTGAGGTCAAGGTCAAAGGTCATCAACCATGGTATGCAACACATCGCCTTGATATTATCTACCCACATTCCAGATATCGAAAGCCTATCTCAAAAGATAACAAAGTTACAGCCCAGACATGAATTTGTTATTCAGAAAGCAATGTGACCTTAAGGTCAAAGCTCAAGGTCAGGTCAACAACCACGGTATGCGACACATCCCCTTGTTATTATCTACCCACGTTCCAAATATCAAAAGCCTATCTCAAAAGATAAAAAAAGTAACAGCCAGGACATGAATTTGCCATACAGAAAGCAATAATGTGACCTTAAGGTCAAAGTTCAAGGTCAAAGGTTATCAACCATGGTATGCGTCACATTGCCTTGATACTATCTACCTACATTCCAAATATCAAAAGCCTACCTCAAAAGATAAAAAGTTACAGCCCGGACACGATTAGTTCGGACGGACGGACAGACGACGCACTGACGGACGGACTGATCACTATAGGGCGCTAATTACAGCAACCAGAACTCTATTTCTCAATGTCCCAATTTAAGAATGTTTCTAGAACCAGACATGGAAAAGCTGCCAAATTTTTTAAATGTATTCATAATAGGAGGAGGTTCTCTTTTCCAAAATACCCACAAACATTTTAATCAGTTTGGAAATTGGTACACAACTTTGGTGTACTTGTTAAAATGTTCCACAGGCACATGGGAAATTGTCCAAAACTACACTTAATGACTACAGTCAACACTCTTTACAATGACCATGTTAGTTTCCTGCCAGCATTGACTTTCAACTGAATTTGCTGTTACGATGAATTTTTATTAATAATGAATATTAAATAGCTTTTGACAGCTTTTTAGTGAAGGCATATCCCGGTCATCGATTTGTATTGAACTGATATGTCACACAAGGTTAATTACACAATAGCAACAGGTGTTCACCTGTGCAATCAACCGTTATAAAAATCAATACTCTATAGTTATAGTCTACGCGTCTTTTATTGGAGTTTTTTTGCTTGACAAATAAAAACTGCTTACCGGTTAAGCTTATGCTCCTTTTGTAGATCTACAAATTTTTATTTTGAAATCAACAATTATTTCCTTAAAATATTCAGCATTTTGAAATGCAGGGATCCATATTTGTTTACAAACATTCGTCTGCTTTCATGACATACAATGGTATTAAGAAAAACCGCCAGACTTTTCCCGCCTCCACCGGGGACGACAAAGCCTGAAGGGTTACGAAAACATAAATTAAAACTGCACTTACATTTTTAATTTAGGTCAACATTTACTATGAAAAATCAGCCTAAAAATGCAAATTGTCATTATAACGAATAATTTTATGCTTGCTTTGGTATATTTGTTACCAAAATACCCTGTCGTAGTTGGAAACAGAATATTCCGTTCAAGGCCCTGGAAATTTTCCTGAGTCATGTCGGACATTTAACCGGTCATCATATAAAAAATATTGTGTTTGCTTAAGCTGGGATGTGTATGTGCTTTTCCTTAAAGTCCAGAATAAAGGTCTTTTAAATTTTTTTCAAGACCGTGGTAGATATTAGTTGTTGTTTTGTATGGGTTCATATGATATATGCAACGTGCAAGAAAGGAAATATATGTAGGAAAACATTCTGCTTCCTAAAATTTCTTTATAATAAGATGACATGTTGTCTATTCAACAAAGTAATAGCAAACAATGTTTTTTGTGAACAATCGAGAGACATTTTCATTAACAGGAAGTAGGAAGTTGTTTCAAAATTACAACAAGTTCGGAGCAGAATTGAATTTTATACGATACTCTGCGATGGACCACGTTTTTTACAAGTTATTATTTATTGAATTAAATATTTATTTTTGTTTTCATCATTTCAATTGAATTTAATTTGAATTGATTTTCCCAAGATTTATGTACGTCAGGTACATTGGCGCATGCGTGATGTACAATTTTGACGGACCAATTTTGACTATACGTGTTTTTCCATCAATAAGTCATATTTTCTAAGCACATACAACCACTTCGTTCCTATTGTTTCAAAATACTGTTGCAATAACATATTCTACGAAATGGATGAAACAGATCTGTACTCATAATTAGGTTATCACCTGTTGTGTTAACCATATTACGTAATTAACACTTGACTGGAGTGAATGATTACTCAATAAACACATGTGTCAGTGACGGGAAATAGCCTTAGGGTTGATTTTTTAATAAAATATTTATATCTAGCGGAAATTAAAGGTATTGAAACCAACTAAAAGATATTTATATTATTGACCAAGTTAAATATAATTTTTTTGGATGTCCGATTTGGCTAAACCTTAGTCGGACATTTTAATGTAAATGTCGGACATGTCCGGCAAATATGACCGTTTCCAGACCCTTGATTCCGTTAAGACTGAAACAGAATATCGCGTTAAGACTGAAGTCCTGTCGGATTTCCAATATTCTGTTAAATCGAATGTCATGGTAACGAGGGTTCACTGTACTATTAATCTTACCTTTTGTTGCAAGCTTGATCAAAATCAGCAGGAAATACCCAAATACAAAATAACCTACGGACTTCAAAACAAATTTTCTCAAGTTTTTTGCTTTTGATGATTTGTCGTTGTTTAAAGCATAACCCTCAGCAAAACAAGTTTTTAGATGTTCTTGGAAAACTGGATTGCTTTTATGTTGGTCGAAAATCTCCATAAATTTCTTGGAATCACCAGTACCAGGATGTAATGCAAACCTAGCTATGAACTTCTACAAAAAAATTAAACCAGAGGCCCTCAAATGCTTGTATTGATAACCTGATTTTAAGCAATGAAGACAGCATTCCCCATTTGTTAAACTATGTCCTGTGGAAGTAGCTATCTTCAATTTTCGATTGGAATACAAAGAAAAAATATTCCTAATTGGTTTCCACAGGTTCAATAGTGTAAGATAAGAATAATCAAAGTACAATCCAATTAACATACATTACGTCTTTAATCAGCTTTGTATTTTCTGAAAATAAGAAATTTTACAATGTTCATCATAGAGTCCCATGATAAACTAACGTCGTGTGATGGTGGCCATTTAAAATTTCTGTGTGGTATAAAAAAACATGTGAAAATCATTCAATAAACATTCTGACCATCTGACAAAGCTTTGTTTATTGGTCCAGTGGTTTCAGAGTTGACTGAAAAGCAAATGTTTACAGTAATTGGTGGTGATCATAAGATGATAGTTGCAAAGTAATGACAATACCTTTCATAAATCCACTTAATTTCGTGTATCTGCATTTGTTCATAAATCACAGAATTAATTGGCTTGAATGTCAGTATCACTGTGGTTCTGTCACCATTGACCATACAGAGATTTATTTTCATTTTTTAACTGTTCATACTCATGCCAATGCTGTATAAATTTGATTTATTGTGAATAAGGTTTGTTTAAAATAACTAGTTGTTAATTACACCAAGTAACAAAATATTTCCTTAATAGATTTAATGGTACTCTTAGCTATGATTCTCAGCTTGTGATAAGATTTTGCATTACTGATCAGGCATTGCTATGAACCAAAGGCTCACATTGCGATAAGATTTGGAATTGTTGATCATGAATTGCTATGAACCAGAGGTTCACATTGTGAAAAGGCTCAGACACTGCTAATGCTATGAACCAGAGGCTAACCTCATGATAAAATCTGGCATCACTCTCAGGCATTTCTATGAACCAGAGGACCCTCCGACCAAGGGCACTAAGTTGTCAGTGTAGGACGTAAAAAAACTCCCCCAAGTCAGTGAACCAGAGGCTAACCTTGAGATATGGTCTGGAATCACTGATCTGACACGGCTATGAACCAGAGGCTCACTTTGTGTCACAATTTGTCACTGCTGAGAAACATGTGGACATTTTGGAACATTTTTTAGATTGTAAATTATGATATACACAGCCTACATGTAAATTATGATATACACAGCCTACCTCTAAAATTCCTTGATTTTGTTCTTCTTTAATACCACTTCGTACTGTTTTAAATCCTCTTCTTTGATGAAAGTCTGTTAAAAATAAAAACAATGTGTGTTTTTGTATTTTGTTTTCCTCGTGTTAGCCCTAAGCAGCTGTTATTGACTGCACTTTATTGTAGTAAGGCAAAAATCGTGTATAGATAGTAGAAGAGGGTGGGGTAAGGGGTTGTTGGTTGGGGGTTTAGAAGGAAATCTTATTTTTCAAAAGCAATCCATCATCATCAACTTGTCTTCTAACTCTGCACCCATATAAACATTTCTGTAAAGGTCATGAGCAATACTTCCAATAAGTCATCGCAATTAAATCTTATAGAAGTTAAATTTAACTAAGGACAAATAAATAAGTAACCAAAAAGGGTTAAGAGATAGATTGTAATTCTCTTATCATTTAATGCAACATTCAATGTGGATTTAGAGGCAAACTTAGTTCAGGTTCATTTAAATACATCACAAACTGGTAATAAGAACAAGTTTAGATGCAGAAAAATTAGAATAGAGGCTCCCCGGAGCTAGTGATTGCTTGTTAAATTAAAAGTTTCAGTATTTAAAGGTAAACTTTTTTCTATTTTTAGTATCAGTGACCTTGACCTTCACCCAACTGGCCCCAAATCCAATCCCAAGCTAGGTCTTCATGCAAGCTTGCTATATGCAACGATTCAGCAAGTTTGGTTTAACCAAACTAAAGTTATTGACCAGAAACTGTTTTCTATTTTAAGTAACAGTAACCTTGACCTTGATTCTACTGGCCCCAAATCCAATCCCAATATACTTCTTCATGCAACCTTGCTATATCCAAAGTTTCAGCAAGATTAGTTTATCCAAACTAAAGTTTTTCACAGGAAACTGTTGTTTTTTTAGTAACAGTGACCTTGACCTTAACCTGACTGGCCCCAAATCCAATCCCAAGCAAAGTCTTCATGAAAGATTGCTATATCCAAAGTTTCAGCAAGATTGGTGTATCCAAACTGAAGTTATTGACTGAAAACCCTCTGTTTGACGAAGCCTGCCTGCCATAATCTGAGCCAATCTAATAACCAGGATTTTCGTTAATAATAAAATAAAATTATTTTCGAAATAATCACTGTATCAGACCTATGATGTTATATGTAATATCCATTCTACTAATACAATGATAATTTGTATAGCATGACCAAGTCATATTTGACCCATAATCAAGGAGTATAATCTGAGATAAGGCCCAGCACACCATCTAGAATAATGACTCTTGAATGTAAACTCGAGGCATATATTTCATAGCAGCTTCTACAATTAGCATTCTAAAATATTAAATCAAGTCAATTTACCTATTTTAAGCTGCCTATACATGTACATAAATTATTTATCTTCAAATGATGTTCTCATGTCATAATGAAGATGAAAATAATCTTCAGTAAATGATAAAGTGTGAATAGTGTGACAAAATCTTTTTATTCATAATCTAGGATCATCTACCGTAACCTATGATTGTTTGCTTGAAAAGGGTTTAAAACCCTTTTTTGCAATTGTTCATCTCTTTTATGTCATCCAGTTTTTACTGTTGGATGACAGTTCCTGTGAAAACCAGACCTTCATCAGGAAAACTTGCAATCACTGAGGTGGTTTAAACATAGGATAGCCAGAAAACCAGACCTTTAACAGCAAAACTGGTAATTGAACTTAAGGATACATGTAGCTAGAAAACCAGACATAAAGCAAGAAAACTGGCAATCTCTGAGGAGATCTAAACATACCCTAGTCAGACAAGTGTGGACACAGAAAAACGTCTCGCCTGAATTCCGCATCAGTAACAAAAATAAATTTCATCATAAGCATTACGTAAATAGCATTAAATATCAGCAGCGGCCTATATACAAAATATTGTCACCATACCCTGCATAGTTACAGGGGAACAGTCGTAACCCAAAAACTTTAACGTAGTCGCTGGACCGTGAAATTGAGGTCAAGGTCAGGTGGAACCTACCAGACAGTCATGTACTATTCATCAGCAACCTATATACCAAATATTGTCATCCTACCATGCGTAGTTACAGAGGAACTATCGTAAACCAAAAACTTTAACGTAGTCGCTGGACAATGAAATTGAGGTCAAGGTTAGGTGACACCTACCAGACAGTTATGTACTAGTCATCAGCAACCTATACACCAAATATTGTCATCCTACCATGTGTAGTTACAGAGGAACTGTCGTAACCCAAAAACTTTAATGTAGTCGCTGGACCGTGAAATTGAGGTCAAGGTCAGGTGACACATACCAGACAGTCATGTACTAGTCATCAGCAACTTATACACCAAATATTGTCATCCTACCATGCGTAGTTACAGAGGAACTGTCGTAACCCCAAAACTTTAACGTAGTTGCTGGACCGTGAAATTGAGGTCAAGGTCAGGTGACACCTACCAGACAGTCATGTACTAGTCATCAGCAACCTATACACCAAATATTGTCATCCTACCATGCGTATTTACAGAGGAACGGTCATAACCCAAAAACTTTAACGTAGTCGCTGGACCGTGAAATTGAGGTCAAGGTCGGGTGACACCTACCAGACAGTCATGTTCTAGTCATCAGCAACCTATACACCAAATATTGTCATCCTACAATGCGTAGTTACAGAGGAACTGTCGTAACCCCAAAACTTTAACGTAGTCGCTGGACCGTGAAATTGAGGTCAAGGTCAGGTGACACCTACCAGACAGTCATGTACTAGTCATCAGCAACCTATACACCAAATATTGTCATCCTACCATGCGTATTTACAGAGGAACTGTCGTAACCAAAAAACTTTAACGTAGTCGCTGGACCGTGAAATTGAGGTCAAGGTCAGCTTACAGGTGACTGACTGGCAAGTACTCATCATAAGCTACCTCTGGACCCAATTTGATGGACCTAGGGCTTGGGCTTACAAAGATATGAAGCAAGATGTCAAGTGTTTACGCCGCCGCCGTCGCCGGATTCCCATACATATGTCTCGTCTCCAGTGACTTTCGTCGCAGGCGAGACAAAAACCAGACCCAGACAATTAACTCATATAGTAAGCTGACCTACTGTAAGTTGTAAACATGCGCTCTTTAAATTTTAATGTCACATATATTGTGTAGAATTTCACGTGTCATAGAGCTGACTACCTAAAGCCAATCAAAATTTAATAGTACCAAGAACTATTTGTGTTTATTATACATGACTTTATGATGCGTTAAAGTAAAGGTTGCATTGATGGCATAAAACCTTACATATATTCCGACTTGTAAAAAGCTTTCTGAAAGGTCCAGTGTTCAATATTAGTTGTACTTCTTCATGTACCGGACTGATACTCAGGATTGATTCTTTAAAACCTTCAAAACAAACAGATCTACATTAGAGATCTATATATTATACAACAAAGTTTACACTTTGTCCATAGCTATTCCGGCATGCTTGCTTGAAATTCTCGTTTAAGGAAAAAATCCAAGAAAACAAAACATTATACTTTAGTCCAAACTGTTATACATGCATGTAGCCTTTCAGTGGGGATTGATAGCGTTCACTATAGACAGGTAGTCTACACTGAACATGAAAAGATCTACACATGTAATAAACAATAGGTTTTTGTATATAGATATGGATGCTAAGGCAGGTTCAACTTGTTTGTTTGTTTGAATGAGGTTTAATGCCATTTTCAGCAATTTTTCAGCTATATCACCCGTGTCCAGATTCTATTGGGGGACCAAGCCAGAGTACCAAAACCTTTGACCTGCTGTAGGAAAACTGCAATCCTTGTCAATTAAGATTGGAGTTGAGTACGCCCTCCCCGTTGTGGGTTTGACTTTAGCTGTGTTGTTGCCATTGGCTGTCAATATCTGTTTTTGGATCTTTTACAAAGATATGCAAAGCACACAATAATATGAAATATTACTTTTTGGCTTTAAATAACAAATACATTTCTTTCAAAATGCTACACAAACTTATCAATTGCAAGCACTAAATACATGTATATACATTTTTTGACTTAATAATTCACATAAATCAAAATGAACGTCTTAATTTGAAATCTCACCATCAAATACACTTTTTGGAAATGTACTTTTTAAAAGGCCATTGTTGAAGTGATTAAACGTTCATGACTACCTACATGGACTACTCAGCTACTGGGGCTCTATCTGTCTACTGTCTTCAAACTTACATTGAATGTTCCTATACCCAACATATTTACATACATTTTTAGTTAAGCACTATTTATTGAATTCTAAAACATTCTATCTATTTATTAAATTTAAATTATTTAACCTACCTACCTATTCTATTTTTTTTACCTGTTTTGTTTTCAAAAAATGTTTCTGCTGAGACATGAGTTGGAACAAAACCTTTTCTTGTCTGTGAAATAAGGGGTGATAACTCTTCTATGTTAAACTGTGTTGGCAAGGCTACAACATCACTAATTTCAATACAGATTTTCTACAAATAAAATTGTTTATATTTAAGTTATATATATGTAATTTTACTGGCAGAGACATCGGTCCCTGTTTTACAAAGTAGTTTGATTTACAATCAGTGGTAATCAGTATGGATTTACATCCAGCCATACATGTTAGTTGTGTCACTTTTTGTGAGTGATTGTATGCAACCAAGTGCACGATGTTTTAGCTTGATCACATTGAATTGCTGTGTTTTGCATACCTGCATTGTACTACTTTGTATAACATTATAAATACAACATGGTAAGTAGGATTATCACAATGGCAGAGGTTGCGCTGGGCTTTGCCAATGTCACCATTTGAGATTTCTTTGGCAACTGTATATCTTAATTGCAAACTTAATGAAATAACCAGAAATAAGACCATTAATCCGTCAAATGGGTTCTTCTAGATCACTAACACACAAGGGTTACTATTTGCAGTGATTTTGTTGCCTTTTTAAAATACAGCCCATCCTTTTCAATTGGGAAAATTTATCGATGTTTTTCTTGAAATTGGGAAAAAAAAGAAATGGTCTTACACTAATGAAAAAATTGTTAACAACAGTAAGCAGTCAATAAAATAACTAAATTGATCTTTTGCTGAATATATTAATTTGACTTGTGAGATGTTCAAACATCGGATGACTGCAGAAAATTACATTTTGATTTATTTTATATTATCAAGATGCTTGAAATTATGGATTTATTTTAAGTAGTTAAAATTAATAGGGATAAAGTATGAATGAAAAACTGGAAAAAATGCATTACAATCGTCATGGAGGTAATTGAGGCACCTCAAAGCATCCTCGTCTTTGAATATGGATTTAGGTCGATCATTTATGCAATGTATAAATATATATCTTGTAAATAAGTTGCTAGATTTATAATTGAAGTACATGAAAAACTAGTAAAAAATTTCTACACTGTGAATCATATAAAAATAGTATGTATTTTATGTAAAATGCTCTTTTACAAGTATGTAAAAATATTTAAAATAAAAAAATGAAAATGACTGCCAAAATACTATCATGTTTAAATAATTGCAATACTCGTTTAACACTGGCAGCATTGTATTGTGCAATTTCCGGCATAGAGTTCATATCCGCTCTGGAATTTTTCTAAACTTCTTTTGCTTTGAACGGGTTTCTGATTATATTTTGCAGCTGCACAGTTAGTACAAGGTAAAAGTCGGACGGGAATCAGCTTACACTGTTTTGTTATGGGGCATAAACACAATAAACATGGAGTGACATAAATACATGTACGGAGATTTCTTATTAAAATAGGAACAGAACTGAACGGCAAGTCGCTCTCCAACGGAAGCCATGAATAATATAGACCATGATCGCCTGTACTTATGGTTTCTGTTGGGATTTTTGTCATAAATTGGGAAATATCTCGACAAAATTTGGGAAATTTGTTCCAGGGGAAACAGTCAAAATTCGAAGGCAAATTCAAGCTAACAAAATAACTGATTTGCAACGACATTTGGCATTTAGCTTTGCTCTTACTTTACCTTCATAATGCTGTGTGCATTCTGAAAAAGCTGAGACAGGTGTACTGTACAGGCCTCGCGAATTTTAATTTCTCCGCGCACCCCGGTGGAGTAAAATTCGGGTCTCTGCGACCTCTCCGCGGTCATCTCCACCGCGACTCGTGATCGCGAGTTGCCGGTAGAGAGCCGGTATCGGGGGAAGAGCAGACGACTCCACTGTGTATTCGCTGTGTATTCACTCTGCAAACATTTGGGGATATATTGGCACATTCGGTAACTGTGCATATTATTGTATAAATGACGTGAATTTATCGTAAGTCTAATCTTTCACCATTTAAAATATATGACACTTTTGTGAACCTGTTTCAGATCAGTTTCATGTGTTATCCTGCAAAAACATAGAACAGAAAGATTGTGTAGAATACTATTTCTAACAATAGTTAGCAACGTTGTGTTAAGATTATTTATTGTATGTATGTTTGTATTAATTTATTAATCTTTCATCGTTTTATTTATATTTCAGGTTGTCTGTGAAGATTTATTACTTATCTATATTATCAATTCATGTAGCTAAAAAGCTATTATCTTGTTTATGCATTTGTTGTTCTTTCTTATGTAGAAGTCAACTTAGGCATAGACGTGACGAATATGCGGTAAAAAGCTTACCAACTTCCATATATTTCTTCCCATTATATTTATCCATTAATAAAGTTGTTCACATTCTCTGCAATGATGAAGTGACAACTTGGTTTATTTGTGTTACGTATCCCGTTTAACAGCAGGTTGCAATAAACAAATCCATGGACACCTGTTCGACAATATGAATCGTCAAATAACTCCCATCCACTTATTTAAAACTGAGAGCTTTGACACTGTTCAAATATAATTAGCTTGTTTGTAAACTGTAGGTCAGTCTGTGAGTTCAAAGGTAAATAACGATGTAATTATCACTAATTCGATTAGACAGTATTACCTTTGTTACACTAATTAATTGAAAATGTCCAGGAAGTGTCAGCGTACTAATTAAGAATTAGGCAATCATTTCTGTACAGCAAATATTGCTTGATAAGTACTCACCTTCGTATTACATGCTAGTTTAATCCGTGCCGTAGACAGTTATTACCTTACACAGAACACAGTTTAGACTATATTGTTTGCAAATCAACAATATACTTCATAAATATATTAAATTATATATAACTAAAAATTCCGCAGTTTCTTTGTATTTCTAAAATATTCGGTAAAAAAGCATGTGCCGATAATTGAGGATATCGTCTGCTTGTCAATCAAAGTATTTACCGCTTTCACAATAGCACGTGCAAGTAGTGTTTTTTTACATAATTGCAACCGGATATTTTAAAATGCTTAAAAAAAAATCTGCAAAGAAAGATGGATTACCGAGAAGCATCATTAGTGGTATGGGGTTTGTTTTTGGCGTTGTGAATATATTTCCTCCGTAGACATTATGATTCTGAGATTCTACAAGGTTTATAAAAAACCAAAAACACGATTGTGATTTCGTTTTTGAACTGTAGTTCAGGATGTCAAATGATCACAGATATGGCCTAATTAACGCTAATTGGTTATCATCTGAAAGCATTGCCCGTGTACCACTAATTATGTAATGAAAAATGGTCTGAAAGTGACATTGTGCTCAATTTACAAGGGACTGTCAAATTAATTTGAAGGGAGGATTAATTTTACAACACAAAATAAGTTTGTTGTATACACACTCGAGCATATGACAACAATTTCACTTACATTTATTTACGTAAACTGTACTATAGACTATCTTGTTTTGTTTAAGTATGTCAAATTTGAAGAAAATATATGACAGTAGAACACGATAATTCAGGTATCGTCTGCTTCTTGAATCAATTAATTTACCGCTTGTAAAATAGCACGTGCAAGTAGTGTACAAAGATATACCTGTGAAGTGGTTATAATTATTTTAAACAAGTGTGGCCACAGAAAAACGTCTCGCCTGAATTCCGCATCAGTAACAAAAATAAATTTCATCATAAGCATTACGTAAATAGCATTAAATATCAGCAGCAGCCTGTATACAAAATAGTCACCATACCCTGCATAGTTACAGGGGAACAGCCGTAACCCAAAAACTTTAACGTAGTCGCTGGACTGAAATTGAGGTCAAGGTCAGGTAGAACCTACCAGACAGTCATGTACTATTCATCAGCAACCTATATACCAAATATTGTCATCCTACCATGCGTAGTTACAGAGGAACTATCGTAACCCAAAAACTTTAACGTAGTCGCTGGACCGTGAAATTGAGGTCAAGGTCAGGTGACACCTACCAGACAGTCATGTACTAGTCATCAGCAACCTATATACCAAATATTGTCATCCTACCATGTGTAGTGACAGAGGAACTGTCGTAACCCAAAAACTTTAACGTAGTCACTGGACCATGAAATTGAGGTCAAGGTCAGGTGACACCTACCAGACAGTCATGTACTAGTCATCAGCAACCTATACACCAAATATCGTCATCCTACCATGCGTAGTTACAGAGGAACTGTCGTAACCCAAAAACTTAAACGTAGTCGCTGGACTGTGAAATTGAGGTCAAGGTCAGGTGACACCTACCAGACAGTCATGTACTAGTCATCAGCAACCTATACACCAAATATTGTCATCCTACCATGCATAGTTACAGAGGAACTGTCGTAACCCCAAAACTTTAACGCAGTCGCTGGACCATGAAATTGAGGTCAAGGTCAGGTGACACCTACCAGACAGTAATGTACTAGTCATCAGCAACCTATACACCAAATATTTTCATCCTACCATGCGTAGTTACAGAGGAACTGTCGTAACCCAAAAACTTTAACATAGTCGCTGGACTGTGAAATTGAGGTCAAGGTCAAGTGACACCTACCAGACAGTCATGTACTAGTCATCAGCAACCTATACACCAAATATTTTCATCCTACCATGCATAGTTACAGAGGAACTGTCGTAACCCAAAAACTTTAACGTAGTCGCTGGACCGTGAAATTGAGGTCAAGGTCAGGTGACACCTTATTAGTCATCAGCAACCTATACACCAAATATTGTCATCCTACCATGCGTAGTTACAGAGGAACTGTCGTAACCCAAAAACTTTAACGTAGTCGCTGGACCGTGAAATTGAGGTCAAAGTCAGGTGACAGGTGACTGACTGGCAAGTACTCATCATAAGCTACCTCTGGACCAAATTTGATGGACCTAGGGCTTGGGCTTACAAAGATATGAAGCAAGATGTCAAGTGTTTACGCCGCCGCCGCGGCCGGATTCCCATTCATATGTCTCACCTCCAGCGACTTTCGTCACAGGCGAGACATAAAAAACGTTGAAAATGAAATGACAGGCAGTATATCTTTATTTATTCCACCACTATTTTATCTATTAATTATTTCATAATTATACCTCCGGTTTTGGTGACGTAAACAAACAAGCTGTTAATAGAATTCAACAATTATTTTAATTTATTGGATTGATACTTGATATTTTAAAAAGCTTTCAAAAAGAACGTGGATAAAGACAGATGGATTACCGAGAAGCTTCATTATTGGCATAAGATTTTCTTTTTCTTTTGGAGTTGTGAACGTATGTTTCTCCGTAGACATTCTGATACCAAGATTCTACAATGTTTATAAAAATCCAAGAAGACACTGTTATTTATTTAAAACAGACAGCTTTGACACTGTTCAAATATAATTCAGCTTGTGAGTTTGTTTTTGAACTGTAGTTCACACTGTCAAATGATCAAAGGTAATTAAAGACATAATTAACGCTAATTTATTATATGACAGCATTACCTGTGTACCCTTAATTGTGTAATCAAATAGGGTCATGAATTGTCATTTATTATGTATTATGCAATTAATTTAAAGGGATAATTAATTTTATAACACAAGTATAGAGTTTGTTGTATACACACTCAATTCAAGCATATGACCACAATTCCACTTTCCTATATTGACCAAAACGGCACTTTAGACGATGTTGTTCTGGTGATGTTTGTCAACACTGAAGAAAATATAAGTAGAACATTTTCTGGAGAAAGGAAACAGAAACTTAACATGCATACCCATTGTTCTGATGTGATTTTACGATCTTTTTGACCGGCTATTCACCGCGACTACGCGATCGGCACTCCACCTCGAAAACACCGCGACTTCACCACTGAGAGTTGAGTAACAGTGGAGGAATCTGTCTCTCCACTCTCCTCCACCCCCACCGAGATGGGTGGAGAAATTAAAATTTGCGGGACCTGTACAGTACATTGATGCATTTGATTTATGAACTCTACCCTGAATCAAACTCACTTTCTACTGCAATCCAGGCCAGAGAAATAAAAGAACAGTATTCCAATCCCCCACTGAAGCCCATATTGTATCTTTGCATGAGCAATCCAGTAATTTTTTTTATTTTCCAAGATAGACAGACAGAAGGGCGTTATATGACTCTGCCTGGCTTTGAGCTGTTTTTTCACCTTATAATTATCTCTTTGATATTTGATGATTTAAATCTTTGATAAATATAAAAATAACATTTCATATAATTTTCATTTTAAAGGGGCATAACACCCATAAAAATGATTTATTTTTGAACTTGTTTAAGATATATTGATATAAGCATTTGTGAGACAGTACATTTGTTCATATAATTTAAAATTCAAAGGGACATAACTCCCACAAAAATGATAGATCAATACTGATTTGAGTAGAAATTGTTACAGGTACAAGACACTTTTCTATATAATTTACACTTCCAATCTACACAACTTTCACAAGAAATGGTAAATCGGTAATGTTCTTCAAACTTGTCACAAATATTGTTGATATAAACATGATTTAAATTTCATAAAACTCTGACAAGAAATGTAAGCTTGAGCACTTTCAACTGGATAGGTGGATGCCAGGAAAATTGTATATACAACACTATATGATGCTGTGGTGGACAGCAAACATTTAAACAACTGAGTATATCTTATCTTGATATAACACATTATTAAGAGAAGTGGGGGATGGTGACATCTTCTCCAGGTTAACCCAGGGGCCGCGCTCGGCTTCGCCAATGTCGCCAATTGCGATTTTTTTTTCATTTGGCGACAAAATATTGCGTCTGGTGATTTTTTTGGCGCCAAGGTTTCATAGTGTTAAACGATGCATGCACGTTTTAAATTTATCGGTAATCGGCGATTGCATTATTAAAGATCCTTTGTCGGCTTTTATGGTCGTAAATACACGTGTATTGTGTAGTATCCAGTGACGTGTGTTATTTGGAGTTATTAAACGGAAATCGGCAATAAATGAATCAACAAAGTTGTCTGATGAAAAGCTTTACCTGCATCACATTTGAGTAGACATTGTAATAAAACAATTGATGCTGTTAATTAATTTATAAAAATAACAAAAACAAACATATTTTTGTAGTAATATTTTTTTTATAATGTAATTAATTAAATACAGGTATGAAAACTGACGTCGTTCGCATTAGAAAACTCTTACACATGCGTAGTTCTATTTTCAGTATTTCCGGTTTTATGTTCATTCACGGGAATAGATGTTTCTAATAAATTACTGTCAAGTTTTGGTTTTCTGCCAACAAGAAATCACTCACACATCTTTTCATGATTAAAATACATTTAGTGTACGTGCTGTACGTGCTGCTCGAGACCAAACTTTTGAAGAATTGAATTAAGAGTCCGACAAACTTGGATTTCATCCGACGTTACAGAATATGTCACACATAATTGTTAAACAATTTCACCATGTCATATAGTGATCTAGTGATTTCTAATATGGCGACACTTTTACAAAACTGGCGACGGAAAATTGCAGTTGGCGATTTTTTTGGCGCCAGCTTTTTAGAAGCCAGAGCAGCCCATGTTAACCTTTATCTGTTGACCAAAACGAAACGAAGTCGATCTATGTGACCAAAGGTTTTTTGGGGAAATTTTTATGTACAACACTATGCGCTGCTGTGGTGGACAGCAAACATTTATTTTCTTATCTTGATATAACACAGGACTTTAATTATTGAGAGAAGTGGGTGATGATGACATCTTCTCCAGGTTAACCTTATCTGTTGACCAAAACGAAACAAAGTTGATCTATGTTACCAAAGGTTTTTTCAGGTTTTATCATATGAGGCATGTTAATTAAATTTACTTAATTCTATATATAGATCATTTCCAAAACCATTATGGATGGCCTAATAAATATACCTCATTTGATTTCTTGGCTTCATTTCTTTGTTTTTCAGTTCTGTGTTTTTTCTCATTTCTATGTGATGATACTTTTCTGTATGTACTGGTACCAGCACTGGTTCCAGTTCGAGCAGAATTCAACAGACTGGTAAACTGAGATATAGCAGCAACAACCTATTTTAAACATTTAAAATAGATTAGGTTTTTTTTCACAAATTAATCAGTCTAACGACATAAAATGCCTGTACATAAATATCAGCAAGGTCAAAGGTCACAAGATAAGAGGTCAAGGTCAAGTTATTTTTTCATGGTAAATGCATATGAAGAGGTTCTTTCTGGTAAATGTTTACTTTGAATTTAAAAAATAGATGTGACAATTTAAAGTGCTATTAATTAGAATTACATGTATTTTCAAAATAATTAAAATTTATTGACGACCTTCCAATTTAAAAAAATGCCACCTAGTATCCACTTCCGGTAATAAAAACGACTGTAGCTGCGGTCTCTCCTGTTAAATACTTTGGACAATTGTCTTTAATAATCATGCTTTAGGTGAGTGACAGGTGTCAATATCTGTGTGAGGGTGTTTTTTTAATCCCCCTGCTGTGTAAACATGATCGTTAATTTACCAATGTTTATTCCACCCCATTTACCTGATGCAAATCAAAAGTAGAACCCCAGCTGTTTTATAGCTTGATTAAACTAATTTACCAGTGACATCCGTGTTCTAATATTCAAACTCACCTGTTGCCTATGGCTATAGTAACATCTACTTATGAGGTTAATTAGATGAAAAATTAAATGGCATACACAAACAATACAAAAACAATTCAAAATATTTATTTCAATATCATAGTCTTTTAGTGATTACAGTCGTTGGTTTTTTAACCAGAAGTAAATGTGGAGATAAACCATGTAAAACTGGAAATGGGTCAATTATTAAGAGATTGACAACAACACTTTGTAGGATGCAGCAATCTTTATTTATTAGGTTGACTAGTTTCCGCAGTTTCCTGCCATCATAGTTATATAAATAATACAGGTGTCAAATTGACCAGATGCTGATTTGACAAAGTGCAGATCTGACTAGTATTCACACACCCTAAATTCTGATACAAAAATTATGTGCATCTCTGGGTGCAGTTTCATAATGCGATCGTTAGCTTAATGTGCACGTTTTCCCACTTAAATTGCATGGGATAACGAGCACGTTAATTAGCGATATCTTTATGAAATGGCACCCTGGACTGCTGACTTCTACTGAGTGAATGACTCCAGACTGATGAAAGTCATGGTGTCCAGTGGAAGGTCGTTAGTTTTTTTTTATAGTATGGGGAAAGACAGGCTCGTGTCAAAGATGGGGTCTTGATTGAGGTACTATAATCTCAATGAGATGTCTACGTTTAAGGTCTGTTATTAAATTTTACCTGTTACGACACGGAAAGGTATTATGCAAAACGATACTGTGGTCACATGTGGACATGATGAAATCTGTTTTACAACATGAAAATTACTTCTGGTTATCACTTAATGAATTGTTACTGTTTTTTAACTCTCTATAATTATTTTTTACCTGTGGCTGGTACAAGCTGTTTGAAAACATAGTAGATATATTGTATTAAATAAATTTTCCACAGGTCTTCACTTTCTTGAGACCTTAAGTAGTTGTAACAACTTATTTGATTGGCTCCCATCAATTTGACATGATGTCATTTAAAACCGAAAGAGCTAATAACAGGAAAGGCCGAGAAAGATCTAAGAAAGACAGTCACATGTACCTGTAAATATTAGAAAGACACAAAAATCAACATGTCATGATAGCTTACAACATGTACAAGCTTATTTGTTTTCTTTAATCTAGCAGAAGAAATATTACGAGCTTCAATAAACACCGACCATTTTAACTTGCAGGGGTGGTGGGGGCCTTGGTTTTTTTCTAAAAAAAATTTAAAAATGAATTGTGATGAAAAAATATTTTGGAAGCAGAGGGTAAGAAAAAAATATTCTGAAGAAGGATTTCTGCTGTATAAAATAATGCTAATAATGAAAACAAATATTCTGTCGCGACGCCTTCAAAAAATGTTCTGACCAAAACAAAAAAACCAAGCCCCCTTCAAGTTAAATGGTTTGTCCCTAACACAAACATTTTGCCAAGATTAGTTGGAAAGTTAGATTGTGTTTGATATAAAAGCATAAAAAGTCGTCCGAGTAATATACATCGAAAGTGATGACGTCACAATGTATTTTCCTTCGATTTTTCCAACGCTTAATTACGATAGATGATCACTTAACGGTCAAAAGCTCATTAGAGCTTGTGTTACTTTGTTGTCTTACCATGCCGACGTAAAATAAAGCTTATTATTATTATTATTATTATTATTATTATTATTATTATTATTATTATTATTATTATTATTATTATTATTATTATTATTATTATTATTATTATTATTAACGACTTTTTGTGAAACCACTCAGCTTGTCTCCTCTAATGGACAGATGGCTAACTAGGACTGTATTCACTTTTCGATTACTGTCATGAAAATTTTATAACTGTTTATCATGGAAATTATTTAAATAATTTTGTATAAGCTACAATTATTGTTAAAATTTACTTGTGGATATATATTGAAGATAACTTGGTCGTCTTTTCGAATATAAATTTTATTGCTGGTTATATTCAAGATGCTATACCAT
This sequence comes from Limnoperna fortunei, assembly GCA_944474755.1. Classification (NCBI taxonomy): domain Eukaryota; kingdom Metazoa; phylum Mollusca; class Bivalvia; order Mytilida; family Modiolidae; genus Limnoperna; species Limnoperna fortunei. The sequence goes on along the minus strand of OX104114.1, from coordinate 71,664,700 downwards.
CCTTGTTCAATTATCCTAAAGGTGTTCGGTATTTTGTTATTAACTTCATTCCATTCTTAGGATCTTTGTAGTCAAACTTATTGTACCAATGATTCAAGGGTAGATTTTAAAAAGTAGATACAATGTATATAAGACGATAGTTCTATAAAGTATTGTACTAGCATTCAGCCGTCGGGTTCTTCCACACTTTACACAGTTACAGTACTAGAATTCAGACGTCGGACTATTCTACACTTTACAATGTACAAGCATTCAGACGTCGGACTCTTCCACACTTTACACTGTACTAGCTTTCAGACGTCGGACTATTCTACACTTTACAATGTACAAGCATTCAGACGTCGGACTCTTCCACACTTTACACTGTATTAGCATTCAGACGTCGGACTCTTCAACACTTTACACTGTACTAGCATTCAGAAATAGGGCACTTTACAATGTATAGGGCATTCAGACGTCGGATTCTTCCACACTTTACACTGTACTAGCATTCAGCCGTCGGAGTATTCCACACTTTACACTGTACAAGCATTCAGACGTCGGACTCTTCCACACTTTACACTGTACTAGCTTTCAGACGTCGGACTATTCTACACTTTACAATGTACAAGCATTCAGACGTCGGACTCTTCCACACTTTACACTGTACTAGCATTCAGACGTCGGACTCTTCAACACTTTACACTGTACTAGCATTCAGAAATAGGGCACTTTACAATGTATAGGGCATTCAGACGTCGGATTCTTCCACACTTTACACTGTACTAGCATTCAGCCGTCGGAGTATTCCACACTTTACACTGTACTAGCTTTCAGACGTCGGACTCTCCCATATGTAACGGTAGAGCATGAAATAACGACACGTTATCTCCGGAGATCGAACCCGGGATCTCAGTATTGCCAGCCAGCCCTCTAACCAAGCGAGCTAAAGAAGTACTCCGTTAGCTCATTCGATTTTGACCGGCTAATATATCTACTATCTGCTACAACGCAGATAGGCCTCCTGTTACACATACTTTACACTGTACTAACATTCAGACGTCGGACTCTTCCACCCTTTACACTGTTTTAGCATTCAGACGTCGGAACCTTCTACACTTTACACTGTACTAGCATTCATACTTCTGACTTTTCCACACTTTACACTGTACTAGCATTTAGATGTCAGACTCTTCTACACTTTACACTGTACTGCTAGCATTTTGACGTCGGATTCTTCCACACTTCGCACTGTACAAGCATTTACACTTCGGAATCTTCCACACTTCACACTGTACTAGCATTCAGACGTCTGATTCTTCCGTTAATGGCAGATTTCTGGTACAGATGACCCAGTACAGATGAGCTCACGCGCACGCATCTGTACTTGCTGCGTCATCCAATCAAAACGCCAGAAACAAGAACGTTGTTACGGAAGCATAACAACGTTCTTCTATGACGTTCTTGTTTCCGCCGTTCTGATTGGATGTCAGAGACAATGGAGTCTACAACAATGTAGAGTATATGTTATAGCGATGTGAAAGTTGTTGGTTTACGGAAGAAATATGTACTTTCATACGTTTTTGGGAAAGTCCGTGTGAACTTTCACTCGTGATAGAAATTTTTATGTCTTTTGGCTCGTTACGCTGCGCTCCACTCGCGAAAAGACATAAAATTTCTATCACTCGTGAAAGATCAACCGATGTTTCCCAAAAACGTATGAAAGAACCTATTATTCTTTCACACTTTACACTGTACTAGCATTCAGACGTCGGACTCTTTCACACTTTACACCGTACTAGCTTTCAGACGTCGGACTATTCTACACTTTACAATGTACAAGCATTCAGACGTCGGACTCTTCCATACTTTACACTGTACTAGCATTCAGACGTCGGACTCTTCCACACTTTACACTGTACTAGCATTCAGACGTCGGATTCTTTCACACTTTACACTGTACTAAAATTCAGACATCGGACTCTTCCACACTTTACACTGTACTAGCATTCACACTACTTTACACTGACTAGCATTCAGCTGTCGGATTCTTTCACACTTTACACTGTACTAGCATTCAGACGTCGGATTCTTTCACAATTTACACTGTACTAGCATTCAGACGTCGGACTCTTCCACAATTTACACTGTACTAGCATTCAGACGTCGGACTCTTCCACACTTTACACTGTACTAGCATTCAGACATCGGACTCTTCCACACTTTACACTGTACTAGCATTCAGATGTTGGACTCTTCCATACTTCACACTGTACTAGCATTCAGACGTCGGACTATTTCACACTTTACACTGATTAGCATTCAGACGTCGGATTCTTTCACAATTTACACTGTACTAGCATTCTGACTTCGGACTTTTCCATACTTTACACTGATTAGCATTCAGACGTCGGATTCTTTCACACTTTACACCGTACTAGCATTCAGACGTCGGACTATTCCACACTTTACACTGACTAGCATGCAGACGTCGGACTATTTCACACTTTACACTGACTAGCATTCAGACGTCGGACTATTTCACACTTTACACTGACTAGCATTCAGACGTCGGACTCTTACACAATTACACAATAATTCCTTATCCAAATAAATACGAAATAACACTACTAATAACTCAATGCTCTTTTTTACAAATAAAATTTAGTACCAGACAGAAAGGATTCAAATGGAGAGCAGCATAATAATCCTTACAACAACAGATTTCTTTTCATACTAACAAAGCATAATTCTACAGATAGACAAGAAAAACTAACTTGCTGCAAAATCCATCGATTTCATTCTTGTACATATATACTGTGTTGTCACTGGATATATACACAAGTCAGTAATTACTTTATAAAACACATCTATTTTACTAAACCTGAAATTAAAATAAGAAGCACATATGCATCACGATCTGCTAAGTAACAATAGACTACTACAATCTAGAGACAACGTTGATGCTCCCAGATGTGAATTTTATTTGAGCAGCCACATACCAGCTACCCCGACTTAATAAATACACTCGAGTTTCATTTCACTTCGGAGATTTTCTACAGAAGGGAGGGGGAAGGTTGTTGACAAGAGCAGCTTCTTGAAAAGGGATAGGATGCTCTTAATCCCTTCGAGTTTTATAGCCTTCGTCATACTGGTCGGTCAATACGAAATTGTGAAATTGCAGGTGAGGACGTATTTTTATTATCATTAAGTCGATCTACGTTCATTCTTGACGTATGCAAGCGTTAACCGTAGTGAAGCGCGGTAGCGTTAAAGATGATAATGTGCTTCGATCAACGCTTTCATATATTCATCAATGAAACTTCAAAAGAATGCAATGTTCTCATATTTACATTTTACTTCATGCAGGGGTCCTGATTTAAATCGTGCACAATGTATGTTGTTGATTTTAATTACTACGCGTTATTTGATAACTGTGGACGCCGTCGAGGAAAATGTAAAGAATGATTCTACTTCATCTGTTACAATTTGAACCAATAGAAATATAGGTTTTGATGAAAGAAATACGTAATGTAAATATATTCTAATAATTTTCCCGTGTTCTGATAGAACCGTAAAAGAAAGGTATCTTTGAATGTTCCATTATGTGGATCTTCTTACAGTTTCTGTTTTTCAAAGTGATCAAATCAATTGTCGCTAGAAATTAAATTCACACTGGCCCTAAGAGTAAAAGTTAAAATGCCTTCAACTTATAAACTACAATGATCACTCAAGTCCCGATGTAAATGAATTTTCATCTAGAAAGATTGTTTTGTTCAAGGAAGCTTTCAAAGCATTACTTCCTGAAAAAGGTCTTAACGATTAACTAACCGGACTTAGTCCAACGTTTTTGATTTTTTATTAAATCAGTTCAATATCTTAATTATTAAACCCTACACTGTTTTTGGTAATTATTAATTTATCTGGCGTAATAAATTCTATAACTGATATAATTTAATACAGGTATTTGTAAGTATTCTTTAAAACCAACCCAACATAGCATGAAAGTTCATTACTTTGATCAGGTTGAAATATTTAACTTTGTGTTCAGATATCCAAGATGGCCACTACTGCGGAACTATGATTAAAATTGGACTTCATGAACATTTTCAAATACCCTTAAATGCCTGAAATGGCTCTTTGGTTGGTTTGTGGTTTAACACCACTTTTAAAAAATGTTCCGTTATAACATGGCGTTTGGGGAGGAAGCCCAAGTACCTGGTATAAACCGAATGTCAAAATATTAATATAGACATTATAGTTATAGGGGTTAACATCTGTATAAATTGAAATTTTAATGAGGTATCCAAGTTCAGGATGCTGAATATGTTAAAATTTTGATATCTGTGTATGAAAATCTCTTCACTAATGATTACGTCTGTCAACACTAAGGTTGTGTGTAAGGGTAGACAGGCTCTAAACCTTATTGACCAGAACTGCCCATTTTCCTGCTGAAGGTACTCCGGCTGTCTTTCCAAATTAAAACTGGATATGGCTTAAAATTGCTGAAAGTGGCATTAAAACTAACAATATAACATAATATTCATGTAACTGATATTTTAATTCAATCAGGTTAATTACTATGTATATCTGTTTATGCATTAAATAACATATACAATGTGCACCTGATATGTACAAATTGCATTTCATCACATCAAACCATAGAAATACTACAACAAATTCAAAAACAAAATGAGCTATTTCAATGTTTTAGCTCCAGAAATACTTTGACTGTATATCATGTTTCTGAGATTAAAGGATTTCAACAACATCTATAAGATATTGAACAATTTCTACAAAATGCTGTAAAAACCTGATTTATTTTCAGATCTCAAGAATTATTTCAACATCAAAGATCAACATTAAAAACATAATCAAATGTTTAAGCTTAATGCCTACCTATAAATAGCCTTTTGTTTATTTCATAAAATAACTATCCAAAATAAGATAGCTATTTTAATTTATTTAAATTTAATATTTTATTCATGACTTGCATTTCACATTAAAAGAAATGGCATTAAAACAAACACAAAATGTTATTGGACTGTAATACTTTTTATGCTATAACAACATGAAGTGTGCTAATGTGCAAACATTTCAGAGCAACACTGAGAGCATCTTTCCAACCCAAGGGTTACACAGGGAAATATTGTTCATATGAAATTCACGTGAACAAACTTTCCCTGTGTACAATCTGATCCTCTCAAGTAAAAGTATTGAGAGTATCAGATAGTAAACTTTTGATAGCAAAGATACACTGAGAGTCTTCTCGTAAAATTCAAATATTTTTTTCAATTAAAAAAAACCCATATTTTTGCCCAACACATTTGTTATTTATTTGAAATTATACAAAATTAATTAAAACTTCATCTTTACACAATGCTGAAAAAAAAGGTAAAAATGTAAATGCACACCTAGAAATGTTGTTTACAGCTCATAAGTTACATAACAGATGACATATCCAGACTCATTCTAATTTTAGCAATACATGTTTTAAACTTTGGAATAAAAAATCGATCAGACAGAAATGGCCAGATTTCGTTAAACAGGAAGTAGGTGGGCGACGGACCTGAAATCAAATCCACGTTATGGGAGGCCATGCTGACAATACATACCAAATTTCAAGAGAATGTGATTAGTAGTTTCTGAGAAAACTGTTATGAAAATTTTCTACCACTGAACATTAATGTTAAAAGTCGGTTAACAGGAAGTAGGTGAGTGACAGACCTGAAATCGAATCCCACGTTATGGGAGGCCATGCTGATACTACGTACCAAATTTCAAGAGGCTGTGATAAGTAGTTGCTGAGAAAACTGTTACAATATTATTTACCCTGCCTGCACGCCGCCCACAATTAATACATTCACCATTTTAATACCGAATTTTCACTCTGTAAAATCCAGCCAAATGATTGCTCATGGTTAATCTAGATTGACCATTAGTCGATAAATAATCAAATAAATAAAACCATTTTCTAAATCTTTTTCACATGGATACTTTGGACATCAGTAATTGTACTGATGGAAACAAGTGGAGCCACACATAATATTCATTAGTTGCCACACTAGAGGAGGTGTTTTAAAAACGCTGAATGTCATTCATGTATTAGAATTTACCATGTTTCAAAATTGGTGATTGGCTCGTTTAGACAAAAAGAACATTGAAAATCAAAATAAAAAAGTCCTGTAGTCTTCTGTAACCAATTATAGTCCTCTACGAATTACAACTTCCTGGTTGATCTGGTAAGTCCAAGATAAAACCATGAAATTTTGCTTAGTTGAAACAGAAATTTTCTCAACCAAAATTAAATGAACAGCAGAGTATTATGTAAACAAAGACTGGGTACACAATAATATAATACAGTCACAAATGAAACACTGGTACTCTTTCCACTGAAGTACATTTTGTTATAAGAATTGGGAAACGATTCCTATTAAATGATTTGTGCTTACATTTCATAATCACACTATTTACTCTTGTTAAAACATATTCCTTTAAAAGTATATTACAATAAAAGTACTAACATCCTGTTTTCCAATACATATAAAAAAAAGGACATAATTGTTTATTTCATATTGTAAATATCTTTACATGTGTACATGAATAATGATTGTATACAAGTAGATGATTATTTTATGTAAAGTCTGAAATCTTATTTAAATATAAGTTGTACCCAATGAAAGCCCTTTGAATTTGCTGGAGGTGACATTTCAGACTTACTTCCATAGGTAATTACCCCTATATAATAATGGGTTTCCTGGGTGCCATGTGAGTTTTAATAGAACTGTTCTCACCAAATTTATAAAATACTGTTAATGTGATTAATCAGTATCTATGTTTGTGGTTTTCACATGGTTTAATATTTTAAAATATGATCAGCAAAAATAAGAGGGAAAAAAGTCAATACCAAAGAAATGCCCAGTAAAAAAAGTCAAATCGGAATAAATGGAAAACACAAATTGAGAAATATTAAAATAAATTGTATAGTTTGACCAAATATTAGGTACCAAAACAAACTAGAGTGAAACCTGTCCAAACAGAACCCTGAATATATCAGAATCCTACACTGAATTCTGTATAAACTGAATCCCAAATATATTAGGGCTGTTCCAGCAATTGCATCTATGGTCAATTGTTTAATAAAATGCTTCTTTGGGTGTGTGTTATGTAAAATCAAAGATTTTTTTTAAAATTGAGCATTGAAACTCATTGAATCAATGAATTGAAATGGACTTGTTTTAGCAAATGTTCTGAAAGAATGTACACTTGCATACGATTATGTTTTCCATTTTTTCCAACTTCCTGTGCTTTCTGTTTTTTGAACTTTTATATTTAAAACCAGGAAATGATCCAAAAATCTTGATCATAATTAATAAAAATGGCTGTCTTTTGGGATGTTCCACATGTTTGTTCCTGGCTCCAAAATACCGGTTTTGAATTCATTGACAAATTCAAAGGCAAACCTAAAAGCCCTTATTTTAATTTTATTTTCTTCTATTAGTGCCTGTTGTTTCTTAATTCACCTCTATGGTAGGGTAGGAGTTAAAAAATTATACTTCTATAGGGGGTTCCTCTTATTTTCAAGTGCCTACCCCTGTCCCATGTATGTTTTGCTGGAACAGCCCTTTGAGTCATGTATAACCTGTATAAATTTTACATACATAAAAATACATCAAATCTTTGTAAACTTAAATGTTTAAAAAACCTGTCTATTGCAAGCAAAAATTTCCTTTTGAAATTGGATTTAGACAGGTTCCACTTTACTATTTGTTAGCTAAAGTTCTCTGGTTTTAAGAATTCAAAAATAAAAACATAAATTTACTCATTATCAAATAGTGTCTAGTCATCACATACATCAGCAATGTTAATAGAAGAATTGTGACATTAAGAGACAGAACATCCTCCTTGTTTTTCTGGTGTACCACCACCCTCAGCTCTTTCTATAGCTTGTATTATCTGTATAAAGACTTCATTAACACTCTGAAAATAGACATTAAAAAAAAATACATTATTTAAAAACTGCATACTGTAATTAGGCTCGTATTGTTCATGGTCAGTTTTTAAAAATCTAAATTGGTAAAGAATGGTGCATATTATAGGTAAATACAGACCCGATAGAGGTTTATTTTGGAACCGTTGATTGTTGTCAAAGGCAGTCACCATTTTGATGTTGTGTTATATGTGGTATTTTCGTACAGGATTCTTTTATAAACTTTCATATGTATACATTGTTATGATATTAATTTTTACTAAATTCATTTTCAGTAATAAGATATTAATTATATAGGATGAATGAAAATTAAAACGGATACCAAAATAATGGATATGTAACCTGTACTGCATAAAATGCAAATGGCGTCGTGTTGTAACCTTTAGCTGTTGAAGATCGATGTTTTGATTGCATTCATTGAGGAATTAAAATAAAACATGTGATCTTTTTGTTTTTACTTTGTTTTGATTGATAAATGAAAGTTGACAAATTGTTTTGGTTTAGAAATGTGTGAGTATCCATTTTAACAATAATAAAAATAGACGATGTGACAATGCACTATTTTTTATCTGCGGATTGTGTACGCATATAAGAATTTTTCTGCAATTTTCTGGTCCAAGAAAGGGGTGCAGACAATATGTAAATGTGACTATATGCAGCTTTTTACTGTAATAAGAATTCAACAGTCTCTTTTTTTCATCATAAATTTTTCTATCTTTTTCTCTTAAACATGATAATACTCACACGAAAATCTTTAGCAGATGTCTCTAGGAAGTTGATTTTCCATTCAGCTGCTAGCTTCCTCCCTTCCTCTGCTGACACAACCCTACATTAAAAAAGTTCCAAGTACAAGTAAATCGAAAGATGTTAATAAATGACGATACTACTATAGAGCGTAAAGCCCAGGACATTTTTTCTCTGACTATTTTTGTCTTTTTAAACAAGGTATTGTTATCTTCATATTGACTCAATGTCTGCCTGGTGAGATAATAAGAGGAATTACTACTCCAGATACAGGCCTCCTTAAAATTACCTATCAAGAGTAATAATTAGCTGTTCATTATGTTACTGGGAGATAAAGTTGTGGCCTCTATGGCCAACCAGACTGTATAGTTAGACAACCCTATGAAGTATGGCACTTAAATATAACAGCATGAATTGACAAATGGCAATAAAACTTAAAGGCCAAGCAGACAAACGTTCAAAATGAAAGGACAACTTTAACATCATTTTGACAGGGAGTTGATGTATCAGGATCAAATAAATTTAGAATGACGGGACGGAAGAAATAAAGTCAGATATCAGAGAAGCTATTTTAAGATTAGTTTGACTGTAGAATGGTCAGAACTTAATCCATCCATCAAGTAACAACTATAGATACATACCTGTCATTTTGTAGATCTGTTTTATTTCCAACCAAAACTATTGGTATACTGTAAATAAAATATAGAGAAAATTACTAGGATTCAGTTTTTATGGATTATTTGAAAACATTTCTAAGAAACTACACTACAAATATAAAAAATTTTATGTACTCAATAATGAGCATTTTAACAGTTGTTGACTGTAAGGCTTTGAAACAAACTTGAAATATGCAAAACAACCTTGAAGCATTTTGAGCAGTGTACAGTACAGCAAAAATGCAGCATCTGCAGAAAACAAAGTACTAGCAGTGTTGCTTTGAGAGTGAGCACTGTAATAATATGACAGAGTGTGAATTCTAACCAGATATTCTCTGACTGCTCACATCTACATGTATTGCAATCCCTAACAAAGACATTTTTATGTAATAATAATGGGTCTTTTTTTAACTTAATGATTTTATTTGTATCTGGATTTTTTTTATGTTCTGTAATATGTTTTTATTATCCTCTTTTTTTCAATTTCTTCTTTTTTTTTCAGTGCAGTGTTGGTATACTGTGACAATGCATTAGTCTAGTTTTTATCGTAATAGAGCTGAAACATTATTGGTTACTTCTTTGCCTTTTGTACTTGTGTTATTTTGTACTTCTTTGAATGAACCTCTCATGTTTGTGTTATTTTGTACTTGCATGAACCTGTCACATTTGGGTTAATTGTACTTAGTACTTGAACAAGATATCAGTGAGATGGTATTCATCTCTGGGGGCCCTGCTGACGTTCAGGTCATTCAGGTCAAGGATTCCAAAATCATGGTATGTGACACATCCAATTGATATTATCTACCCACATACCAAAAATCAAAAGCGTACCTCAAAAGATAAAAAAGTTATATTTCAGACACGATTAGCTTTGGACGGACACAAGAACAGACCGACTGATTATTTTAAGGGGTCTGCCACAAAAGTGTAAGGGCCCTTATTAACCTTTCATGTCTGTGTTATCTTGTATTTTGTACTTACTTGGAAGAACCTTTCATGTCAAGTAATTTTTCATACACAATCTTTATAACTTCAAAGCTTAAATGAAAAACAATACATAAATAACCATTGACTGTACAAACCATATATCTGGGTTCAAACATGCTATTGTATGAAATATATGTAAAATGAAATGTTGTGTTGTAATAACCATTTATAAAAAGTTTTCCATGTCAGGTTGAAGAAAATACAACCCCCTTCCAACCAAACCTTTTAAGCCTTAAAAAGTTCAGTAATTAACCTACAACACAATGTCTGATTATTTTAAAGGTTTTAAATGTATATAGACAATGAAGAAGGAAGGCATCTCATCAAGGGTTAAATACGTCCAGCAATGGCAGCCATTTTCGATTTCAATGTCAGACTAAAAAACTTAGTAGATGACTATACAATTGCTTTCCAGTTCTTTATCAATTTCAGATCAGAAGCAAACATTTCCCTATATATTTCAATCTGGCAGTGATGGCCACCTGTAATTTAGCATCCAAAAAACTCTGCTTACAGCCATCTTATAAATATTTACAAATGTATATAGAATACGGCTTCATATACAATTGGCTTCAATCAGCCTGTAATTTCTAAAAGAAAACCATTTAAACATTTGCCTTAAGGACCTATGTTAAACAAGTCCTATAGTGGTAGCCATTTTTAATTCCCATAAAACACAAATCATTCAATGAATATTGCTGATAAGCTTTGTTTCAATTTGTTAAACACAGTTTTTGAGAAGAAGCCTTTTTTTAACTACTTTCATCACAGGCTATTTTAAAATAAAGTCTTATAGTAAAATCTATCTTGGATTCCTGACCATAACAAAAAATATGAACTTTAATTAGTAGAGGACAATCAAATAAACATAGGAGCTGAGAGAAGGCATATACATGTAAGCATTTGTCCATTTGGGTTAAGCAAGGTCTTATTTTGAATTTTTGATAAAAAAAAATGTATATAGAACCATGCATTCAATGAACATTGTGATCAAGTTTGGTTTCATTTGGACCAGTGGTTTACAAAGCAATACTAAAGCCCCAGTCACATTAGAGCTTACGACCACTTGCGACCACCGGCGACGCGTAAAACCGACGATCATCGGCGATTGTCTGCGACCAAACCCTCTTTGCGCAGAAAAATTTACTACCACGATTATCGTACGACCAGTTATTGACAATCGTACGACAACTTGTCGTAAGACCATCGCACGATTACTAAATACTACTCAAGACTATCAGTGACTAATAATGTCACGTGGTCTGTGTCTTGTCACAGGAAATCTTTAACTAGTCTCTGACGATCGTACGATGGTTGCAATTTATCGTAGAGAAGTCGCTAATTGTCATTTGTAATCGTGGGTGGTCGTAAGACAAGTCACTACTAATCGCACGATGATCTTAAGACTTTGGAAAGACTACCTGCGACCGAGGGACAAGGACATCGGCGCCGACCAGTTGAAGATTATTACAGACTTTCGAACGACGATCGTGCGACAGCCTAAGACCTTATAAGATCACTAGCGACCTGTTTGATCGCAAGGAGGTTTTTGTGCAAGCTCAAAAACCTCTCTGCGACTGAAATTGGTCGTGGGACCTTAATAAGATAACATGCGACTGTCGAAGATCACCGATGACCGTCGTAAGACTTTTTAAAGATTCTTCGCGACCAGAGGTCACTGGTGATCGTCAACTGGTCTTAAGTGGTCGTAAGCTCTAATGTGACTGGGGCTTAAGTGGATACAAAGCAATGAAATTACTGTGAAAAAGGTCATATTGTCCATGGTCTTTTTCTTTTAATCCAAGTTGGAAAGGAACAGTGCTGATTATACGTAAATACAGACTTGGTAGAGTTTTTTTATTTTTTTATTTTTTTATTTTTTTTTTTACCCACTGATTGTTGTCAATGGCAGTCCCCATTTAGTTGTTGTGTTATATGTGGTATTTTCGTTGTTGTGTTATATGTGGTATTTTTGTACTATTTTAACACAGTTCTTTTATAAACTTCCATATGCATACTTTGAAATGATATTAATTTTAACTAAAATTTTTTTTAGTAATATATTAATTATGTAGGATGAATACAAATTAAAATGTATACGAAAATATATAGTGGATGTAAAACATGTTTTCATAAAATGCAAATGGCGTTGTTACGTAACCTTAAGTTGTTGAACATCTATGTTTTGATTGCTATCTTTCAGGTATGAAATAAAACGTGTAATCCCCCAAGTAATCTTTTTTGTTTTCTTGGTGTTTGTTGATAAATGAAAATTGACCGATTAGTTTGGTTTTGAAATGTGTGAGTATTCGTTTTAACAATGATCAAATTATACCATATGACAATGAACTGTGAACTGTTTTTTTATTTATTTATTACAATCACAAGAAATAAAAATATATATATAACAGTAAAAACTTAAAAAGTCTGACTATGATGTCTTTATTTTGAGACATTTAGTGAGAACTTGTATCTGTGACTGTACATGCATATAAGAATATTTCAGCAATTTTCTGGTCCAAGAAAAGGGTGCGGACAATAGGTAAATGCTGAATACAGGAAACTTTTTATGGTAGCTAATTTGCTTTTGTGGCATATGCCCTTAAAATAGTTTTCCCTAGTCAAGTTAATTACTAAAAAACAAGTGTGGACTTTGAGCTAATGCTCACTAGTGATACCCCCACTGTCACAAAAATTTTGCATGTATGTCAAGTGTAAAAATCTAATTATTCTGAATAACAGGAATAAAATGACCAAGGAGCATAAAATCACTTTACACCATATGGGACTATAGTATAAAGCAATATGCAAAATATCAGGCTTCTGCAACCTATAGTTGCTAAGAAAACTGCAACAGAAATTTTGCATGTATGTCAACTATGAGTATTCGGTAAACAGGAAGTAGATAACCAAGGAGCATGAAATCGCTATACACCATATAGTACAATAGGATAAAGCAATATACAAAATATCAGGCTTCTACATGCTATAGTTGCTTAGAAAACTGTGACGGAAATTTTTTACGGACGGACGGACGGACGGACAAGGGTAAAACATGTACATGTATACCCCCTCTTCTTCGAGGCAGGGGTATAAAAATTCAGTTCAATGATGAAAATTATTTTTAGTCAATTCTACTGAAATATTAGTACAATTTTGTTTTTTGTCTGTAACAGATGTCTGAACATAATAGATTAAATAAATTTATTATTATTATCAAAACACTTACCTTTTCCGAGAATTAACAGAATACACTAATACATAACCATCTATAGAAATATAATAACTCTGAGGTAGAATGGAATACTCATCCTGAAATGTAATAACATGTAATAAATTAACATCATACAAATTCTTAAGTGTAATGTAATAGTTCAGTATAATAATCTACAAAAAATGCCATGATTGTGGTAACATTCCAAAATTTGTATGTAATTATTCAACATTACATATACTTTAGAAGTCTGCTATTTCTACTTATAGAGTGTGTCAAAACTTAATTATTTTAAGTTGAACATCTAATTGCTGTAGTTTTGTAATATTTCCATTTATAATGGTCAGGGTTGTTAGGATCAACATTGAAACAAAATAGTGGTTTTCAATTGAAAATTTGAAGACAAAGATACATACAGAGTTGCCTTGGAAGTAACCCAATGTTGAATTGGACATGTTGTGTTGATATTGATGTGATCAAGGGCACTATATAATTTTTAGATTCCCCAATAAACAACAAAGTAATGCCCAAACATAGATTTCCCTCAATATCGCACTTTGACCTTGAGCTTCAAGATAACTACCAGAATCTTGCATGTGGCATGTTGTCTGGATATACTGATCACTTATGCAACAGAATTTGAAAATCTGTCCGTACACAAGTTAGCCAGACGCCATGTAAGGGCAGACATTCAGACAATTTTGCGACAATATGCAACCCCAATTCTATTCTTGAAGCATCAAAATGACTCTACCAGATCAAAATTTAAATTTTGTCCGTCTTCTTATAACATAACTACCGGTATATACCAAATATCTACATGTAACAACTTTTCAAGCATTACTTAAATTCAAGTTTGTTTTTGCATACAAAACAAAGTCTCCCCGTTCCCCAGATTTTACCCTGAGGATAAAAATTTTCTTGTAATATGCACAACCACATATGGTGTACCAAGTTTTGTAAAATTTGGTTCAGTATAGTTTTAGAGGAGTTGAACAGAAACCATGATTTATGAGGAATTTTTCGAAATTCTAAGTTCAAAGGGCCATAACTCCCACAAAATTTTGAGGATCAGAATTTCCAGGTAATATGCACAACTACATTACATGTACTTTTTACATACCAAGTTTTGTTAAATTTAGTTGAGTTGTTTCAGAGGAGTTGAGTGGAATAACTTTGTGATGGACAGACAGATAGACAGACAGACAGATGGCCAGACAGGACAAAAACAATATGTTTCCCCACCAAGTGGGGGGAGAAATAATGATGGAAAAAAAGATAAAGGTCAGAAAAAAGTAAGCAAGAATCAAAAACCCCAAAAATCAATAGGCTTCTGATCCACCTAATAAGAAACCTATCTCAAAGTTTCACTGAAATCAAATGCTAACTTTTTGAGTTAATGTCAGCAAAAAAAGTCTTATGTTTTTTGTCAACTGTGAGATAGACATTTGACAGAATTCTTCCAGCATCAATAGGCTTCTTACCCACATGATATGTAGCAATATCCCATTAAAGTTTCATTAAAATCAGACAAGCTTTTTGAAATATCATCCAGAAAGTAAATTTAAACGGAGGAGCCCACTGACAGACACGAGGACACTACATGTATATACACCGTTTCTCGTCGAGTGGGGGGTATAAAAAAAGGTGAATATTATGCATGTGTAAATGTAAATTAACTCCTCCATTTATGGGAATATCATTTTTACTGCATTAAGTAAATTAACAACATTTTCTATGATGGTAATCAAAGGTTTATTTAGAATTATAGAAAGAAAAAAGATGAAACATAGATAGGAACTGAGTGTGAACACAATATACGAAAAGATAAAAAAAAGGCATTTAATGAGACATTAAATAATACCCTGTCATGTTGCATCCTTTTAAATATCCATGAAGACATTTTACTGAATTAAATGTACAAATCAGCCTATAGGAACAGCTGAGCATGATAACTCTCCATCTCAGAAGAAAATTAGTGTTTAAGGTAGTTCGTCTACTATTAATCATGTGGTCTGTCACCACAAAAGTTGAGGGTTCGAGCACTTAATAGGTGTGCCAAGTTTAAATAAATGTATATGTTGACAGGTTTTCAAATTATCATCTTGAAACCATGAACCGTTTGTAAAAAATAAAATTTAATTGACCTAAGTCTAAAACTACAAATTGGATTTTGCTGAAAATTGATCTTCATTAATTGTGGAAGAATTTGATATTGAGACATATGAGGTGCTGAGTAATAAAACTAAGTTTTCTTTTAAGTTTTTAGACTAAAACTTCCAAATGAGATCAAAACATAAAGCACAATGGTTATTTTAATAAAAAAATAAAAATACAAAATGGAAAGATAAGTATTATGGATTTTAAAAAAATAATAATAACACAATTCACACTTTATCAAAAAAGAAAATGTGACATGGAGAACATGGTATGTCAGGAATTGTTGGTGTGAGCCCATGGTTAGTCTCTACTGATCAAATTTACGTTTTAATTAATAAATATATAATTTTACTTTCATTTTCAATCATGTTTGTATATTTTTGATGCTTAGAAATATTTTTATTGAGTCATAAAAATGTGTGTTACGTATGTAACTTTTAGTGTCCACATGAAGGGCTAAACCAAAATTAACACTATGAATACTCCTAAGAAGTACAGTCTTAGAAAGTCATTTCCTAGCAGGTATTGAAAGGTTTTAAGCATGAAACATTATCAGTTTCATTATCTGAAGTCAAGTGCAGGTATAATTATAATTTTCTATCAAAGCTGAATTTTGTCGTCAGAAAGTTACGAACGTAACTTTACCTGTTAATTGGTAATGATACCACACTATAGCATTAATAGGTTTTTGATTCTATTAATAGACAAGGTGGTTTCCGCAATTTCGCATTTGTCTCAACTTGTGCACAATAAAGCGTGACGTAATTCACACTTTTCTTGTCGTGTCCGCATGATGGAGATGGGTGACGAACGTAACGATGTACGAAATTTCAACAATTTTTAACAGTTAACTTATGTAGCAAATATAATTTAAGAATACTGTAGCATTCATTATTGCTTTTGTCAAGTTTAAATGGATTTTACGACATTTTTATGCATTAATCTTTGTTTATTAGGATCATTTGCATTGCTTTCTTCGGTAATGATGTGTATAGTCCGATGTTACGAACATAACGCATTGTCGTTTAAAACAGCTGCTGAACCAAAATTAGTAGTCTTGAGACATTTAAACTATTATAAAGTGTGTTGTTGTTTTGATTTTGAACGGTGACCTAATCACAATTAATATTAAAACTAAATAGTTGCCTTCATTACGACGACGAAAGAAAATTTGTGTCTAATGTTACGAACGTTGTTTGAACTCATGAATAAAGACTTAAGACAATAGTTATACACAGTAATGTGTGAGTAATGGTTAAATCTAACGATAGCCATGTTGTATTAATTAAGAACGAATTAGCCAAAATCAGAGCTACACACAGAAAAGGATATCGTTCTGTTCATTACATATGACCCCATATTTGACCCCAATGAAAAAAATATTGTTGGTGTCCATGTTCTTAACAAACATTCACTATTTTCTTTCAATTCCCATAAAATCTTGTGAAGAAAATAACAGAAAGTGTTTTTCTTAGTTTTGAGCCAGATAATAAATTCTTCCTCTTGTTGATTTCACAAGAACACTTTTCAGAAATCTAAAATGAAAATGTACAATCACTTGAGCGTTTGTAAGTAACCGTGTCCTAAATTTGTATGGACTTAATTAAATCCCAGGATTTGAGTTTTCTCAAATTAAGACAGGAGTTCAGTTGTGTTTTAGTTCAAAATATTATTAAACACAAGGAAACAGCAATATGATTACATATATGAATAAAGTGAGTGGTACTTGGACACCATGTAACCAACAGAACGGACAAATGGTGGTATGTAAAAAATCAAAATTGTAAGTGACACGAGACACAATTTATCTATCCACCTAGGTTTTCTAAAACTGAAAATATAGTACTTTAAGAAAACAACCACATATTATATAAAAAAGACATATTTTTTTTACTTTTAATGTCACACTTTGTGTCCGAATATTGAATTCTTCCACAACATAGTTTTAACAAAATCTATTTAGGTGTTTTCAAGTTATCATCTGGAAACCACCAAGACAGACAGACGCATGCTCATATCCAAAAGGAACTTCAAACTGATGCTAATACTTACAAAACAAACAAATAAATTTTGGACAAAGATGAGGGGTTTGGAAAAAGTATGCCAACAATTACTTAAATGCTTACGCCTCATAATATCATGGCGACAATATAACAGTATTTTCCAACGACAAGAAAGTATTTTAATACAGATCAATTACAGCTATCTGGCATTGTGTTATGATTTTATCATGTAAATATTGACATTTTTTGATATCAAAGTTCTATTTTTTTGCTTGCTACATTACAAGTAATGGAAATTTTGCCATTAGTCCAACAAATTACAAAAGAAAAATTTTATTATGTCAGTACAATTTGACCTGCAAGTATTATATATATTATGGTACATATTTTAAGATTCTGCCTTTAAAAGAAATAACTACTTTAATGAAATCATGAAGGCAGTAGAAGAGGAAGTTTCTGGAATTGAAAAGAACTTTTGTCTTTTTATTAACTTACCTGGCCTGCAGTATCCACTACTTCTAATGAGTAGTCTTGTCCTTTTATCTTTAAAGTTTTGTGGAAAGCTGTGAAAGGAAACAGAAATTTTTTTTGCGTGTATAAATACTAAATTCTTTGTTAAATGCTTATTATTAAACTAAGAAATAGAAACTATAGTGATCAGTCTGTCCTTCCATCCTTGTATCCGTCTGTTTGAAGCTAAACGTCTCTGAGCTGTAACTTTTTTATCTTTTGAGGTAGGCTTTTAATTTTGGTATGTGGGTAGATAATATCAAGGTGATATGTCACATACCAGGGTTGATGATCTTTGACCTTGACCTGAGGGTCGGTGGGGTAAAGGTCATGGATACAATTAACAGAGATGGATACCAATCTCACTGATATCTATTTCTACCTGTCCTTTGCTTACTGTATATATCCAAGGTATTTTAATTTTCTTTCAAATTCTTATTAAAACCCATGAATGTAATACAATTTAACTTATAACAGTTCTGCAAGTTCCACGTGCAGTCCTCAGTAAATCTTGGTACATTTTAATTATTCATTCTCAACCCTCAGTAACCATGATTAATCACTCAGACACAGGATAACAAATAGCCAACAATTAAAGTAAAACCAGAGGCTCAGAAGTCTTGTAATTTCAACATATACTTCAAAGAGGACCATCAAAATAATATTGCTAGTAAGATTTGTTTCCATTGGTTAACTGGTTACAGAGAAGAAGATTTAAAAAAAACTTTTCCCTCAGGGTCCTATGTTAAACTAAGTCCTGCATTGGTGGCCATTGTGAATTTCCAATTGGCATAAAAAACTTTAAATTTTATAGAAGACCATCCAAACAATATTGGTAGTAAGTTTTGTTTTGATTGGTTTACTGGTTTCTGAGATGAAGCCTTGTTTAATGTTTTTCATATAGGGTCCTATGTTAAACTAATGTCTGTAAAAAGTGTATACAGATGCCTACACTGATGACCACAGACACAAAGTAATGATAATAGCTCACATGATCCTTTGAATCAGGTGAGCTAAAAACAGAAAGAAATACAAGGGCTTAAAACAAAAGTTATGTTGCAGGGATCAATCCATTAAAGGGATTTCTTGCTCTACATGTACATGTATATGCCTCTTTATGCTCAAAAATACTGACAAACTTTAACATAAACATAATGGACACACACAGTCAATGAAGAACACAACACAATGGTATAAATATCCTTACTCTAACAGGTGCATAACATTATTTTGCTTGGTATAAATATCCTTACTCCAACAGACACATCAGGGAATTTTTTAGGATTTTGAGGTCTTTAGTCACTTTAGCGGACTAGCCATATAAGCATCTGCTCAGAAGCATGCATTCATTGTACTCGTGAAACATCATAGTACATAAAAAAACTATATTCTTTCAATTGCAGTGTATAAATTTGTTTTAAAAATGATTATAACAAAATGTTTATAAGTTTTCAAAGAATTTTAATTTTAAAACTTATTTAAAAAGCGTTTGTATATCAATGGGTTACAATTTTTCATTAAGGGCCGTTGTACTCTTTGTTTTCTATGTGGTAGCCATTGGTAATTAGAGGTATCTCGGATGTACACAAATGGTGCGTAATCCATTTGAAATCAACAAAACATATGAAAAAATAAGTTAAATACGCAAAATCTTTGCAATTTTTATTTGCATTACATATTTAATCAACAGGTGGAAGTCTGTGCGCATCAGTAAGATCTACGACACTTTTGTTTGCGTAAATTGACCAGGAGCACCACTTAATCATGTTAATCGGATTACCTGTAAAAACATCAATTCTGCAATTGACACCTGCTGTTTAAAACAATGGAGGTGAAATAATTAAATTTCCTGTTAATTGGCTTTAGGGTCATAAATATGTCGTTTTAAACTTGGTAGAATGAATTTGTAAAAAAAAATTAGTACATGTTGGAAATCAGGTGACGAAATTGATTTAGGAATCTATCGTCAATTTTCAAATGATTTTGTCATGACGAAAGTGGCGAGCGCTAAAAAATTCCCTGACACATTCTGTTGCTGGGCTGATCAAGATAAAAGGATCCCAACCTTCCCCTCTACTGTTAAACCCTAACATAACAGAATGCAGAAGTATACAACACAAACCAAAAACATCAATAGAAAAATAACAGTGAAATCTAACACATCTGACTATATAGAAATGCTTCAATGATCTTACAGTCATGGTACTTACTATTTTCGATGGTAGGATCATAGGAGTCAACAAACTGTTTTTCTATAAATTGGATTGTTACCGATGACTTTCCTAAAAAAAAATTTAGATGATGTATTAACATTAGTAATGTAAATGTGAGTCAAATCTTTTTGTATTGTTCGTATTAAAAATCATCCAAAGACAGAAATGGCTAGATTTCGTTAAACAGGAAGTAGGTGATCAACAGACCTGAAATCAAATCCCACATTATGGGAGGCCATGCTGATGCTACATACCAAATTTCAAGAGAATGTGATTAGTAGTCGCTGAGTAAACTGTTATGAAAAATTTTTTCCCGCCCGCCATTCACCATATATTAACCTGGATTTTCACTCAGTGAAATCCGGCCAAAAATAAGAAAACAGATGAGTATGACCCATCTAATAAGGTAAACTTGGCAAAAATCTTTAAAAAGATCAACAAGAGTAAAGACCAGCTAAACTAGAAATAGTTGATTTAGCAATCAACGATATCTGGTATAAATTTTGCAGAACTTCTGGTTAAAAAAAAGTCTAATGCTTTTTGTCGACAGCTGGTGACCTTGACAATTGATGGAATTTCTCCAGCATCAATACTATAGGCATCTGATACATATGTTTGGATGGGCCATATAATGACAAACTGCTACACTTCTTTAATACGGCATACAGAGTCTCTCCAAACTTGGCTCACAAACTTCCTAACATACTAACAAGGAAAATGACAATCTAATTAAAATTAAATCTTTCTCTTGTGCCACACTTTTTGTTATTCTCTGTGAAACTTATTTGGTATTACAAGAAAAAGATGAATGGTTGCAAAATTATCATTCGGTCATTCGAAGTGATGCCAAAATGTTGAAGAATAACTTTCAATAGCAAATAACACCCCCAGGCATTCGTGACTTAAAAATGTAAACTTCTCAACAAGATTTGGAGGTCAAACTATATATATTTTGTTAGATTCCTTAGCAAAATTTGTTTGTGACAATTTTTTTTCCATTTTTTCTTTTGGTCCTATTTGCCAGAAATGATATGCTGGGGTCAAATTCCTGTGCAAGGTGAAATATAGGTTTGCATGAAGTAACACCTACAGTATTTAATCAAAAATTAAACTAACGCAAAAGATCACAATATGTTTCTATTAATAGCAGTTTTCTTGTTATTGTAATTTTTTGACAACAATTACTATTTATAATATAAAAGTACTTGGAATGGTAACTCATGTAAATGTAATGCTTGCTATTAACCTTTTTTAGTGCTTTTGCTTAATATTATATAATAAATGCTTATTTTGACACCAGACATGATTTTTTATTTTTTAAGCTTGGTTCTTAGATTTAAAGAAATTAGTGTATGTCACGATTAATACTGCCATACTGTTAGTGCTTTTTGCTTAGTGCTTGCTTTAAACACCTGCTATTGTTCTTAAGAGATGAAATTAAAAAGTAATATACTTTTAACTTCTATCGCGCTACTTTTGAAATGTATCTCGTTACAAATCCAAAAACAAAAGTAACACATTACTTTGAAGAAGTAACGCGATAGAAGTTGAAAGTATTGCGATACTTGTTAAAGGTAACTTGATAGAAGTAACGCAATATATGACATGAGCGGCCAATCATAGTATTGTACAGTTGTATGTCTGTATTGTTTGCAATGTTTTTTGTAATTATAAATGGATTTTAAAAGCTTAGTAGAGCTTATGTTGTACTGTTTTTAACATATCGACTCTAAATAAAGCTTTCTTGTTTGGTGTTTATATACTGAACAACTCTGGATATTATGGGTGTAACCCACATTTTGCGTATATTATTTGCGGTCACATATATTTTCTTACAATGATAACCTATCATTTCCGTGGCTTAATCACCAAATTACATGCAAACAACCTGATTTTTATTATTAAAGAACTTATATTGTTCCAAATCTATAAGCACGATTCGGCGATGGTTCTGCGCACAAAGTCAAAACATGACAGCGTGTGAAAAGGTATTGATGTGAAAATGTGTTCGGAGCAAAAACGAACCGACAGATCTGAAACCCATCAAGGCTATTCTTTTCTGTTTTGCTGCCATCGTTTCTGATCTCTACATATAAAAGGACAGCGTGTTCTTAATTTTGATTAAACACGTTTGTTTTTGTTTTCAAACCATGTCTGACAAGCAATGTCGCTTCCAAAAAGCAAACTTCCGGTCTACGATGTTTGTCAGATTTATTTCCCTTTATTTGTTAATTTCATTTTTGGCCTTACTGCTCGTTTGACTCTTCTGTGTGGAAAATCTTCAATAGCAGGGCCGTATCTGGCTATACTCGAGTACGCGGCGGAATCAACGTGATTTTGACCACAAAAGATTGCAATTTATCCCTGCAACCAATAATCTGACACTTTCAGTTATGAAATAATTCATGAGGGGTAACTATAGAGGAATCGCCCTCTCAAGTTGTATAGGGAAATTTTTTTCTATAGTTCTTTTCAATAGATTAGAAAAATATTTAGATGATAATAAAGTGTTAAGAAAAGAACAAATTGGTTTTAGGAAGGGCTGTAGAACCAGTGACCTTATTTTAACATGAAAACTATTATTGATAAAGCTTTTAAATCTAAAAAGAAAATATATACATGTTTTGTAGACTTCAAAAAAGCATTTGATACTATAAACAGGGAAGCCTTATTTTTAAAACTTATCAATTATAATATTAAAGGTAGGTTTTTAAATATCTTAAGAGATATGTACAGGGAAGTGCTATTTTCAGTAAAAGTTCAAGAAGGTGTTACATATTTCTTTCATTCAAAAATTGGAGTTAAACAAGGGTGTATACTGAGCCCTTCCCTTTTCTCACTCTACATTAATGACCTTGTCTCACTTTTTGACAGTAAATGTGATCCTGTACAGCTAAACGAAACTGACATATCATGTCTCCTTTATGCAGACGATTTAGTACTTATATCAGAATCTGCTTCAGGTCTACAGCACTGTATTGATAAACTTAACAATTATTGTGATCACTGGGACCTTACTGTAAATTTATCAAAAACTAAAATTATGATCTTTAATAAAGCAGGAAGAAAATTATCAAAAGATATTTTTAAGCTAGGAGAGGACACGATTGAATATTGTGACGAATATAAATATTTGGGAATCATTTTTAAACCATCTGGAGTCTTTACAAATGGCATTAACCACCTATGTAAAAAGGCAACAAAAGCCATGTTCTGTATTAGAAAACTCTTATCATCAGACTCTTCTAATATTGTTCCTCATTTAAAACTGTTTGATGCTTGCATTAAACCTATCTTACTTTATTGTAGTGAAATATGGTCATTAAATGTTATCAATAATAAACATGAACTAGAATCTAAATATCTATCAATGCCAATAGTTAAAACTCAAATTAAATTTGCGAAATCACTTCTAGGAGTAAACAGAGCTGCATTGAATTTAGCTGTACTTGCAGAACTTCGATTTATATATGAAGACTATCAAAATTCATATGAAACCCTACTATAGAAAAGTCTAAATTACCATCACTAAAAACTCGATGAATGCGCACCATAGCTTTGGAAACCTTTAAGATCTTAAATAAGAAAAGTCCATTAATGATACAAGATTTGGTTAAAATAAAAAACAATTCTTATAATTTCAGATATTTAAATACAGCTGAGGTAATAAGACCGAGAACTACTACCTATGGTAAAAATCCTTCAGGTATGAGGCAGCACAAATTTGGAACTCACTACCAAATGATGTCAGGAATATGGCATCATTTGCACAATTTAAAAGCTATTTAGGTAATTGGTGCGGGGACCAGAAATGCAAATGCAGTGCATGCCGCATACCTATGCATAGCTGAAATTTTGAAATTTTATGCTGCTTATAGCTGAGTCTTGCATAATTAAATTGCTGTTCTTTAAATTTTAGTGCTTTTTTTAAAATTGCTTTATATAACTTATAACTTATAAACTTTACTGGAAAGCTCCTACTAGGCTACTAATAATTACTGCCTGCATATGCTTTTATGCTATATAACTTATAGATTTATGCTTTTATTTTATGAAAGTAAAATGTGCTTTGTTTTATATGTAATGTAATGAAATGTGCATGCATGTTCTTTTGTTGTTGTGTATATAGAGACAAGAGACAAGACAAGAGACAAATTTTATTTAATCCAATTATGGAGCCCCCTGAGAGGCAGAACAGTTATTCATAACAAAACAAAATGTAAATATATACACAATATTAGTACATTGTCAGAAAATATACCGTTTATTTGTACGAGCCTTAGAAACAGGTAGAAATGCGATATATTTATTCTGCAACTACCGCTTCAACTATACAAATACGACCCTACGAATAAAGCAAAAATAGTGACGTCACTCCTGGTACCCTTGCCCTTCCTTCTAACGATATTTAGTATTCTGTTCTGGTTTACGGCATGTTGTCGAAACAATATTTGTTAGTGACGTCAGGCTATCACTCGAATACGCGCCGAAAATTTCAAGTAAAAAATCGGTTAGAAGTGCACTTTTTCATGTTTTCCATTAGTATTAAATGTATTT
Source organism: Limnoperna fortunei (assembly GCA_944474755.1). NCBI lineage: Eukaryota > Metazoa > Mollusca > Bivalvia > Mytilida > Modiolidae > Limnoperna > Limnoperna fortunei. The sequence continues at coordinate 71,639,687 of OX104114.1, read as the reverse complement.
TCTGGTTGCAGAATAAAACAATATTCGTACATTGTCAGAAGATATAACGTTTATTAGTACTCGCCGCAAAACAGGCGAGAAATGCTCGGCAGAGCCTCGCATTTCTACCTGTTTCTAAGGCTCGTACAAATAAACGGTATATTTTCTGACAATGTACTTGTATATTTATCCTGCAACTGTTACATTTGCTGTACAATAAAGGTAGCCGAATAAATTTTTGCTTTATTCGGCAGTGGCGAATAAAGTCTCCTGGTACCCTTGTCATCGCTTCTAACGATATTTAGCATTCTGTTCTGGTTTACGAAAACAATACATGTATTTGTTTGTGACATCAGGCTATCAATTAAAACGCGCCGAAAATTTCACGTCAGAAATCGGCTAAAAGTGCAAAATTTTTATGTTTTTCATCGCTGTGAAATGTATTTTAGATTTGCAGGATAAAAACAATATTCGTACAGTGTCCGAAAATATAAAGTTTATTTGTACTCGCCGCTAAACAGGTGAGACACTCTCCAACAGAGAACATAACTGGTTCCCAGATATAACCTCTGCCACACGTCATTCTCCATTTACTGCGGGATTACATTTGTCGTCTGCTTGTAACGTTTCAATCTCCACGCAAAGGATTCTGGGTATCCTACGTCAACCACAATCACCTCTGCCATACCATTGGTTGACATTATGAGAGATATCTCTCATGGCAGATATGCTTCGCGCACAAACGCAGTAATTGCAATGTAAAACGGTGTCAAAAGTGTATAAATAGACTATATAACAATAACAAAGAGCTTGTGTATTATTTTACAAACATCATTCTTTGTTTACAAACGTCACATGCAGACGACAAATGTAGCCCCGCAGTAAATGGAGAATGACGTGTGGCAGAGGTTATATCTGGGAACCAGTTATGTTCTCTGTGCCGGAGAGGGGTAACGTTTGTAAACAAAGAATGATGTTTGTAAAATAATACACGAGATCTTTTTTAGTTTTATATAGTCTATTTATAAACTTTTGACACAGTTTTACATTGCAATTACTTCGTTTTTTACGCGAAGCATATCTCAGTATCTGCCATGAGAGATATCTCTCACAATGTCAACCAATGGTATGGCAGAGATTGTGGTTGACGTAGGATACCCAGAATCCTTTGCGTGGAGATTGCAGGTGAGAATGCTCGACAGAGCCTAGCATTTCTACCTGTTTCTAAGGCTCGTACAAATAAATTTTATATTTTCGGACACTTTACGAATATTGTATATTTATTATAAGTCAGTCGGTTGTAAGAGCTCCTTAGAGCTCATGTTTGTATATATGTACCGACTACAATAAAGATTTACTTACTTACTTACTTACTTTAAAATATTTATTTTTTGAAGGCGTCGCAACAGAATTTTTTTTCATTAGTAGCATTATTTTAAAAAGCAAAAATCCTTCTTCAGCAAATATTTTTTTTTCTTACCCACTGCTTCCAAAATATTTTTTTCATCAAAAATCATTTTCAAAATATTTTTTGTAGGAAAAAACCAAGGTCCCCTGCAAGTTAAATGGTCGGTTCCTAAAAAAACATTTATTGAAAATTTTACCATAACTTGCCCTGGATCAACTGTCTTTTTATTTAAGGAATACTTCAAATTTCTGACCCAACCCATATTATATCGTATAAACTGTTCAGAAATTTGAAATATTCCTTATTATTAAATTTAAACTATAGACGTTAAAAACAGCAGTGACATCATAGAACTATTTGAACTTTAACGGCGTAAGAATAGCACACGCGACCAACGCAAGTTATATGGTATAATATGGGTTTCTACATTTGAATAGCCCAATGAGATTTCAGCTTACAAAGCTTTTTAAATTATTTAAGGAATACTTCAAATTTCTGAACAGGTTATACGATATAATATGGTTTGGGTCTGTTTACGCCTAATAAAGCGGTTTATGAATGGTGTATACAGACCCAAACCAAATTATATCGTATAACCTGTGCAATAATTTGAAATATTCCTTATAATTTAATTTTAACTAGAAATTTTAGCAATTTATATGGTAAAAACGTCGATGACTTCATGGAACTATTTGAATTTTAACGCGTAGGAATAGGTCATAGGTCACGCAATTTATATCTTATAATATGGGTTGCTTGATTTGAATTAACCAATCAGATTTCAGCTTACAAAGCACATTAAATTATTGACTTTTTAAATAATTTGCTTTCTTAGCTGAAATCTGGTTAATTCAAATCGAGCAACCCCCATTATACGATATAATTTGTGTGTCCATGACCTTACTCCATGATGTCATCGACATATTTACCATTAAAATTTTTAAAGATTTATAGTTAAAATTCAATTTTAAGAAATATTTCAAATTTCTGAACAGGTTATACTCTATAACCTGGCTTAATTGGGTCTGTTTAAACGATTCACAAACCACTTCGCGGTTATCAGGCGTAAACAGACTCAAACCATGTTATATCGTATAACCTGTTCAGAAATGAGAAATATTCCTATTTTTTTTAATCAGCAGTGGTTTTCACAAAATATCGTAAGTGTAAAACTTATCGTAAGTATTGGAAGATCAAAGGGAAATGCATACGTCACGTAAGTACTTACGACTTTTTGTGAAATCGACTCCAGAAGTTCAAAATTCATCCGTTAACTTAATGACGTCGTAAAACCTATTGTGACGTTACGTCGAATTGCGCGTGTTCGGGAATATATAGTTTGACGTTATAAGGCCGTCATATTAGAATACAAAATAAAGCATCGTAAAACTCTCCAAATTAGCGTTATAATGAACATAAAAACCCTCTTTGTTGTTAATTGGCAGAACACTGTTAACTGTGTTAAAGATTTTTCTCTGTTATGTGTTTTAAAAATACATTTTATTTACCACTTTTTAAATTTAATTGAGTTTTCCTATGAAGGAAGGAATATACATAAGATCCCATACAAGTTACTATGGAAACACTGATTATGTATGCATTTTCTCACTGTATTGCTCTTAGCTGAGATTCTGCTGTTTTTCGATTTTTGAACTGACTGTTTTCTGTTTTCTCATGTAAATTGCTGTTATATGTTATCATTATTTTAAATTTACTGTTATATATTTCGTGAATCCACATTGTACCTGGTCTAGCTATGCCTTGGATAAAGACACATAAAACCTACACATCATATAACGAGGAATGTTATAAAATTCAATCAATGTATATAGAAAGTTGGAACCATTTATCCTTTTCATCGCTAAAAAGTAACTTCGGACTACTCTAATCAAAAGTAGTATTAACATGCAAGTTTTATTATTGCAGAAATTGGCAATCTAACAAAAATCACACCAAAATCAGTCTGAAAAATAAAAAATTTTAAATGTCAGATTTGGTTCATTTTGACCCCTTTTAAGTAAGCGGGCTTACTGGGAGTTCAATTATTAGAGGTACACTTCCGAGAAATTTGAAGTTTTTATTTACCGGAAAATCGTGAAATTGCAGCTATAGTTTTTTATAACAATCAGGAGTTAGGAAAGAAAGATCATATGCAGACCAAATATTCACCTCAGACAGATAATAGAACAATTTAATGAATGGAACTCTTCCCTCTATATTAGCTAAATCGATTTTACAAAAGCTGTTGACAGTGTTAACAGGAAGTCCAGATAAACTTATTTCCATAATCAAGGTCCTTTATACAGACCTCAGTGCTAGGGTCTTATGTGGAACAAATTTGTCAAAAGAACTACCAACAACAAAAGGACAGGTATAACCTGAACCTGACAGAAATACTTCGCTCTGTTATCTCTGGACCTGACAGAAAGGCTGGAAGACCTGGGCTTTGCAGATTACTTCGCTCTGTTATCTCTGGACCTGACAGAAAGGCTGGAAGACCTGGGCTTTGCAGATTACTTCCCCCCTGTTATCTCACCAACATCATGATATGCAAGATAAAACTATCTTGCTAGCAAAAACATCAGCTAAGATAGGACTGAACATCAACGCGAGCAAAACTAAAATTATGAAAATTAATAATAAAATAGAAGAACCCATTACGCTAGAGGGGAAAAATATCGTGGAAGTAACTGGATTTTGTATATTTAGGCAGCAAAATTTCAACTGATGGAAATTGTGGAATTGGTATTGAAGCCCGGAGCTCAAAAGACACAGAAGCATATGCTGCACTCCGTAACATCCGGAGATCAACCAAAACCATCAATTACACCAGAATCAAAATATTTAAGAGCAATGTCCTTAGAGTTCTGCATTATGGCTCCGAATCTTGGAAGGTGACCAACGCTATAACTTCCAAGCTAGACGTGTTCCAAATCCGAGGTCTCCGCAGAATCTTGCGCATTTACTGGCCAAAATTACAAACAAAGTCCTGTATGGGAGAACTAACACCACACCACGCTCACAAGAAATAGAACAGAATAAGATGGCCATAGATTGGACACGTATGCAGAATGCCTCCAACTGCCATCCCTAGTGGTGCATTGAGATGGACACCAGCAGGCAAAAGAAATAGACGCAGACCAAAAGAGACATGCAGAAGATATGTGGAGAAAGAGATGAAGGTAAAGGACTGGGTGTGGGGACAAATACACCATCGGTCTGAGGACAGACAGACATGGAAGTCTCTGGTGATGGCCTTATGTGCAACCCAGCACGAAGAGGATTAAGTAAGTACTTTGATGCCAAAAATTCCGTGTTTAAGCCACTACACCTGAACATTTGAATATCATATTCATAGATGGTGTCGGGTAAATTATATAGTCAGCTGACTATAACCTTGTATATAGATAAAACGTTACCGAAATAGACTATGAAACATCAAACTGTATGACAAAGTGATGATATTGACTTTCCAATTGTTAACTTCTCCTTTATTCTAGATCTGCATCCTTTGAGGCCCCCCCCATCTGCTATCAGTATTTTTATTTCCGCGTTTTCAGTTAATAAAATACACAAATGCGAGATGACCCTCTAGGTATCCATAGAAAACAGAGGGCGACACAAATAGGTGTTCTGGATATCGCAAACAACATAAAAGTGACATCTAAAGGCAATATCTTAATTTGTTGCATGCATTTATTTCTTTATACCGGTATCTTTAAGTGTATTAATTTAATATCCTTTGTTTGCCAAGAATTTCTATATCATTCTGTCATTCGTATAACCCGACCAAGTGTTGTTTTAATAAGTACAACTATTTACTGGCAAATAAATCGGTAGTTAAACATATAATTAATCATATTTTGTCATAGACGATCACATTTAGAAACACCACATAAAAATAAGTTAGCCAAACATGATGTATGAGGGTGCGATGACATATTATAACATTTACAGATATTTACACATGTAAAGCGTATCAATTAGTACCTGCACAAAATATACATATGATTATCATACGTAAACACAACGCTCAAATCGAACAGACGTATTCATATTTTATCCGTAATCAAACTGTAAATTATTATTATAAATCCAGCAGATTTTGTTTTTATTTCAGGTAATTACATTTGAATACTACTGGCTTGTGACCCAATATTAGCAACCTCTTTTTTCTCACACTAAAAAGGTTTTCGATCTAATTTTTGGTGTCTTTTTACAGGCTAGTCTTCACAGTCGGCATGAAAAACAAAGCTTAGTGTGATGACAGTAATTAATTGGCGAGACCGGGTACTTGGCGAGGTAGACTAGTATTTAAAACATTAAAACTAAGACCATACTGTTTTTCCAGTGCTCACCCCAGAGAGCTGCATGGCGCGTCCCCAGGTGGCGGATTGAGAGGCCCTCTCATTGGTAAGAGTGTCATGCCATAATATGGAAAACCTCACCACGGAATGTAGTGGGTAACGTGTTTGGAGACGCGTTGCCACGCTCCTTCCACGATAAAGACTAATAATTATTTGTTAACTTGTTGTTAAATCGACATATGCCCGCGTGAAATAGGGGAACACAAGCATAGACAAATTGGTCGTATCTGACAATGTAAGCCGCGCATTACTTTGCACGATACGTGAGACGAATTCAGAGACAATACTAGTAGGTCCGTAACCAAACTTTTGGTCGATATCGACATAAAAGCCTTTAAAGTTACAAATCATTCCCTTGCAATAGTTAGCTGGTAAGTCTTGAGAACTGATCTATATAGGAAGGAATAACACGAAGACAATCGCAAAATCAGATGACAAACGACACCGGATATACACGACAGACATTGTGCATGAGTTGGCACGAACCAGATAAGAACATGATTTATAAAATCTGACAAGTATCGCTATAAATATTGGATTCTGAAGGAGATAGAGGAATAAATAACACGGTATGGACTAGTCTGAGAATCCTCTGCAATCCAACGCTTTTTTTATTTGCGTGGGATGCAAAAAAAAGCCTTGGACGGCAGAGGATTCTCGGACTAGGTATAGACCAAAGGTCGCCAGTCAAAGTTTAGTCGTAAGTGTAGTCTTAAGTGTGATTTCAGCGATTTTGATTGATTAAAACTTATATTAGACCTTCAGGTGTCCGCCCACAAAAACAGTTTATACATGGAATATGAAATAATAAAATATCAACTCCACTATGCAGCTCAGAACATTCAAATATATACTTCAAGCTGTTATCGTTTTAAACGATTCGTGAGTTATCTAAAGGATTTCATGTGTTATGTCGGATTAATCATTTCATTAAGTGGTATTAAAGATTTGTACAAGTTTGACTTTGGGATTTGTAGCTTTAATTCCTACTGTGTATTGTTGATATAACCTATATTTAACCTTTGATCTTTTTTTGCATTATACGATTTAACCTAAAATAAAATAGATTTCTGTTTTACACACTGCATTTCTGACATAATGGTATTTTTTCTTTGATTTATTATTTGAATGTTAAATTTCTGTGACTGGTTATTAAGGTTGCCGGAAACATGCCTGACCAAAAGACCTGACAGACCAATTTTGCTTCGGTTAGGTAAAACTTTAAAGTGGTCTGATCTAATATCTGGCACAAAAATGCAAACTTTAATATTTTAATATTGTTTTTGTGTCCGACTAATGGTTTGGTCAGGTACATATTTAAGGAAAGCCAGACAGGGCTTTTAATTTTCTGGAAATCAGGGCTTAAAAGTCATTTGACGGACCCAAGTATAAAATTTTGACGAATGCTACTTCTTACGATCAAAAGAATATATTGCTGACTCTTAGTACCCTACTCCTGATCACTACCATTTTAAAAAGTGCAGCAAGAAACGATTATAGGTCGATTCTTACTACGATCTTGCTTCACATTTGTTTAACATGGAATTTGGGACTAACACTTCATTAGGCAACGGGCAGCACCGTAGATTAATCTTTCGTGATCCGTAAACCATCTTTATTTCTATCGCCGGGCTTTGAATTCTAGCGATAGTTCGTGGCAGGTAAACTGGTGGTTTACGGTTCAAGAGCTAACGGGTAACTGACTATGAGACGAACTTCCTAGTAATATCTTATAAATATTCGTTAAGAGAATTTCGTAATGATTTATAATATGAACAGTTGCACATTGAGAAGATTTGTATTGTGCGGTTTTTCCTTTGACGCAGGTACATATGAAAGAACAAATTTGTCACTTCAGTCTTTTTCGGGGCTTCCCCATAGACGGAAAGATTGTAAATAAATCTGTTATCTAAATTAATATTAGTTAAAACGAGAATAAGTACTGCACTCTTCAAGATTAGAGAACTATTGTAATGTATTATCAAAGACTGTACCATTAACTCGTCTGAGTGTTCCATTTTTGCAGTTTATTGTTCTTTTATATTTATATTTCAATTGTTAAAAACATGTTCAGAATCTGCATCTTTATGAACTCGTGAAAGTATTACAGAGATATATTAACAGTCAAATATAATGTCACCTTACCATTTGATCTATACTATCCATGATTTCATGTACTACTGTCATGGTGTAAAATTGTATAAAAATATTATACAATTATAGCTTTTGTATGAGGTCGATACGAGAATATATCGCCCAAACAGATTTGCATATCGACTGAGGACGCAGTCCGAGGTCGATATATTCTCTTATTGACCGAATCTTAAGCTATAAATGTTATATTATTGATATAACCTATTGTCATGATTGTTGAACAATATTTCATTTTTTTGTGTGCACACCATTTGTTTGACAGATTTTTAAAATGTAAAATGATTACGAGTCTACATTCATAATAAATGTAGAATTGTTCTATGACAAGTATTCCACATCAAAAAATACAACAGACCCATTTTTCTACATACAATTTACCAAAATAGAACCAAACTGTTAACCATATAATAAACATGTTCAATAAAACTCCTCATTTCTTATAACCATTTTTTATAATTCAACAAAAACATGTAACTAACAACAAACTTTTGAAATTTTTGAAATCTACTTTTAGTAACGTGCTGTATTTAAGTATGAAGCTTAACAAATTTTGAGTGTGTAATTTGTGATGATATTTTGAACCATACTTTTGACGAGAACGGCGTGCCATTAAAAATATCCTTGGAAAATTCTATTTTTAAGTATATTATATGTGCCCAAGAAATACAAAATGACTAAGTGGTATCGTTATCTAGACAAATCAAAATAAAGAAAATATCTATTATTAGTAATGTTACGAAATATCATGTTTAATATCAAACATTTTGTATTTATGACTTTTACGTTTTAATTAACATTCCAATTAACGCGCGCGTATTATAAGATTAGGCTGAACGTAATTTTCTTTTAGTTTGATATACTGTGTTGTTATAACTTAACAGATGTGGTTGTTTTAAAATTATGATATAAAAGCCTACAGAAATATTTGTTGGACAGTTTGGATCACCGAAAGTTTACTGTGCGGCAGCCTTAACGAATCTTAATAGTTTGATCATTATACCGGAATTATAGTGCAATAATACTGGACATTCTGTATGTATTTGGACTCATTTGTTTACTGTGTATTCTGTTGCATGTGTTTGTTCAATATAAAAGTTGAATTTTGCCATCTCAGTTATCTCTCGCATCTAAGTGCTATTTTTCCCAACATGTCACTACGCTTGCTTCCTATCAATATACCTCATTCATGAAAAGTATATAGTAAACAACATCAGTCCCTACAGACACCGTTGTAGTAAACAACATCAGTCCCTACAGACACCGGTGTAGTAAACAACATCAGTCCCTACAGACACCGGTGTAGTAAACAACATCAGGCCCTACAGACACCGGTGTAGTAAACAACATCAGTCCCTACAGACACCGGTGTAGTAAAGACACCGGTGTAGTAAACAACATCAGTCCCTACAGACACCGGTGTAGTAAAGACACCGGTGTAGTAAACAACATCAGTCCCTACAGACACCGATGTAGTAAAAAACATCAGTCCCTACAGACACTGGTGTAGCAAAGACACCGGTGTAGAAAACAACATCAGTCCCTACAGACACCGGTGTAGTAAACAACATCAGTCCCTACAGACACCGGTGTAGTAAAAAACATCAGTCCCTACAGACACCGGTGTAGTAAACAACATCAGTCCCTACAGACACCGGTGTAGTTAACAACATCAGTCCCTACAGACACCGGTGTAGTAAAAAACATCAGTCCCTACAGACACCGGTGTAGTAAAGACACCGGTGTAGTAAACAACATCAGTCCCTACAGACACCGGTGTAGTAAACAACATCAGTCCCTACAGACACCGGTGTAGCAAACGACATCAGTTCCTACAGTCAAACCAGTCAAGTAAACAACTAAAGTTTCAGAAGACATCTATCTAGCATATACTGTTTGTTTAACCAGAGATAGCCCTGGCAAACACCAAGGTATAACCACAAGTTACTCATAAAACAAACAAGACAGCATAATAAGGTCTTACTACCATATATCCATGAGATATCGTTCTAACACACAAATAATTCGTTCCCGACAACATCGTCCTAGCACAAACCGTAACAAACGTCTAGCATATTTAATGCGAAGTCATAGTCGAATATCACTTTGGACTGAGCCACGTCAGTTTTCCTGGCCCAAACCATGACTCGCGGGCAGTTGTGAATTCGTGGTGTAGCCATTGGTTTCATTTAATAATGTGGTTATTACATGGATGAACAGTTTCTTAATTATCGGCGTTCTTTTTCTTTAGCGATGCCATTTTCCGAAATTGACCGGTTCGATCTTCTTACCTTGACTGATAGCTAAAAGTCAGTATAAGAAAATTGGACCTTTTGCCTTTATACCTTTTGTTTCGTTTTGCCAGCTTATCTGTTGTTAACCAATAAAATGTACGGACTTATTATTGATATGCTATAACTGTATTTAAGTTAGTAATAACCGACTCATTCTAAGTGAGCTGTTAATTCGAATGAGAATTGTCAAGAATTTCATTTTCGCGAAGTTCTAATTTTCGCTATATTAGCGAGGTACACGAAAACTCGAAACTGAAAACTGGCCAAATATGCTTGCTCCTGACATAATTTTCGATTCGCGAAAATCAATGACAGCATATAACAGTATTACAGACGGTACCATATTCGAACAATAATTCTCCTTGTCTATAATGCTTAGACTATTCGACAACTAACGAGTCCCCCAAACTAATGCTAAGACACTCGACCAAGGAGTGCCCTTGATTATTGTCTAGACAACATTAGCAACATAGCCACTACAATTGTGCCAAGACAACTCGAGGACCAACTAGACTCCTAGCTTAATCCTTAGTCTGTTTCGACCAAGAAGTCTCCTAGATTATTGTCTAGACAACTTGAGCAACATAGCCACTACAATTATGCTAATACAACTCGAGGACCAACTAGACTAATAGCCTTAAACCTTATTCTGTCTCGACCAAGAAGTCTCCTAAATATCGCCTAGACAACATTAGCAACAAAACCCCTACAATTATGCTTAGAAAACTCGAGGACCAACTACAAGACTTAGGATTAGGCTAGGAGTCTCTCCTAGCCTAATCCTAAGTCTGTCTTGACCAAGAAGTCTCCTAGATTATTGCCTAGACAACATTAGCAACAAAGTCCCTACAATTATGCTTAGACAATACGACCCACGAGGATACTAGTATTAGACTAAGGCATAAACAACTCAAACGAGTCCCTAGATTAATGATTAGACAACTCGACAACTGAAGTACTAGACAATTGTTTAGAGAACTCGGACAACATTTCCCCTATACTAATACCTAGACAACTCGACCAACAAGGTGCCTATAGACTACTGTTTAGTCAAATCGACCAACGAGTCCTTACAATAAAGGATTCGAGAACTAGGCCAACGAGACTCCTAGATTAATGCCTAGAAAAGTCGACCAACTATAATCCCAAGATGTGCTCAGAAAACTCGACCAACGAGTAGCCAAGACTCATGATTAGACAACTCGACAAACAAAGACCTATACAATTCTTTAGACAACTCGACCAACGAAGCCCTTAAACTGTTCATCTGCGACAATTCAATCTAATCTTTCAGTCAGAAAATAAATATTTAGCCATTATTATAATCTTTTTTTAAATTTTGACCTCATTCCGAGCTATCCAAATTATAACACAAGTCATTTGTATTTATGATTAATTATTCTTGTAAACTACAGATTTTGTAGACATAGATCTTTATAAACTTTATCAAAAACATTTTCGTATTGAAGTACTGGTACTTAGAAAAAATTGATCGCAATTATATACAATCGTGATTTTGTAGTTATTCTTATTAACCAAATTTAACAAAAAAGGATAAATCAACTGAACGAAAACCCAAAATAAACACCACTTATTAGCGGAAATAATAAGCTAAAAACGGATTTCTAGATAAGTTATACAACAAAGAGATATCCATATCATGATAAATAATGTCGAGAAGACAACGTAATTGATAATAGATGTATTAATCACCGGAATAAATTAATTAACATTAAGTGTTTGAGCTTAAAATAAATTAATTTTAGATTGTTGCATGTGTTTGATTAATTTCTGTTGTTGAAAATATATTTATAAATGTCATATTTTACTAATTTATGAGATCTTTAATCATAATATTTTGTGGATTTTTTTATATGACAAGATACAAGACGCACGTGACAAGAGGTTATAAAAATCGAGAATATATTCTGTAATGTAAAAAACACAACCAGTTTTTAAAAGATTAGTAAACGAGAACACAAATATAAACAAACAGAAAACTATAGTTGAGCAACGGAACCACACTAAAACTGGATAAATTTATCTATCATGTGCTTCGTAATTGTATGCTGTTCCTTATTCTCATGCGATATCAGTCGTATTGTTTTGTATGTTTGTTTTAATGTTTAACGCCACTTTCAGCAATTTTCAGCTATATCATGCGTCCAATTTTTATTCGGGGAGTACACCGGAGTTACCGGAAGAATCCCCAAACTGGTAGAAAAACTGGCAATCCTTGTCAATTGAGTTTGGAGGACCACCGAGGACGTAATCGGAGAAGCTATAACAAATAATGACACAGGATCTTCACTATTGGTCACCTTTGACACTGACATTGAAAATATTAAAAAAGGTTGCAAGGTTAAGGTCAATTAATCTTCTAATAATTCATATTACGTGCGTGAAAAACTCCCCTTTAACAATAATACATCGTTACTGTTGTTAATTACTAGTATATAACTAGGGTGAAAGGTTAAGGTAAAGTCCTTGTTTGGACGTTTTCATATTGCAAATCACAAGGTGAAAGGATAAGGTAAAGTCCTTGTTTGAACGTTTTCATATTACATATCACAAGGTTAGAGGTTAAGGTGAAGTCCATGTTTGAACGTTTTCATATTGCATATCACAAGATGAGAGGTTAAGGTAAAGTCCATGTTTGGACGTTTTCATATTCCATATCACAAGGTTAGAGGTTAAGGTGAAGTCCATGTTTGAACGTTTTCATATTGCATATCACAAGGTTAGAGGTTAAGGTGAAGTCCATGTTTGAACGTTTTCATATTGCATATCACAAGGTGAAAGGTTAAGGTAAAGTCCATGTTTGGACGTTTTCATATTCCATATCACAAGGTTAGAGGTTAAGGTGAAGTCCATGTTTGAACGTTTTCATATTGCATATCACAAGGTGAAAGGTTAAGGTAAAGTCCATGTTTGGACGTTTTCATATTCCATATCACAAGGTGAAAGGTTAAGGTGAAGTCCATGTTTGAACGTTTTCATATTGCATATCACAAGGTGAAAGGTTAAGGTAAAGTCCATGTTTGGACGTTTTCATATTGCATATCACAAGGTGAAAGGTTAAGGTAAAGTCCATGCTTGAACGTTTTCATATTGCATATCACAAGGTGAAAGGTTAAGGTAAAGTCCATGTTTGAACGTTTTCATATTGCATATCACAAGGTGAAAGGATAAGGTAAAGTCCTTGTTTGAACGTTTTCATATTGCATATCACAAGGTGAAAGGTTAAGGTAAAGTCCATGTTTGGACGTTTTCATATTCCATATCACAAGGTGAAAGGATAAGGTAAAGTCCTTGTTTGAACGTTTTCATATTGCATATCACAAGGTTAGAGGATAAGGTAAAGTCCTTGATTGAACGTTTTCATATTGCATATCACAAGGTGAAAGGTTAAGGTAAAGTCCTTGTTTGAACGTTTTCATATTCCATATCAGAAGGTTAGAGATTAAGGTAAAGTCCTTGTTTGAACGTTTTCATATTCCATATCACAAGGTTAGAGATTAAGGTAAAGTCCATGTTTGAACGTTTTCATATTCCATATCAGAAGGTTAGAGATTAAGGTGAAGTCCGTGTTTGGACGTTTTCATATTGTATATCACAAGGTGAAAGGATAAGGTAAAGTCCATGTTTGAACGTTTTCATATTGCATATCACAAGGTTAGAGGTTAAGGTAAAGTCCATGTTTGGACGTTTTCATATTGCATATCAGAAGGTTAGAGGTTAAGGTGAAATCAATGTTTGAACGTTTTCATATTGCATATCACAAGGTTAGAGGTTAAGGTAAAGTCCATGTTTGGACGTTTTCATATTCCATATCAGAAGGTTAGAGATTAAGGTGAAGTCCATGTTTGAACGTTTTCATATTCCATATCACAAGGTTAGAGGTTAAGGTAAAGTCCATGTTTGAACGTTTTCATATTGCATATCACAAGATGAGAGGTTAAGGTAAAGTCCTTGTTTGGACGTTTTTATATTCCATATCACAAGGTTAGAGGTTAAGGTGAAGTCCTTGTTTGAACGTTTTCATATTACATATCACAAGGTTAGAGGTTAAGGTGAAGTCCATGTTTGAACGTTTATATATAACATATCACAAAGGTTAGAGGGTAAGGTAAAGTCCATGTTTGAACGTTTTCATATTCCATATCACAAGGTTAGAGGTTAAGGTGAGGTCCATGTTTGAACGTTTTCATATTGCATATCACAAGGTTAGAGGTTAAGGTAAAGTCCTTGATTGAACGTTTTCATATTGCATATCACAAGGTGAAAAGTAAAGGTAAAGTCCTTGTTTGGACGTTTTCATATTGCATATCACAAGGTTAGAGGTTAAGGTGAAGTCCATGTTTGAACGTTTTCATATTCCATATCACAAGGTTAGAGGTTAAGGTAAAGTCTATGTTTGGACGTTTTCATATTGCATATCACAAGGTGAAAAGTTAAGGTAAAGTCCATGTTTGAACGTTTTCATATTCCATATCACAAGGTTAGAGGTTAAGGTGAAGTCCATGTTTGGACGTTTTCATATTGCATATCACAAGGTGAAAAGTTAAGGTAAAGTCCATGTTTGAACGTTTTCATATTCCATATCACAAGGTTAGAGGTTAAGGTAAAGTCCTTGTTTGGACGTTTTCATATTGCATATCACAAGGTTAGAGGTTAAGGTGAAGTCCATGTTTGAACGCTTTCATATAACATATCACAAGGTTAGAGGTTATGGTAAAGTCCTTGTTTGGACGTTTTCATATTGCATATCACAAGGTGAAAAGTAAAGGTAAAGTCCTTGTTTGAACGTGTTCATATTGCATATCACAAGGTGAAAAGTTAAGGTGAAGTCCTTGTTTGAACGTTTTCATATTACATATCACAAGGTTAGAGGTTAAGGTGAAGTCCATGTTTGAACGTTTATATATAACATATCACAAAGGTTAGAGGGTAAGGTAAAGTCCATGTTTGAACGTTTTCATATTCCATATCACAAGGTTAGAGGTTAAGGTGAAGTCCATGTTTGAACGTTTTCATATTGCATATCACAAGGTTAGAGGTTAAGGTAAAGTCCTTGATTGAACGTTTTCATATTGCATATCACAAGGTGAAAAGTAAAGGTAAAGTCCTTGTTTGGACGTTTTCATATTGCATATCACAAGGTTAGAGGTTAAGGGAAAGTCCATGTTTGGACGTTTTCATATTGCATATCACAAGGTTAGAGGTTAAGGTGAAGTCCATGTTTGAACCTTTTTACATAATGCATATCACAAGGTTA
The DNA here is from genome assembly GCA_944474755.1 of Limnoperna fortunei. Classification (NCBI taxonomy): domain Eukaryota; kingdom Metazoa; phylum Mollusca; class Bivalvia; order Mytilida; family Modiolidae; genus Limnoperna; species Limnoperna fortunei. Next base: position 71,624,210 of record OX104114.1, on the reverse strand, counting down.
GAGGTTAAGGGAAAGTCCATGTTTGATCGTTTCATATTACATATCACAAAGTTAGAGGTTAAGGTATAGTCCTTGTTTGAACTTTTTCATATTACATATCACAAGGTTAGAGGTTAAAGTAAAGTCCTTGTTTGAACGTTTTCATATTACATATTTATGACTCGGTTCATCCTTATAAAACTGTTATTAAAAGATCAAATAATTAATGTTCAGTCTCTAAACGTCATATTTTATTACAGAATATATCTAAATGTTTTTTCTTTCTTTATTTAAATTATGAAATTAATTCAATAAAAACTATAGAGGATTAATTTCATAATGTTTCTAAAATTGCCTTTCCTATTTGTAACACATATTCGTTATTTTAATTTCTAATGACTACTTAATTATAATGTTTATATCTTAAATTTCACGGTAATTTAATGCAGGTAGGTTCTTTTCAGTTGCTTCATTTCCTTAAGCAGTATTGAGTTACACGTGAAATAGGTATAATTATTTAAACTTTTTTCAGTCAAACAATGTCGAGAATGTCCGGAGTTTTTATCACGTTAACGACTATCTTTCAGATCTTTATTTTTTTTATTAGGGTTGACAATTGACAATAAATGTTGACATAACAGAAAAGGCCATCAGGCACCAATCAATTTCTTGCCTGTGAATATGCTTAAAATTAAATCCTATTTTCCTGCTCTGCTAATTTTGCACATTTTCAAATACACTAACACTCACTCCCAATACACCGGAAGAAATGAATGGTCCTCTTAGTAGGGACTATGGGTTGGCAAGACTAAGAGGTGGCCCAACAGGTTAACAATTTTTTTTTATATTTCCCAAAACCTACAACAGTAAATTTAAAATAATGATAACAGCTAACAGCAGTTTTACAAGTGAAAACAGAAAACTGAATTTAAAAATCGAAAAAACAGATAACAGCAGAATTGTTTTTAAAAATTTCCCTGTTATTCATTCTAAATTTGGCAATTCTGCTGTTATCAGAATAACAGAGAAAAATCTGTAAAACAATTAACAGTGTTCCGACTATTAACAGCAAACAGGGTTTTTATTCTCATTATAACAGTCAACAAAAATGTCAAGTTACCTTTGATTAAGGCCGGTACTGCCTGATGGTCGAGGATGAATTCAATTATTGTCCCATTGACCATTATACTGTATAAAGTAGATTTTAGACTGGAACTACAGTTATTACCCTAGTAGACATAAATTCTGTATTGCCATTCCATTTACTGCAGTGCAGGCCATCTTAGATACCAGGCTAGGCTTGCAAGAACCCTCCTGGCAATGATTGGTTCCAAGTAGTTGGGATGTTATTTCGATGAAGGTATTAAAATATCAATATTCACGGACGACGGGCGCAAAGTGATAGCAAACACTGGTGGACTAACAAAGCTTTGGCTTGGGTTTGTTAAAAAAAAATCTGGATTAATGCAATTTTTGTAAATGTTTTACCAATATCATGATGCTAGTTTTATGCTAAAATTTTTTTTTAACTTTAATGAAGAATTATCCACAAATCTACCAGACTGGTAGAACAAAGTATGATAATGGATTTAATTACTTGCATAAATGTCTAAAATTTCACATAATATGCAACTATTTCGAGATATAGTTTCACTCCTATAACAATTTTCCATAAAACCACAACCCTACACCATTAATGGTCAAGTAATTAAAACATTGATAAATAAATATAAAGCCTGTAAAGTTTGTATTCTCTAATTTAATCAAATACTGGTAAACTGTTGGAGACAAATCATAAGGACAAAATAACGTCCCCCGATACATAGACTTGGGCCGTGATGGCATTATCATTACGACTTGAACTTAAAAGCAAGATGAAAAGTATGCCCATGCAGCTGAGAATTAAGTGGCAATTGGGTTATAAAGAACATAAGATACAAACTATGCCCCAGCATGACCAGTGACATGACTGGTGAGTTGCATCAGGAAAAGAATTTTTAAAAACTTTGAATGAAAATCAAAATTTTTTGTCCTGCAAACTTTCATTGTGTGTACAAACACGGAGAGGATAGTCGGACAAGCATGTATCCCTATATGGTCTGCAATAAGCAAATTCACTTAAGTCTTAACCATCTGAAATTTTCAGGAAATGTAATGAAAATCAGTCATTTGACCCTGCTCACCTCCATTATGTGTAAAAACATCCTACAAAATATATAAATACTGTAGCATAAAACTGCATAGAAGTTAGCCGGACAAGGTAATCGGGACGGACAAATGGACATAATAACAGACAGACCAGGGTAAAAATACACCCCCCCCCCCCCGATCGACATTTCGCCGCAGGGTATAAAAAATAAAACTTTTTCATTACAAAATAACTTTATTGTCAGACAAAATCTGATACACAACCATAATGAGACAAATCATTATGTACACAAACGGTATGATACTGTCAGAATCTGGCTACAAGCCGCTGAGGGTAGCACATAATCTGACCTTCCACACTGTCAGAATCTGGCTACACACCGCTGATGGTAGCACCAAATCTGACCTTCTACAAGGTTTATTCCAGTCGGTAATGAACTGTTCTGTATTAAGACGGAATGTTATGTTTACTTTTTAACCACTTATTTATAAGGAGCAAAAATATGACAAAAATAATTACTCAATCTGAATCTCTAGGTTAAACCAATGATAACTCTATCTTAAACTCAGATAAAACCATTATCACTGAAATTATTTTCATAATTATACAATATATATACTACATTCTAATTCATTTCCACCATTAAAAAAATCAACCTTGAACATTTAACTATCAAACATTTAAAAATGTTTCTGCAGCAAAGCATTAAAAAAATTTCAAATATTTGTTATCAGATGTAACACAGGTGTTCTTGTCAGGATGAGTTCTGAACAGTGATTACTGACTGGAACAAACAGTAAGTTATAAATGGGGGAAAATCTGTATGAAGCAATAATGAAAACATGAAAACGAAACATAAAATCTGAAATGTATATTGTAAACAATGAGAATGACAAATGGGATTTGGATTATTCACTATATTCAAAAGGTGTCATTTTAGCTATTACTTTCAAATTACTACAATACAACAATTTTTACTAAATCAGTCATTTCTCCAAAATAAATTGTTTCAAGTTTTGATATATTTCGTTGTGGGTTTACAAATCACATTTATCATAATTAGTTATGAATCACGTAATTACATACACCAAGCAGACCAATGACAGTCTTAACTACATGTCAGACCATGTCAAATTTGTTTTCCTTCACAGAAACATCCTTCTTATTCAACAACATGAAAAAAAAATTGAAAACCAAACTTTTAATCAGTTCTACAGTAAAAATGGTATATGGCTTGATGTCGACAAATATTTAATATGCGTATGGGATGATGGATGTTAATGGGATTTGTATGAGTGAATACACATTTCTGTTAAATGCATCTATTAAGCAAAGCTGTGATAATTTTCTAATTAAAGGTGTTGTACTTGATTTCAGTATAATTAACAAACTGTATTTGCTTCAACTTGCAAAATATTACTATGATATATGTTTATATGCAAAATATAACAAACGTAATAACAATATATATTACACAATCAAACGGATACACACACACCTTGAACAACAGAAGAAATGCAGCCAAAGTTACATTGTGCTAAATTATAAGCCGGTAGTAAAGTATTGAGCTACATTTATCTTGTAACACTAAAGTGTTCTCGAAATACCACTTAAATTGTTTAAAATATAAACAGGTGAGCCGAAAATAGCTGTTTAAGGGTTGATAAAAGGCATAAGCACCTCCATCGACTGGAGAGCCGACAACTACATAAAGCTCAAAATACTCTTCTCCTCTAGGTACTTTACTATATGTATTGTTTTGACCCTCTCTAATGTCTTTTTTCAGGTTTATTGTACATGATCAATGAAACTTTGGCTGTTGAAGGTGATTTATTGCAAGTGGACTTTTAAAATAGCACTTTTTACAACAAAATTATTGGGATATAAAAATAGGGTATAACGAATAAAAAAAATTAAAACATTCACTTTGTTTTAAGGAACTATATTAATTACAATAACAAGTTATTGCTCACAAGGAGGGAGCAAAAAACCGAATTAATAGTGTACAATTCCACAGGGAGATAACTCAAGAGACCCAGTACTAATAAGTTTGAATTACTTTCGATATAAAACTAAATGGTTTGAAAGAAAAAAGAATGATATGTCTGCTGAAACATAAGATGAAATAAGAATAGAAGCCTCTGACAAAGGAGAATACCTAACATATATAGTCATATCAGTTTGAATACCTCAATGAACAACAACTTGCAGTATTTTATTTTTTTCATTTGTTTTAAATAACACAACAATATTAACAAATTATATAACAAAAAACATAACACAAAAATTAGGCTTACCATAAGATTTTCTCACTGCACTTCTATTTAAATCAGCCTTACCCTTAGAAAACATACCATTTTTCTAGATATTCCAAGATGATGACTTTTAATTATTTGTCCAAACTCTTATTGTCAAAGAATTGCTTAACATAATTCTCTAATGGAATTATTAAAACACAATTCACACTTAAAAAATTACATGCCATTCAGATTTTCTGTCTTGTTCAGGTGTGTTCAATACAAACAACACGTTCTGAACTGCACCTTAACTTATACAGGTCACAAGGTCTCTAGGAACATTAAATTTATAACAAGAAATACTAAGTAGATATTATGCTAGTGCTATTTATGTCTGATAAAAATCTGTTCATATAGAGTGCCTCCAACCACAATTTTTACATTATTGCAAGTAAAACTAGATTTATTTTAAATAAATACTTAAAACCACCAAGCTCATCAATGTGAAACTGATAAGGACTCTATCCCTAATTATGGTCATATTTCAATGACAGCTAGACAAAATTATACTATTTCATCCTAAGTTTCCTAATAAATATTATAGTAGCACTCCTTTATGTGTATCACAGAATAAAAATTTGCATACATAAATATATGTACAGATTCCTTCAGAAATCTGTAGTAAATAAAAATACTATACAGAGCTGAACTTTTTTAACCAGTTCCTGCTTTGAATGAATTAAATTTTATTTGCTTGGAAAAAATGATAAAAGTTGAAAATTAAAAATTTGTCATGTCATTTGAAAAAGGTCAGAAACTATATTTTATGACATTGCGGATATAATGCTCATCAAACGTTCACACTTTATTGACATACCACTCACTCTTTACATGGAATGTTAATATTACAGAATATAAACATGGTAAACAAATCTGCATCAAATACTTTACATCGTCATCATAACAACTTTATATTATGGCAATTATCATAATTTTTTTTATATCAATGCCTACAGTTATTTACCCATTGAAAAGACCCTAGTCGTCTGCCAAGACAACTCTGATTAGAATAACAAGATTCAAACCTTTTCCTGTAAAGCAGATATGTTTGATAATGACATTATGCAGTTGCAAATTTATTAGAATTTATTAATGCAATATTTAAGTGTGATTTTTATTAAGGTTGCAAGTTTGTTATGTTATTAATGAAGTTGTCTTATTTTTTAATCAAGTAAACTTTAATTAAAAAAAATGCCTGAGATCAAAAGTGTACCATGAAGCATGGAGATAAAACAGGTGAAAGTCTCTATGTGGTTGTCATCCAGGAAACTAGGAAACAATTTTCCTAAAATAATAACATTGGTACAGATATCTTATTTTGCTTTATTCAGTTAGTTTCTGATACCCTTGTCCACACTTTCAATAATGTTTTGTTTTCTGTTCTGGTTCATGACAAGTAGTGGTAATAGATATTTTTTGCTTCTTTCCATAAAATGTTACCACTAGATTATACACAAAAATTTCCAACTTCGAAACCAACTAGAAAATTTCATTTCTCTTTTTTGCCCCGATTTCAATGTATTTAACTCTACAGGTAAACATAAAAGATAAAATATGTGTACTAGCAGGAAATGCTAGACAGATTTGTCCTGTTTCCCTAACAAGTACACATAAAATATATTTTTCTAAACAATGTTGAATTAATGTAAATTAAATAGAGACAAAATATCTTTAAATCAGAGAAACCTTCAAATGCAAACACTTTCACCCACATAGTTTTGATTTTTGCCAGATAATGATGCCATAGATATATAAATCAGTGTACATTTAAAGGCAAACCATACAACTCTAAATGCCAAAAAACATGTCAAGTTCTTCAACAATCACCGAAAATGCCTAAACATTCTTTTGTCGTTATTGATTTTGGCTCCTGTCTCAATGACAAATCCTGAAATTTGTTTTTAAGGCTAGTTCATATCACAATATTGAGGTAGAAACCCTCATATGTCTCCATCTTTTACTTTTCCTTTTCTTTTTTTACTTTTTTGTTCACCTTTGCTTGCTGTTCATCAGCTGTTGCATTTCTTGGAACCAGGAAAACATTTCCATCACTAGATTGCTGCAAGGAATAGAACTGTGGGTCGTAAGGTCTTCCATTTTCATCACGCAGAGACTGGAAAATTTCTCTGTATAAAATGCCAAATTTTTCCTTTAATTCTCTAGCTTGTTTGTCAATCATATGTCTTTCCTCTAAAAGGCGATCACGTGTCTCCCTCAGGGATCCCATGCTGTCCTCAAGATTGACAATCACATCCATCTTGCGCTTACGACAATTCTGTGCTGCAACTTTGTTCTTGCCCCGTCTCCTAATGTCTCTTATAAGCTGTAACTGTTGGTCAGTTAATTTGTGCATCTGTAAGATTTCATTAAATTCTTCCACTGGAGAATCAATTATCTGGTCTAGTGTCAGTGGAATCTTAAGTTCCTCTATCCGCTTTTTGTCACGGCAGTGTGGGCCTTTCTGTCTAGGTTTATCATTCGTAAATGAATACCTTTTGTACTCTTTGGGCTCCTGGCCTGGCTGCAGAGGGTAGGAGTGGTTATGATGGACATTTTTAGCACTTGTCATATCTGGATGATAATCTGTGTCATTTGAAACGGATGAGCAATTTGACTGGCTATCGCTGTTACTGTAGCCATTAAAATTTTTGTTGTCATTATTATTGTTATTGAAGTTGAAGTTGTTGGGACCTTTGTAGCTTGGCGATTCGCTGTAATCTTGACCTCCTGTTGCACCACCTGCACCATCGAACGGGGACATAACTGAGTCACTGAAGTTATCCTACAAATATAAAATAATAATTATCAAGTATTAAGCATTGATTGATGTTTCCATAAAATCCCACTGAATTAAGGTGTACTATAAAAATAGCAAAAGTCTGAAAAGGTGCAAAGCATGTGCTTAGTAAATTTGTAAAAGTTGAAGAATGTTTTTAATGTTTGTGGTCAGTGTCGAAAATGTGTTGATCACACAAAATAGGTAGCAATATGGTTAATAAAAGCTGAAAAAAACCTTCTTATTTCTGTATGAAAAAATTGGAAATAAAAGTGCACAAGTTTAATATGTGTGCAATATCATAAAAAAATTTTCATGGATAAGAAGTTTCCGACTAGATAACCGCAAGCCTAAACTCAGTTATTTGGTTTTTCTCTTCTTTTAAAATAAAATGACTGTTAGTTTAAAAGAACCAGAACTCGAAAATCATTTTTAAACAAAGTTTAAAAAGGGAATATCTATTCAGGTGTATTGGATATGCTACATTCTCTGTTGAAATAGTCCAATTTACAAAGATCATGACACTGTCACTTACATATACAGGGGAATTGGAACTGCCCATTGATACTCCAGACTCGCTGCTGTCTTCATCCAACATCTGCATGGATCGCAAACCGTCATTCAGCGCCATCTCACTAATATTGTAGTCTGTAAGATCACTGTTACTGATGATATCCGGAAGGAGTTGTTCAACATCCTCCAAGGATTCCGATTGGTTAATGGGACTACTGTTATTGAGGAATAAAAGGTCGCCAGTCTCGTAATCACGTTGGTTGTTGCATCTGCCTTCTGGCACATTTGGCGTGAAATTAGCATTTTGTCGGCAAATACCTGAAACACATATTATGTGTGTATTTATATATATATATATATATATATATATATATATTGTACTGGCAGATAATATTTTTATCAACGATAACAGGATACATACTTCTTTCTGTAAATTCTAGGTATTGCAATTTTAGCAACTATATATTGGTTGTGTGTGTTTTACTGTAGTCATGGTAATATGTATATGTATATGAATGTATTCTCATGCTTGCCCCTCCCCCCCCCCCACCACCCATGTGGACCCCTGGTTTAAATAAAACATATCTCTATCTTAAGCCTTGAAAGCAAATATAAATGTTTTGTTTAATAATATTAACAATTTGGAAAAATACTGCATTAATAATGACTGAGTGAGAATTTTAATGACAAGTCTTTTCAAAACTTTTTAACATAATCAGTGATGTCAAATACACATGGGATATGGCAGTGATTAGGAAAATATATACACAGAAAGTAATTTTACAGATGCTGGGAATGTACAAACATTGTCTATTTCAAATAAGAAGGAATTGTTTTTTAAATAAACAAATTCTGTCTGTGCTTTAGGTTATGAAAGAATAACAAAGGACCAAAAATGTGCCTTCCAACATTTGTAACAGTAAATTGTCTTAACTACTGCTAATGATGAATCTCTAATTTAGAATGAAAAAATGCACTAGGAAATGTGTAAGAAACAAGTATTGAAATAGTTAAATAACCTATAATAAAATAAATTGGGTTAACTACAATATGATGCATAGAAATATACCTGAGTTATCAAATGTATTGTATGATGGATTCATGGAATTATTCATAGGTGGCACTGGCATGGACACATTTTGTAACAACACTGATGATTGGTTGTCTCTTGCAGCAGGTACAGACTGGATCATCTGCATTAGTGGAGATGTCATATTTGAAGTGTTGTACATGCTGGTATTTGATGACATCAATGAGGACATGTTGTTGGCAGTCATATTATTGTATGCACTTCCTGTTGTGTTGCTATTTTGGGATAAGTTAAGCATGTTGACAATGTCTTGCCATCGCTCTTCGAAAGATTCTCCGTGATTGTATGGGTTGGACTATAACAAAAAGTATCAATTTACAATAAGATTAAATGTGTTTAGTGTGTTATTAACAACAGATTTTTATTAAAACTGTAACAACAATTTTTTTTTTCTGAATATTTGGATATTAGTCTATTTTGTGAAAAGCATTAGACAACTAGTAGTTTTTATGCACTTCATACAAAGAGTCAAGAGACATCCTGTTTGAACTGAGCTTAACACCATTTTCTGCAATTGTTAACACCATTTTCTGCAATTGTTTACTATAGCATTGGTTGGGGGGTGGGATGTGTTACGGTGTTGCCTGTGTAAGGCTCAAACCTCAACCTCAGTGTTTAACCTTACACAGGGCAAGGTCTGCTAGACTGTAACACACAATGACAGAACTGTTATTAATAGTTGATGACTATTCTTTAACCACTACCCATTTAACCAATGATTATTGTTCAAAGGAATACCTGGTAGCAGGCTGTGTTTCAGCTATATAATAATACAATCAATAATCTAATGTCCAAATAATTGAACAGCACAAGATAACTGGCCTATCACATGTACTAGTATCTGTCATAAATAATCCTTCAAGTTAATGAATATGAATTTTCAATTTTCTTCATAAATGCTGAATTATAAACTGAATTCAAACATTGTTTGTTAATGCCATTTTCAAACATTTTTAGCTATATCATGGCATTTGAGTTTTAATGAGGAAGAAAGCTGGAGTAACAGGCAAAAGCCTTCAGCTGGAAAACTACTCATTAAAATAAGGTTTAAAGTAAGCATACTCTGCTTTCTGTAAGGTTCGAACCTGCAACCACAGTGTTGACAGATAGCACATGATCAATAGCAGATGACTAACTACTTTAAATAAATTGGCAACACAGTCCCTTGAATTCAAATTGTCCACTTACAGTTAATAACTAGATCCAAATTCAATTTAATGGATGTTTATTGCTATAAAGCTACATATTACTATACATGTACACTGACTGGGTTATGTGGGTTTACTAAGTTTGTTGCTCTTGAGATATCAACCATTTCCAGAGGAAAAGCCAAAAGAAATGGTTGGTATTGAAAACAGCCAAAAAACTGAATGTCCACTTGACCAATCAAAATTCTGTCACATTACCTGATTATAATTTGTTTGTTGAATGAAGTTTGTCATGTTCTGCTGTTGCTGCTGTTGATCAATTTGGTGAGGCACCCTGAGGGATTGGTACTGAGAGGGCTCCACCTGAGGTGTCATAATAAAGTCCCCAGACCTGTTCTGGGGCATCTCATTCATTACGGGCATGGTGTTTTCATAGTAATTCTGAAGAAGAAAGAACATGTGTTCTCAAGCCACATTTATCAATGTTTTCCCTTATCTAAACAGACTTCAAACTTCATGTATGTATTGGTTGATAAAGCAGATAATAACAAGAACACAAAAATTAACCCTTTGGGTAGAAAGGGTAGGTATAGAGGCTGTAAACAGGCATATTTAATTTTGGCCTTGACATTTAAACTGAACAAGTTTGTCAATGAGAATGTAAAAAAAATCAAGTCCCAAACAGGAAGTAGTTGTCCAACAGGTCTGAAAGTCACTAAGGACGTACAACTTGTGATACTGAATCACCCTGCCGAAATTTCAAATTTTTCTCATGTACAGTTTCTGAGAAAAGCTTGACAGAAATTCGTACGAACGGATGGATGTATGAACATACAGACAGACATGAGTAAAACTTAATGCGGGGGCATAAACACAGAGACCAAATTCTACTACGACACATCCTAGAGAGATTAAGCTGGTTCTGTGGAGGACCCTCCTGAAGGAGAATACTAGACATATGCCAGCATTTTATTGTTAATAATTCAGACACATCATGCTTTGATCTACCATGGTATCATATCTACATTCTGGTTAGCTTTTAAGTAAAATTCTATCTACCCCTGGCCTACCTATTTAGTGTTTTGTATAGATGCATATTGGCATTTTGTTGGATTTAAAAATGTTTTCTACACTAATACAGCTCAAGGCTTTTAGCAATATATTGCAGTGTTGTCTTTCAAAATGCTTTGCTAAACCTGATATTTCTGCACCGATCATAAAATATTCTCATCTTATGATATTTATCAACAGTACAATGGTTACAAAACTATCTGACATTCAGTATTGTTCTATATGTGATTTACGATACAATTTATCCGGTGTTGACGGTTAAAGGTTTTCAGTATGATGTAGAGCTACTGGCATGGAACATGTCATACAAATGAGACATTATATTGCTGGCAATTATGTATTATTACGAATAAAAAACATTAATTTTGATGGAGTGCCAGCCACTATATACAACATTTTGCTGTATACAATTACAAAATTGAAAAAACATTACCAAGATGATATGATTAACATTTAATTATAAGCCATAAATAGCTACTCCTTTATAATTATTTCTACCAGTACTTGTTCAGGGAGAAATAATTTGGAAACATTTTCAGTGTTAATGTGTTATATAAGAACTTTTTACTTCTCAATATTACAATATAAAGAAGAAACAGATACATAGATGGAGTTTATTTAACAATAATTTGAAGCTATAATATTTTTTAAATTTGTTTTCACTTATGTTGAAATTTCCTTGTTTCTTTCAGACATTATAAACTTAAGACATTATAGCTAAATCTATCTTATAAATAATTCTCAACAATAGTACATGAAGCTCCAGTTTAATCAACTAACAACACCAACAGGTAAAACTGTCGGTGTTAATTATGGATTCTCTCACACCTGCCCACACCACAGGTGAATGGACACTGTGGTGTTTACATCCTTAGGTTAACAGCTGGTAAGGTTAATAATCTGTACATCAAGTAAACTGTTTTTGACCGTTTTAAATCTTCCAATTTAAAAAAAAAATAAGACTCAAATTTATCCACAACTTTCACGTGACTATTATGTTTAATGAAAGCAACATTAAAAAGGTGTTTTTTGTTTGACGTAAATATCACTATGAAAATAAAATCAATGGTTTAATGTGTAAAGATTCCTGACAGACAATAATAACAATATCAGTTTGTGTTCAACATTTACAGAGATACAGACAGACATTTTTTGTTCGAGGTTAATCCCACTTTCAGCTATTTTTCAAATTTATAACAGTGTCTAGTTTTTATTGAAAAGGTGGGGTGGGGTCGGGGGTGGGGGAAACTAGAGTATAATAATCATGAGTTTATTTTAAGTCTTAAAAATGAACAGATTCCAATTTTCCCTAGTAAACAGCTAATTAATCATTTTCTGATTGCCTACAGCAATATTCTAACCTTCTTTTGAATATCCAGAATCACTGGAAAAATAATAACCTCCTAACAGATGTTTCAAGTTTCTTTGTGCATTTTTTATGAACTCTTCAGCTACTTGTATTTCATGGTGTCTATGTTTTATTGATGGACCAAGCTACAGTGCTGAGTTGTAAAGGTTTCATTCCTGGCCTATTGTAACCTGCTTACCGTATACTGATTGTTCTGTGTTTGTGGCTGCATTTGTTGAGAGCTTTGAGGTGGAGGAGGGACTCTGTTCCTGCCCCCTATTGGTACCCACTCACCTAAAAGACAAATAAAACATAATATTTTATTAAGCATGAACTTATACTGCAAAACCTAAGCCATATAGAAGTCACTAACTGTGACTACTTATACCAAGTACTGTGCCAGCAACTATTTTCATTTTCTACCAGGCTGCAAACTTTGGAACATAATTGTGTTTACTTCTAACAATTAGGCCAGTATATTTAAACAGAAAGGGTGTTTTAAGACAGCAGGTTTAGAGGCCTATTATGCCAAAACTTCACTCTGTGCTATGCTTAAAAGGACACTACTCAACACAAACCTTAGAATTAAAAAAATCACTTTGATGTTAAACATCAAAATCAATGGAAAAAGAAATACCACGAGGGGCAGATTTGACAGCAAAACCTACTGTGATGGAATGGTCTTATAAAATATAGTGTGGCAGGGTTGAATCTGTAATAGTGATCCCTACAGTCTAACGTTTTGTTTGAATGAAGTTAAATAAATGTCACCTTCATCAAGGTGTTAAGTTTTTATTGATGGAGGAAGTCTGTAATAACCCTGACTTTCAGTAGGAAAACTGGCAATTCTAGTCAATGAAGATTGAAGTCAAGCACACACTGGAGAAACAAGGCTGGAAACCCCAACCTCAGTGTGACAGTCACATGACCAAAAGTCGAAACCAATTACCTTAACCACTACATGTATAACCAACCAGCCCAACTTGATCTTTAAACCTCTTATGTTTGAGAAAGGTTATAAAACAAATAACAGTCCTAGCAAAAATTGGTATTTAATGTGTATTGATAAAACCATTTGCTGGCTGCCTAATGTTAACATTGATTGATAAATTGAGTAGTTGCTTACCATAAATGTGGATTGATCGATTAATTAATTGCTCAATTTTAATGTGGATTCATTGATTTGGGTGGTTGCTTGATTGGATTAATTGCATTATTGGTGGACATAAAAGTGGATTATTATTTTGGAAAATTTTGTTGGAGCAAACCTGAATACAATGTCCTGTTTTTTCTGTTACACCTTTAATTTTGAACAGTACTTTTTTTCTTCAAACTATGAACATGTGTACAAACCAATTTAAATGAATCCATATAACAAGTTGATTTGTGATACAAACAGAAAAGACAACTTCAAGGCTTGCCAAATCACTGTTTAATTATTTTCAGTCATGGATTTATTTTCTGTTAACCTCTTGGATAAAAATGTTAAAGAAAACTATTGCACAAACTATCAATTTGTTGCACAAAAATAACTTGATAATATTTTATGTTAAATAATATTTTGTAATTAGTTGATTTTAATTTCAATAAAGCAGCACCTATCAAGATTTCGTATTTTAATTTATTTAACTATGTTGACAGATCTAATCAATATAATAATTTAATTACTAAACCATAACAATCATTGTATGATCAGTTCATTAAAAAAATTAATTATGTTCTCATATTAAATTAATTAATTTAATATTTTTTTGCATTAAATTGTCAATAATATGACATCAACTATGAATGTAAATAGCGATAAAAATAAACTATTGTCAACATGCATTAGTGATTTAAATTTGCATATAGTTGGTTTAGCGGAGACACATCTTACAAATGGTGATGACATCAGAGTTGATGGCTATTCATGGTTTGGAAACAACCGTAAACAAATACATGTGCGTGCACGGTCTGGCTCTGGTGGTGTTGGTGTGTTAGTTAGAAATGATGTTTTAAATAATTTTGATTGTTGTAAAATTGATGATTCAAATGATGGTATTTTATGGTTGTGTTTTTCAGATAAGTGTAATGATAATTATAAGTTTTATATATGTGTGGTTTATTTGCCGCCAGAAAATTCGGCAAGGTCAGTTAATATACATGAATTTTTAGATTTATTAATGTCAGATATGTATACTATACCAAATAGTAGTCCATTTTTCTTGTTTGGAGATTGGAATAGTAGGGTGTCTAATTTACCAGATTTTATAGAAGGGGTGGATGTCCTCCCCGAGCGTCATGTTGTAGATTTTACTTGTAATAGTTATGGAGAGATACTATGTGACTTTTTAAGCAATACAAACTGTTGTCTATTGAATGGCCGTAAGACAATCAAGAATGACTTTACCTTTGTATCGACCAGGGGAGCATCAGTAGTGGATTATTGTATCATCCCGTATGAACAGCTGCAGCATTTTGACAACTTTGAGGTTATACGTGCTATTGGACTTATAAACAATATTTATAGGGTTGGAGAATACGACCCAAAACACATTCCTGATCATTCGGTACTGCGATGGTCATTTAACTTTATGTCAACAAATGATACATGTAAGATCTCATCTCTATCAGACAATTGTAATCCGAAAGCAAAAAGATCTGTGAGATATGACACGAGGAGCGTCCCAAACGACTGGATGTCAGATCCTGAGACTTTGAATAAACTTAATGTGTTAATCAGCAACCTAGAAACGAATCTGATAAACCAAACAAATCTTGACATTTGCTATGATGAATTTATTCAAACTATTCAAGTTGAAATGGAGAATAAACTTAATAAACGTACTTTTGATAACGGTCTAAGTAACAAAAGTCGAAAATTAAAGAAACCGTGGTGGTCTGATGCTCTTACTACTTTATGGAACAACACATGTAAAGCAGAAAAGGAATGGCACAAGTGTAACACCCATATAAAGAAACATAAACGTCAAACATATGTAAATATTAGAAAAACTTTTGATCAGGAATGTCAGAGAGCTAAACGTAGATATTGGCATGATAAACAAACTGAACTCTGTAATTTACAATCAGTTGATCCAAGGGAATTCTGGAAGAAGATAGGGAAGATTGGGGTTGGGAATGAAAGACTGAAATCTATCCCGATGGAAGTTGAAAAAGACGACGGTGTAATCTGTAGTGATGTTAACTTTGTATTAAATAAATGGAAAATGTCTTATGATAATCTTTTGAATAACAATTGTATGAATGGTAGTAATGTTAATAATGTTACAAATACATATAGCATTAATCATTGTTATGATGAATTTTTAGACAGTGTTATTAATTTTGATGAGGTATTAAATGTGGTAAATAATGCTAAAAAAGGGAAAGCTCCTGGCATTGACTTGATTCCCTCAGAGTTATTGAGAAATGATTTCTTAATATTATTATTACATAGAATATTTAATTTATGTTTTAATTTTGGTATTGTGCCTTCATCGTGGGGTAAAGGGTTGATTACCCCCATTCCAAAATGCTCCACGTCAGATCCAAGAGATCCTTTGTCCTATAGGGGAATTACATTAGCACCTTGTGTATATAAATTATATTGTAGTATATTAAATGCAAGACTGGTATATTGGCTTGAGATAAATGATAAACTACATGATGAACAAAATGGTTTTAGGTCAAACAGAAGTACCATAGATCATATTAGTACACTTACGTCTATTATAGAAAATAGAAAGCTGAAAAAATTGCCTACATTTGCTGCATTTGTAGATTTTAAGAAGGCATATGATACAGTTAATAGAGATTTGCTCTTTCAAGATATAGAGCAGCTGGGAATAAGTACAAAGTTTTTATGTGCACTAAAAGGTATATATGAACATGTGGAATGTGCTGTGAAAGTAAATAACTATTTAACTGATTGGTTTAGTGTCAGCTCAGGATTGAAGCAAGGTTGTGTATTGTCTCCAATTTTATTTAACATTTTTATAAATAGTCTAGTAATAGAGTTAAAAGCTTTGAATAAAGGTATTGATGTTGGTGACATTAAGATAAATATTTTATTATATGCAGATGATATAGTATTATTAGCAGAAAATGAGAAAGACTTACAATTAATGTTAAATGTTTTGAATAATTGGTGTAATAAGAAATGTTTACAAGTAAACTTACAGAAAACAAAGATTATTCACTTTAGAAATCCATCTGTGTCTCAGACTAGAAATGTATTTATATTTGGTAGTGAATGTATTGAGATAGTATCAAAATATCAATACTTAGGTCTTTTGATTACACAACATCTAGATTATAATGAAATGGCTAAAGCAGTAGCCAAATCAGCAAACAGAGCACTTAGTTTATTAATTGTAAAGAGTAAAGCTCATGGTGGTTTCCAGCTCTCAACCTTTACCAAACTTTATGATACCCTGGTCTGGCCAGTAATTAATTATGGCTCTGCCATTTGGGGCACCCGAAGCTTTTCCTGTATAAACGCTGTCCAGAACAGAGCTATCAGATTTTTCATGGGGGTCGGAAAATATACCCCTAATGACGCAATAAATGGTGACATGGGCTGGAGGCCTCCTTGTGCTAAACAGTGGTCATCTGTCTTTAGACAGTGGAGAAGGTTTACTGTAATGGATAGAGATAGAATAAATTTTAAAGTTTTTATATGGAGTTTGAACCTTCATGCTAATAAGAAAAATTGGTGTTATAAGGTGAAAGATAAACTCAGAGAATGTAACTTTGGTAATTTTATTAATATAGATTGTGTATTAAGTAAACGGTCAATTGTAAATTTAGAAGATATAATTTTTGATAGATATAAATCAGAGTGGAATGATAGAATTTTGACCTTAGATGCAAGTAAAAAGTTGCGCACCTATAAATTGTTTAAAAATATATATAAGACAGAGAAATATTTAATGAATAACATTAACTATAGATATA
The DNA here is from genome assembly GCA_944474755.1 of Limnoperna fortunei. Lineage (NCBI taxonomy): Eukaryota > Metazoa > Mollusca > Bivalvia > Mytilida > Modiolidae > Limnoperna > Limnoperna fortunei. The sequence continues at coordinate 71,606,901 of OX104114.1, read as the reverse complement.
GAAGTGCTTTTGCTAAATTTAGATGTGGTGTTACACCACTTAGAATTGAAACTGGTCGGTATGAGGGTAAAAACATTGAGGAGAGAAAATGTTTCTATTGTAATAGTTCTTCTATTGAAGATGAGAAGCATGTACTATTGTATTGTCCGCTATATGCAGATTTAAGAGTAAAGTTATTTCAAGAAATTAATAATTATAATGTGGAATTTTCAAGTTTGTCAGATGATCAAAAGTTTATATATCTCTTTAAAGCAGATGACTGTTTTTATAATGTTGCCAAAACCTGCTGTAACATTTTAAGTAGAAGAAATACCTTTTTATTCTCTTAACTAGTAATATTAACTTTTAAAGTTACATTTCCTTTTACCTTCATTTATTATTTTATTTGTAGATTGGTAATGTTAATGTAAGTCATGTTTTAAACTGTGTATACATGTAATAGTCTCTCATAATTCTGTTTAGAATGGCACTTGTATTTTGACTGAATGTGTTTTATATGTTTGCATGTAACTATAACTGTTTATTGTATGTGAATTTTGTGTATTTACAAGTGGTGAGACTTTAATAAAATATTGAATCTGAATCTGAATCTTGATATTTTACTGTGCATATCTAAAAAAAATTCATTAAAATGACTAGTGACAGATAATTACTTGTAACAGTGAATAATTTTGAGTCAAAACATCATGTGACCATAAGAAATTTTGAAATTCACCACTATCTTAGGACACAAGTATTTCAGCAGACCTATCACCCCTAATCTTACAATTAAAAATGAACTCAATAACCATGACACCATACATTAACAAAAAAAATTAATTATTACGCATAGGTAACAAACTGCTTAGTATCTGAACATAAAGTTCAAATTATGTTTTCTGTACATCAACACAAACATATTATTTTAACAGTGTATTTTACAAGACAATGAGCATAGCAAACAGTTCAGTCTAAGTTTCAAAGTGTCTGTAAACAAAGCATACACGGGTCTAAACATTTGCCTAAATTTAAACCTATATGTCTAAAACTCAAACTACAAATTTGTAAGAATATCATAATAGGGCAACATTTAACATTCAGCTGCTAACATTAAAAAGAAACAACCATATTTGTAAAATTTATACAACTTGAAGATAAAACCTACCAGTTTCTCCATCCCTCATGAAATTTTCAGTTCTCCATTGTTGTTCTTGTTGTCTTCTCTGTTCATCTAATTTTATCCGAAGCAATTCCTCTTCCTTTTTCTATAATAAATGTAAATGCAACAATTACTTTTTTCTCTCATTTATATCATTAGTTATACATAAATTCTGCAAAATATTAATTAAAAGATGTTGTAATGTATCTAAGAAATTTCTCTCTTCCGCAAATGCTATTTTACTAAATCTATAAAATAAAAAAAAAAGAACCAAATAAAAAAAACCAAATTAGTTATCAATTTGTTAATATATATTATAGTTATAGTAAATATATTTTTTAGTTTTATGACCGTGTAAAGTGTCCCAAAAATCAATAGAAAGAAAGACTGTGGATAAAATTATCTTAAATATTTGAAGTGTTCGTAACTTTTTCTTTTATTCATATTCTAGACCCTACTTGTATATATTTTAGTATTAATAATTTATTATAACTAGTCATCTAGTGATGCCTGAAAAAAGTATCAGTAATATAACAAAAACATTCTTATGATGAAACAGCACTGCATTTATACTGATAGGCCAAAATAAAAAGCAATTCTTGTCAATGATTGAATGAATGCAACAATATTAATTATTATTATTATTAAGTCTGACACTCAGGAAAGTTCCCGAACCTTTGCACTGTTTAATTTTTAATATAAAATAAAAAAATTTCCTTTTTTTTAATTTTTGTCACATGCATGCATTTGTTACATGTAAATACACAAGTGATCAACTTTTACACAGCATCGTTTAATACTTAATTATCTACTAATAAATTATTGACTGCGTGAAAATATTAAAATAATCTATTGCTGTGAGGATCAGCTTTTTCTAGTTATAATGTACCAACAACAAAATATCATAGTAAATAAATGTACAGTAAATTATTTTAATTTGTACTTTTATCTATTTTCATGTTTTGTGAACCGTTTTGTCACTTGTGATTTGCCAAGATATTAGTTTTTTTTTCAATAATGAAATTGATGGTTTGCCACAAAAAAAGGTATTCAACAAATAATATTAAACCCATGCACAGACAGTTATTAAATTTTTTCTTTTGTAACTGATTATGTTCTTTTATGAACTAAACACAGAAACACAGTATGTACCAAAAACAGCAAAACTGTCGTGAAAAATAATAAAAGTTTACCTCAGTAAAAAAGTGTGATATACCAGCCAATGGTAATCTTTCACAAAACCACATTGCTTATTCCTTAGTAAGACGCAAGTCAGGCATACTAAAAAAACAACTCACTTTTATTTGTTCTTTTTGAAGCTCAATCTCCCGTTCTCTCTCGAGCTCTTTCCTTAGGTTTAAGTCGAACACTTCTTTTCCGACCCCCAGATCTATATCCTGTCTCCATAGAACTTCGATGAGATCAAGATCCTGGAAAAAACAAATATAGTCATTTAATGGAGGTCGACAAATTGCCCACATCCTATATTAGAGGAAATGATAGATAGATGGTCGTGCAACAACTGTGAAAATGTTTTAAGTTTTAATTAAAGTTCAGACATGTACTTTTAATAATACTCAAATGTGGTCAAATTGTATTTAAAGCGGTTATATTTCAAATATTCCATGAAAGACATGCTGGACAAGTTTACATGTACGAAGTTTATATAGTCAGTTTTTACCTGTCATATATCTCATACACATGCATGAAAGCAACTTACTACAGCAAAAATGCCAATATTGAAACATTTACATAAATACATTTTATTGTAGAAACCAACATAATAAATCTGGGCTCCCAAGAATTTCCTGTTTATATTCCATAAAAGGTGAAAACAACGTACTTGTTCCAAAATTAACAAAAAACGTAAGGAAAATGAGGAATTTTTATGCTGTAGAAAAAATTAAGCTAAGCCAAGGGAAGAAATGGAGTACTTTTTTCCCAAAAATCTCAGCAAAAACAGTGGTTGCTATTAAACTATTTAGTTTTTTTTTTTATTTTAACAGGCAATAATTAACATTAACATAATAAAATTACAAATTCACAACGCTATATCCACAAAGCTTAAATTTACTATCCAGAAACCCGAAACCCATGTGTAATTGTAGCTGTCCTATACACAGATTATTTCTTTTACAGAGTTTTATTACTGCATTTATAATGAACAAAACTTATATAACCACTTAAAAACTGAATATGGCAACTGTCTTAATTTATGCGTAAGTATCAGCTATAAAACCTGATTATCAGTTTCAGGTTTGCAGCCTTTCAAGTGTTTTTCGGACACTGCATCATTGCATGTATCAGTTTACACTGTTAGATTTACATAGCCAGCTGTATGTACCCATCTGAACCAACCAAGTCTTGTTTTTATGTGTTTTGTATCCAATATCAAGGACTGTTTTCACTAAACCTTCTGAATATCAAACTAACAGAAAAAGTAAAAACTATTTATAAATCAATGACAACAATTTATTATAAAATATGTACAAATCGCAAAGATTAAAGGCATTTACTCCTGCTATTGCAGCACTATCCTCTGGACTTAAAATAATTTTTCTCAGTTTAAGATCATACTTTAGTCCTGAAATACAGTGTAGTTCTCTATTCTGCTTGTCGATAATTTTCCTGCCTTTCGTGTTTACCCATTTATTGTTTTCAGAGTTGCTACTTTTATATGCCTTTTGTTTGTTCGTTTTTTTTCTTAATGGACAGTTTTTAAGTATGTATATTTTACTTTAGAATTTTGATTTATCATTCTATAGTATCCATTTAAAACTGTTCATGGTATGCTTGGTTTAGTAATTATGAGTACTTAAACCTATTGGTTGTTTACACAATATGACACAGTTTCCAAATTTTCTACCTTGTTATACAACTTTTAAATTTATACTTAATGCTAGATTTACATGCATAATCTTTTTATTGTTGCAAAGCAACTCTTTGCAGATTCAAACAGGTGTTTACAGAGCTTACTTTTGCTGCTGTTCTGACTTCTCAGCATTAATTTACACTGCAATGACATTCATGTGTAGTTTGAGGTCATTATCATTTTATGTAATATTTGTGAATGTATATGCAACACAAAACTCAGAGGTCGTATTTGTAAATGTGTATCCATGAATGTGCCAAATGAAAAATTAGCACTCACTTGTCTTATCAAAGCTGCTACACAGTTATTTGTTTAAAAGGGAACTTTGTAGCAGGTGAAAAATCCTCTTTTCTATCTTGTCTTGTACATGTATATTCTAATTATTTTTAAAACATAACAGGGAGCTTCAAAACCAAAATCATGAATGAGCAGTGCAAATGAAGATAGCTGTTGCAATTTTTTTTTCTTCTTCTACATAGCAATTTACTTTGTGTAACCTGCACTGGATAACCTTTATGTGTATCTTTCTTTTATATATACTTGTATAAATTGTTCATTAATATGCTAACAGCTTAACACTTCCTATATATATTCTAGCCATCAAATCTGGGTATTTTGTAAATGATCCTGATTCCGATCACTCATCTCTAAGCCAAGTTAAGAACAATATATTTCCCTAATTAAATATAGCTACTAGTACATGTACAAAATATATACAAGTATGACCCTTGTGTCATGCAAATATGTTGCTTTGATCTTAAGTAATAAGCAAACATAGAGTGCTGAAGTTAGGATTAACTTTAATTGGTTACTTAGTAAAAAAGGAAGATTCAGTGGTGGACTGTACAGTTTGGTTTGTTCCGATTACTGTTAACATTCACTCAACATCAAACTGAATTTTATTACACCTGAAGACAACATTTAAAGATTATCATATTCTCAGGTGTAAACCAATTACTATATTAAAAGGTATCCTACATTTCAAAAGTTGTGCTCACTCTTAAATTCTTTTTAAAAAAACATGCCCTAGTTATTAAGGAGTATGAATAACATTTTATTTGAGAAACCACAAAAACATGTATAATAAACAATTCTCCTCCACAGTTTAGAAATTGGACAAAGGATAAATGAACTTGATATTTTGTTCAATTTCAATCGTCATCTAAAATGAAATGAAAGTGGATCTATTTCTTCTAACTGTACCACATATCAGGTAACCATTACTTCATAACATAATGGTTTACCTATAGAATACAATAGCCTCTTTGTCACGGCATGTTAAATCTGAATCACAGCAATGTACAGGTAAATAAGTATGTGACCTCAGATAAAAGCTTTAACCTGATCCGGAGTGTCATAGCCATAGGACATCTAATCAGAGTGGTCACTGGGGCTTGACTAATAGAACTATTTGATGGCGCCTTGGTTATACAAAGTCAATGGCGTTTCTACATTTTTAGGTCTTTGTAGACAGTTACATGTATACATATGCATTATTGAAGAAACTTTTTTTATAAAAAAAAAGGGGGTGGGAGACAACTAGCCTATCAGGCATAGAAGTAGAGTTACAAGCTTTAACTTTAACAGCAATACAACACTTCATACATATACATGCAGGAAATGTATGTTTGTGCAATACAGTTTAAAAAAAAGAACACTTTAAGTATTGGAGCAACCACCTACAACCTGTTATTTAATGACACCCAATTAATCAGGCTTATAATTGGTTCCACCAACACGGTAAACAACAGCTACAAAGACGATGCCAAGAAAATTTTCTTGCAATCAGTTGTATAATACTCACTTCCATACTTAGCAGCATTCTTCAGTATGGGCGAGTTTAATACAGAAACAGAAAAATGGGTTAAAGCTCAATTTACTGAATCACTTGCTTGGATCATGTGGATTGAGTGCATAAAATACACTTTATGTGTACTCTACTTAACTACTAGTATTTATGCATGTACATGTACAACAGATCTCGCCATTCCTTGTTTTAGTTGAAAAAAGTGTGTCAGGTAAGCAAAGAAGTCTTTAGATCATAGATTGGAATATGATAATTGGTTTTAATGTTATATTAAATGATTTTATTTTTTTTAATGTATGTCTCGAGCATACAATATTAAACCAGAGTACAGCTTGAGGCTACTTCAGTACTTCGCAAATAAGATATAAGTAAACTGAATGTTCTGGTGTATGATTTTTTGGCTTGGTTAAGTTTTGGCTCTGTTCATGGGTCAACTAATATTTTTTTTAATTTATAATCTACATGAAAAACTAATACATACTTAGCATTATATTGATATATAATAATTGCCCACCTTTTATGTTTACTGTATTACATAAAGGGAAAAAACATATTCTAAATTTAATATTAAAATGTACTAGTAATAATGGGAGGAAATAAAACCTGTGAGTCATACATGTACATACGTAAGTGGTCGTATCCATGGTTACAAACTAATAACGTGGGTGGATGGAAAATCCTTAAATTTAGGTTTACTGGTCAGCAACATAAATAGCTACTTATAAGCTTATATGGTTAAGCTTTTTTCAGCTCTGCTTCATTTACCATCTACAATAACTTTTACAGCAGTATTTTTTCCAACACAATATCCATACCCTATAGCCAAATCTCAATTTTGTTGACACAATCATTAACCGTATAATTAGTGACAAGTTAATATACTGATAGGCTATTCCACTTGTGTAGAATGGGATGTGACACATCTACTTAATCAGTGCTTTCTTACATCTATTTACACACAATTCTTTTTTAAACAATACAGTGAATAATCCCAAAACCTAACACCCTGCTCTTCTATATATATCAACAATACAGGCATTAACCTTTTCCTGTAGTTGGCAAAGCCTTTATTTTTCAATTGCAATAAACAAATTAATTATTAATTTGTAGCAAACATATTGCTGTTTAGTTTCTACTGGTTCAAGGGTTTTAGCTACAAAGCTTTCTTAACCATTTTTTCCTATAACTTAGCAGCTTCTATGTTAAATTACTTCCTCAGTGGCAGCCATCTTGGATTTCTTATCAGAACATAACAAAACTTAGTTGGGGCTTTCCAGTAAACATTCACCCTGAAAATGGCTTTATCAGCATTGCCATTTCTTGGAAGATGAGCATTAACCTAAAGCCTATACAGTGTGGGAAACGATTCTTTTTTCCAGCTCGCCATCCTGGCCAGTACCAAAACAATAGAACTTGCCGAATTTATGATCTACTAGCCTAAGTTGGCGAGTAGGTTTTCGAGGTTATTCGCCAATAAACAATATCAATAAAAATGAAATAACATAAACAACCATGTTGACACTGACTGACTGAGAGCTAGTTAATTTATTCAATTCCTAAGATATACATATTTTCAGCAGTGTCCAAAAGAGCCATAACCCTTTTGTAGTCCTGATAAACTGCTGTCTCCATTTCATCATCAGTTTTCCATAATTTGAGTTTAAATTTTGGCACCAATAGCACTTTTCGAGATAAAAAAATTATTACAGCATTTCCGACCTTGTACACATTAATGAAATTGGTCTATTGACTTCATTTCTTTTATTTCCGTAATAATTTTTATTTCTAACATCATATTTCACCTAGGATTAGTGGAAAATCTAGATATTTCGGTAATATAAATTGTTTTAGATAAAGAAATTAAAAAATAAAATTACGATTATGGCAATCCGAGATAGGGATCGCCGCAAAGTTTTTAGCCCTACCGGTGTAAAAACCGGAAGTTAGAACAAGTTTATCGTGGTCAAAAATTGTTTTGTTTATAATTAAAATGAAGTTAATTACTCTTAAAAACGAAAGAGAAACATCGTGAATAACATCCCTAACGCTGAGTTATGGTACATGTATCATCAAGTAAGCATGGATTGTTACAATTTCCTAGAACGTGCCAGATAATTTCAGCTCGCCAAAAATCTTCTCTACTTGCATTGGGCGAGTTGGCGAGCGGTCGTTTCCCACCCTGCTATACTTCAACTGCATGCAAACTTTGTAAAACTTGATTTAATGAACATTTGACTACAGACAAGTTTGATTTTATTTTAAGAATCCCATTGGTTTTATAGAGGAGGAATGCAATGTAAAAGTATGAACAGACGACAATTGACAGAAGCTTGGGATAACAGCTCAGATGACCTGATCAGCCATTAGGCGGAATAAAACATCAATGCCATGTAAAGAGCGTACCTGGCCTTATACATGTACTAATCTATGATTTCTTAATAACCTGTAGACATAGTTTGACAATTTTAGAATTTTACGTTATATTTATTATGGTATTTTTTAAGATACATGAACAAATTCATGCTTTCCAGAACAAGACCAACCAAAGTTGAAAATAAAATTTACATGTAGAATACACAGACTAGTACATGTTCCTTTTTAGAGATTAAATTCTGTTAAATGATCCATGCTCAAATGGAAGACTACACAAAAAAGGAGAAAACATGTAACATTGTTGCCATGTTTAAAAAGGAGATAACTCCTTATAACCATATTTCAATCGTGGAGATAACTCCATATAACCATAGTTAAATGGGGGAGATAACTCCTTATAACTATATTTCAATGGGAGATAACTTTGGATAAATGCTTATTTTGTCACCATACAAAGACGAGGGATAACTGTTTATGGGGAAAAAACCAAAATGGGTAGCACAATTATAAATGTATATGGCCACAAGTTTATTTCCAAGCACAAAGTTGATAATATTTGACAATGTTTCTGGCAATAACGGATACCTCTAATCCTGACAAACTAGCAGTCTTTTCAAAACAGATCTTTCATAGAAATAATTATATGTATGTGAACAAGACTGAAAGAACTATCAAATTAACTATAGTTCAAACAGCACAAACATCGACTCTGCATTGTGAAATAAAATAACGATAATCAAACAGGTAGATCTGCTACAATTTAAGTTGCCATGCTTAAATCAACTGTGACCTAAAAAACAGTTTAAAATGTTTTATTGATTTTGAAGTTCAGGTAATTGTCTTGCTTACAAAATTGAAATTGTGGTCCTATTTCAAACTTGGTATAAATTCTTAAAAGCCTTGTCAGTTGTCAATGTCTGCACTTAAACAACTTTTTTCATAGGAAAGCGATAAGATTTATTCAATACTGTAATGTAGATCAAACAAAGCCATACATATTATATAACTAAGAGAAGTAAATAGGTTTTAATGTATTAGGTCCACAGCAGGGTAACACACAGCTGAAACTTAGACACAAAGGAATTCATACCTTAGTTCTTGCACAACACCTGTGCTTCACCTTGATGCGAATACACGCAAAGCAATGATGGTTAACATAGGTCAAGACAGTTTCTTAATAATCAAAAAACTTGTTTTAGTTATCCCACAGACCCTAAAATATCTATAAGAGGAGTGAAGTGTATTTATGTATGATATTAACTTACAATAAAGACTTAGGATTTGGAAAGAGACGCATATATGTAAACATTTACAACAAATTTATTCTAGAAACATATAGGTCAGTAAAATAACTACCAAAAAAAAAATGCATGACCAAAGCCATGTGACCACTTTCTCCAAGGAAAATAATGCATAGAGATATAACATGTTCAAACCACATGTGTTTCTTCATTAACTCTTAAGAAATGATTTTTAAAATAATTTTCTGAATCCCCAGTGAGGTCCCAGTATTTAAATTATATTTTTTAGTTGAACAGTTGACAATGAAGTTTATTAAATGTATAAGTTACAATGGGAAAGGTGTGTCCCTTTAAATAGAATTGAGTTATGGTGAAAATAATATTTTGTAAGTCGGCGAACACAAACATGTCACTTTAAGCAGAACGCTTAATAAGTCTGCATATTGCACATAATTCAACACAAGACAAAGAACAAACTGTGACCTGGTTTTTTGGTGTACTTCCATCTTAAAACAAACTTTACATGAGCAGTAGTGTTTTATATCACTCTGTTGTAAATTTCTTTTCAGACAAAATCAGGAGTAATTATAGGATAATTAATTGGGCGGAGTGAATATCCAAAATATGATCACGAGTGCCGCATAACGCATCTGATTAAACGAGTGCGCGGAACTTGTTCCGCGCACGAGTTTAATCTGATGCTTTATGCGGCACGAGTGATCATATTTTGGATATTCACGATGCCCAATTGATTATCCTATTTATTATATAGATCAAAACTGTTTTCGTAAAATTTTAATGCTTAATCCTAAATCGGTGGATGAATATCTGTATAGTACAAAACCATTGTGACGTTTTGGCGGGAAAAAACCCGAGAGTGAAAATAAACGATAATTTTCACATGTGATTTACCGTGATTTCTGTCACTCGGAAAATTCGATATTTCATCTCTATCTATATAATAAATCTGTTTCCTTAATTGTACATAAAAAAAAAATACTCTTTTTTGTTTATTCCATTCTTATCACCTGATGAGCATTGAATATCAACAAGTCAAGATGGCAAGAATGTGTTGCATATTCTGAGCTGACAAGCAGCTGAAAGTTTTGAGGTGAGGAGATCCTAGATAAAAAAAAGTAATTTTACACCTAAGTACTTTGTCATTTTATTGCTGCCAAGTTGACAGATGTCTGTGTTTGGACATTATTGTCACCCCAGGCAATGCTCACAAATCAAACTTAAGATTCCACCACCCCCAGGCCATGCTCACAAATCAAACTTGAGATACCACTATCCCCAAGCCATGCTCACAAATCAAACTTAAGATACCACCACCCCCAGGCCATGCTCACAAATCAAACTTAAGATACCACCACCCCCAGGCCATGCTCACTAATTAAAACTTAAGATGCCAGCTCACTGATAAAACTTAAGATACCATTACCCCCTCCCCCCCCCCAACATTTTCATCTTTAACAAAGGGGCCTTGGTGGCCTTGTGGTTAAGGTAGTCTACTATTTATCATGTGGTCTGTGAACATTGAGATTGCAAGTTTGAGTCTCACTGTGGACAGGGTGCGCTTGACTACAATCTTTATTGACAAGGATTGCCAGTTTTCCTTTTGAAAGTCGGGGTAATTATCTCCAGGTACTCTGGCTTCCTCACCCAATAAAAACTGGATTCCATGCTATAGCTGAAAAATTGCTGAAAGTGGTGTTAAAAACATTCAAACAAACACAAAAAAAAAAGCTTAATAATGAATATCAGTGTTTTTGGAATTTTTCAAAATATAATGTCATCTATCTACAAAAATGTAGCTCTTTTTTTTATGGATGAAGCTACAAAGAGGTCCCATTACTTGTAATGGAGCAAAAACACTTCTGGAATTTATACATATTTTCCGCTATTAAACTTTTTGTTAAATTTTTGTTTAATTTATATTTTTTCCTTTCCCGCCGTTTAGTTGACATTTCTACAATGTCTGATTAAAATAAATAAAACACTTTTTCATAATCATGGCATTGTTGACAAAATTGAAATTGTGAAGTCTAGAATTGTAGAATCCTATTGGTAAAAATTTGATCATAGCTAATGCAATACCTCTGGAAAAAGTAGATCAGGATGATTATTTTTACTAAATCGATTCAGATACACTTCCGGAATTCAAAATTTGACAACAATTCCATAATAACAAATAATGTGTAAAACTAACGAATTAGGTTTTGTAGATGTTTGTTTGTTTGATGGTGTTTAACGCCACTTTCAGCAATTTTTCAGCTATATCATGGCGTCCAGTTTTTATTGTGGGAGGAAGCCAGAGTACCCGGAGAAAACCCCCCGATCTTCAGTAGGAAAACTGGCAATCCTTGTCAATTAAGATTGGAGTCGAGTACACCCTGCCTGCAGTGAGAATCGAACCCGCAATCTCAGTGTTGACAGACCACGTGATCAATAGTAGACGAACTACCTTGACCACTCGGCCACTGAGGCCCCTAGGTTTTGTAGAAATATCAGTTAAACTTCAAAGACATTAAAAAGTATGTAGCAATTTAGGGAAACAGTTTAATAGCTCATTATATGCATAAAACTAAAACATGAATCACTCCTGGTTGCTCCATTACGAGTATATTTTTGGCAAGTGCACTAATGTCCTTCAAAAGACAACCTCAGAAAGGTTTTGGAACAGACAATTGCAAAAGGTTGAACTTCATTTGGGGGAAAAGGGCTCTGTACTTAGAGAAAAGCTTAGATCTTCAGTCACAAAATAAAAATTCAGATTGGAGTCTCAAATACACTGTCCACAATGAGATTTTTTTTGGCTAGAGTATGGATTTAGTCCCATTACTCGTAATGTACAAATGTAGCAGAGCGAGAGTGAATCCCTCGAGGCACTTTGATATAAAAAAGAAGTTGCATCTACAGACATGGTCGATCTTGATATCTTTCAACAGTGTCACCATTTTTTTTTATCGGTTTTGTGTTTAAAATTGATCATTATTGATATGTGATGATAGTTATTACTGTTCTTAATAACCTGCTGTGTGCTGTCAGGCCTCTAAAATAACTTTTTTTTTTAACTTTTCCCTTCGGATAAGTAACTTAAAAAATTTACTTGTCCGAATGAAAACAACACTTGTCCGAAAAATTTGGACCAAGAACATCCAAAATTTGTATGTTTCAATGTACATTCCCCCAAGTCTATTACATGTTGGAATACCGAAACTAATTTTTTATTTGAAACATTACGAGCAATAGGACTGAATTCTGTCGTTAATTCCACAAATCAAACTAACTTCGGATTAGGCCACAATAAAAAATGTAAGTTTCCCCTCCCCCAGGGACAGACCGGGAACCAGACTAACCACTCCGTGAACCTCCTTTTCCGATATCCCCTTTTTACGACCTCCTTTTCGACAATCCTGTATCCGCCCCTGAAAGCAGACACTGAATAACATTTTTGTTATCAATTTATAATTACACACAGGAGAAATGGTATGATACTATTATGCTAGAATGTTTACACAGTCAAATCAATGTGGATATAATTTTTTCTTTCTTTATAATATCTGAAGTGTGCCTCAAGGCATAATAGCTAATTAATTAACACACTGCCACTTCAGACCATTAGTTACATGTACTGTGTAATCAGAGGTACAGAGGTGATACTGTCAGGTTACATCCAATTAGAGATAATTAGCTAGGTTGTTAATTATAATCACCTGCTGAATTACACTACACAAATTATATAAAATATATTTTTTGAACAATGTCAAAGCTGTCTGCTATTTCATTTTGTATGTATACATGTTTAATTCATGATTATACTAAGTGTTGTATAAATTATAAAATGGTATCCAGACAAGGAAATGTAACTTAAATAATCCAGAAAGGCATTTTTTACTGGAAAGCAATTAAAACTTTACTGTTCTGCTTTTTGATACATGTATGTACTGTTAACAATTTCATGATTACTAATATAGCATTAAAATAAACTATTAGGCCTTGTAGAATTGTGAATTCTGAAGAGAAACAAAAATAATTTTCTAATCCATGAAAATAGTTTAATAACACAAAATATCATAAAACCCCTTGGGGGGGGGGATCACTTCCATGTTCCCCATTATAAATTATGGAACCTCTTTGTTTCCACCAAGATAAAAAAATAGCTACATTATAGCTAGAACACACCTGGTGTATAGTCTGGCTCAATTTTGATGCCTGCATGTTGATCAATAGCAGAAGACAAATACACAATAAATTATATATGTACTACTAGTATACTCATATATTCAATCTTAAATCATGAAGATGTATCCAAAGACAAAATCTGCATTGAACCCATGCATACCTCTCTTGTCAGACCATCAATCTGAATGTCATTCAAATCGTTATTCAACAGACTGCGACTTGTGCTACTGACTACACCGAGAATAACTTCTTCATACTGTGAATTGTCATTATCATCTTGAGCTGGATTGCTGTTACTTGAACCCACATCTGGACTTGGATTTTCAGAAACTGATTCAGTTTGTACAATGTTGTTATTTTGTTCAACTGGTGTTCTTGCTACCTCTGGTAAGTTATTCAATCCAACAAGAAATGTAGCAATCTGCCTTGCGGAATGTGACCTTTGCCATGATGAAAATCTTCTTAAAGAACGCAGGTCTTGTATTAGATTTTCATTCAAAATGTCATTATAGACAGACTTTGGATGGACACTCCCATAAAACGAGTTAAAGTTATTGTTTATGAAGTTAGTTTGTGTATATGCAGCTGAGGATCCTAAAATAATTTCTTGAACTTCAGGATAATTTACATAGTTTATGTTGATATAGTTGTTAAGATCTGTTCTCAATAAACTTAGAACTATAGCAATTTGTACAAGTCCATCAACAAAATAGTCTTTCAGCATTGTGTCAGTGGGATAAACAGTATACTCAATATGACAACCGTTTACAAATCACTTTTAGTTCCTTGTCATAAATTTTTCTTTCTACTTCTTTTCAAGTTGTATTATATTGTCACAGGTAGGATAAAATATATCACTATAAGTTTACACAAATTCTGTACTTATGCCTCACAAATGCGAAAAATATTTAAAGCTATGAGTCACTTGTTACAAAAAAGTGGATTTACAAAAACATTCTTTGTTCCTTGTATTGCTTTGCAGGAAAATGCACGCGGCTGCCATGACAGCTTTTCTCAATTAAAAATTACTTGTTTTCAATAATAGTAACAATAAACAAATGTTTAGTTTGGTTTTAAGGGAGTATAAGTGTGTTTAAAGTAATAACGTGCGATAGACTAGAATCAGTTTCCCTTGCAACACTCCGTTTCTTCTAGAATCTTCAAAACAAATGTGAATCAGCGAAATAGAAAATGACGTCACATTTATTCGTATGCTCTCTAAATTAGCTACGAACGTTCAGAACACTCACGAGGTAACTAGAATGACAACTTCCGCTCACCTATACTAATTTGTTTCCGGGTAACAAACAGGTGAACCGAAAAATTGATCCTAAAGTGATAATGACACTATTCGACCCAGTTCCTATTTGGTGACTAAATTTAAACTTTAATGTACTATCAATGTCTAATAAAATTATAAACTTATACATACACAATACAAAACAAATACAAAAGCATACGTATTTTGTATACTATTCGAAACTGGGTCAGATGAATAACGATTAAATACTTCCAGATCAATTGAAATCGTAATGACAAAACAAAAAACAATGTAATTACATATATTTATGAAAATCTATAACTTACGTGTGTCAATGAATTGTTATCCACGGGAATAATTGGCTGTATTTCCATCATCTTGAAAGAAATATATCAATAACACACGTGACCTAATTCACAAGGCAATACACATATGACAACAACCTGATTATATTCCGATTTTTACGCTCCACCTAATGATGAAAAATGTTTGTTATACATCTGTATAAATGAATTACAATCCTAAAAATTCTTTTTTCGGTAAAACATTGTGATTTAAGCGTTTAAAAATCCTTTTCCAGTTTCACAAATCTTTAACACCTTAGCCCCTTTCCGAATACACCATTAATGACAATCCTTCTATGTAAGAATTATCGCTGTCGATTGGATAATACTACCACGTGACTATGCCAATATTTTAATATACATAAGTTATTGTTATTAAGGAGGATCTACGAAATACAATATTTTTTACAGCCATACAAATATGTTTTTCACACTTTATGCTATGACATTTCTGGAAGAATGGTACGTAATTATTTTTAATAACGATTATATATTAATAACGATTATAAATATATATCAAAGGTAACACATTAGAAGAAATTGAAAATATTTAATATTTTGTGAACAATGTGGACCTCCAAAAATTAAGAAAATTATTATAATTATGATGCAAGTAACAAAAGTTCCGGATGAGAAAGGTAAATAAACTAAAATTTAGTAGTAAAATGAATATAGGTGTATTAAAAGTACCAAAAATTGACCTAATAAACTCATTTTTAGAGATATATTTTTTCCTACCAATGGCATTCCCAAGAAGAACGAAACTTGTCTGCAACGCACCAAAATGTTTTAACTGGTAGTAAAAAGGTGGCAAGATTGTGTTGAGACACCATAGCCAGCAAGATCTGTAGATACTGTTTGACTTGTTTTTGGTGTGATAACGCACCTTGTTATTAACAGTTGTTACATGTGTGAAAATCACATTATCAGTCCAATGACGTCTCTTTACCCCCTGAATTTACAATAATAATAGAAATTCAATTAAAATGCGCCAAGAGAATCATGTCGAATTTTAAGTTGTTGCAAGGTTTTGTCGGATCGATCTGACTATCGAATTTTCGTACTTTACCTACATATCTTATTGCGTTGGATTAAAAAAAAACGCTTAAATTCCATATCTAGTCTTATAGTATTTTAATGGGTTTTTTTTATTGTGACGTGTTTTTCTGAATTTCCCAAACTAAATTCTTGAAATAACTTGTTTCTATTAGCTTTCTACATACAGTCTCTTGACTTCTTTCTAAGCAGTTTTTATTGTCAAACGCTAAAGGTGAAATAAACTGATATTGAGTAATGTAATGCATATAGGCGGGTATTAAAAGTACCGAAAATGACCCAATATACTCTTTTTTTAGAGATATATTTTTTCCTGCCATTATTGGCATTCCCAAAAAGTACGAAACTTGTCTTCAAAGCACCAAAATGTTTTTAACTGGTAGTAAAAAGATGGCAAGATTGAAGAAATAAGTTATCCATTAAGATACTAAGTTTTACTTGTTTGTGGTGTGACAACGAACCTACCTCGTTATTAATAGTTGCTACATGTGTAAAAACCACATTATCAGCCCGACGTCTCTTTATCCTATGAATTTACTAATAATTAGAAATTCGATTAAAATATGTCAAGAGAAAGTTGTTGCACGGTTTTTGTCAGATCGATCTGACTGTGGAATTTTCGTACTTTACCTACCTATCTTATTGCGTTGGATTAAAAAAAACGCGCGAAATTCCATATATAGTCTTACAGTTTTACAAAACAAGTAAAATTTTATCTAACTTACTGTCGTGCCTACCACCTCTTTCTGTGTCACAGTTCGCCATTAAGATTTTTCTATATGTTGTTGTTCTGGTCTTTTTTCTCAAGCTGTTTTCAGGCGAGCCCTACTTGTTGGCATTCCTATTCCAGAACTCACTTGCACATATTCTTTGATCTTTGTTAGATTTGTTTGACGAATTTTACCTGGATCTCTCTGACTTGTTCATTTATGTACTGCCCAGATAAGCATTACTTAGAAGGGGAATATCCTTAAATCAATTATTGGGACCGAGAATTAAGTCTCGATCAGGGTTCATTTGGTCACTTTAGAGAGGAGATAACTGGTCTTGACAAATAGGCATCAGACAACACGCACGACCTCCGCGTTTGAGGCAGGCACGCAGACGCGAAAGCTTTATTAACGGCAACTAGAGCTGGCAGCAGTTTTTGCATAGAGATCTGCCTAAATTGGTACGATTTTACCTCATTTTTTATGCTGAAATGTTTCTTGATTAGTGCGACGGAGAGATCTGCCTAAATTGGTACGATTTTACCTCATTTTTTATGCTGAAATGTTTCTTGATGAGTTTCAGAGTCGTACCATTGTCAGTATAGCTTACTCATCTTTTGAATCTATCGCTGGGTGAGTAGTATCTTGTGATCTACCAGCAGATTGACGTGAGACAAACGGAGCTTGATAGGAGAACCATTCTATGCAACTAGATGAAACGAGTCGGAGGGGGCGGTCCATTAACAGGTTAACGATTTTTTATTTTTCCAAAACAGATAACAGTAAATTTACAATAATGATAACAGATAACAGCAATTTACGTGATAAAACAAACAGAAAACAGTGATTTCAAAAATCGAAAATAACATATAACAGCAAACTCACATCGAAGGGCGATACGACAAGAAAATGGATACCTTAAACAGTGCTTCCATAGTAATTATTATGCGATCATATGTATATTACTCCCTTCATAGAAATACTCAATTACATTTAAAAAGTGGTGAATATAATAAATTAACAGATAACAGAGAAAAAATCTGTCTAAAATTTAAAAGTATTCCGACTATTAACAGAAAACATTATTTTCATTATAACAGTTAACAACAATGTCAATTTTGTAAGAAAACAGATAACAGCTAATGGTTGAAAAGCAGTTTACAGAACTTTACTTTATTAAAAAAAGCAGTAATCAGACGTGTAAAATACCCAAAACACCTTAAAAGAAAAGATCTTGTCCCCCTTCTGAAATGTATTCATTTGAGTCTGCGTGAAGTTCAAACAATAGGCGTGATATCTCATTTATTTAAACCTGGCTAAGGTTAGCGTTGTCTTAAACGTCGGTGTTTTCGCTGACTAACGTTATTGATGTCTCCAATACCAAATGAACCATTGGACACCGTCGTCCAAAGAGTATATATATATCGAATGGAGATATAGCCATAATGAAAAATAAATGTATGGAAAGTGTAGTAAGTCTCTATATATGTTTACCAGAGCTGATCAGAGCCAATTTTTTTTCACTTTTTTCGTCTTAAACAATTTAAAACGTTCGTCACACTTCTGACATGACATTGCTTTAGAATGTGGCAGTGGCGGATACAGGATTTTCGAAAGGGGGGCGTAAAAAGGGGATATCGGAATAGGAAGGCCACGAACAAGGTTTTTATAGTGTTCAGTAACCTTTATTTGGTAGAGTATATACAACAGAGATATCATAATAAACGAATTAGTACCGTTAATGCATTAATTTATGGCGAGGACGAGCGGGGAGTACATTTTTGCCTTTGGCGCTGGTTTTTAACCTCCCTTTTCTCTTTTTTCTTTTCTTTTTTTTAAAGGGGGGGGGGGGCGTACGCCGCTACGCCCCCCCTGGATCCGCCACTGTGGGGATAATAGTTATTGTTATTAATGATTATAAACCATTTCGAAAAGGAAAACATACAAAATTTAGTAATATTTTGCATACAATTGTAACAACATTTTGAAAATAATTAACAAATAGTTCATGACACTGGACCGAAGCGCAGCTGAGCCTGAGGTCCATATATTTTTGGGGGCCACCAACCTGTCCATATACTGCCATATGACCCTCAGTGTCATGAACTATTTGTTATATTATACCTGTACTTTGTGTAAGCTTCCATGCCCACTTATTTGCTCTATATGCACAACATTTACTGACTGATCATTTTACTTTATTTTTGTTGTGAAAACTCATTTTGCATATCAGTTACTTGTCGTAAATAATCTTCACAGAGATTACTAATCATATATTTGGTTATTTGTGTTTTTCTTGTTTGTTTGTTGTTTGGTGGTGTTTAACGCCACTTTCAGCAATTTTTCAGCTATATCATGGCGTCCAGTTTTATTGGGGGAGGAAGCCGTAGTACCCGGAGAAAACCCCCGACCTGCGGTAGGAAAACTGGCAATCCTTGTCAATTAAGATTGAAGTCGAGTACACCCTGCCTGCAGTGAGAATCGAACCCGCAATCTCAGTGTTGACAGACCATGTGATCAATAGTAGACGAACTACCTTGACCACTCGGCCACAGAGGTGTTTTTCGAAAAGAGGTATAAATCCTGGGAATAGTATAACTAATTTATATGTTCCTGGTAAATCTAATGTACATTTTATCCACACCCGGTCCATATACTCTGGCCGGTCTATATACGATTATTTGGACCGTTTATGCTTACAAAGAAATTATTGAAAAATAAATCTTCAAAGTATAATATGTATAAATATGATGAAAGCAACAGGAGTTCATGGTCAACATTTAAAATTTTCTTAGGACGAACATGCTTTCCTAGTTGTAGCATTCACGAGAAAAACATGGCTTGTCCTAGAAACACCCAAATAAATTAAATTTGTGAAGAGAAACAAGAGTGGCACGATTGATTGGCTACCCGTGGTAAGAGTGTACCCACCTAATATATACATTGTTGATACTAAGTTTGTTTGTGGTGTGACAGCGCACCTCATTATTAACAGTTGCCACATGTGTGAAAACAACAATAACAGAACAATATCCTTTCTTCACCAGATGCAATCGGATTAACATGTGTCAACAGAAGTCATGTCGGATGTACAGTTGTCGCAGATAAGTGCATTAACCCGATTTGACTATGGGAACTTCCTACTTTACATACATATATCTTTTTGCGATGGATTATATAAAAACGCCCAAAATGTCCATGGAGTCTTACCGTATCTTGATGTTTTGTTAAACTGTGACGTTTTGTGTTATTTTATTGCTTAAATTAATTCTCAAACAATCTTGCTACCATTCGCTTTCTGTCTCCTTTCTTAGTAGTTTTTATTGTCAAACTTTAAAAGCGAAGATAGGATACTGGCAATCTTATTCAAATCAAGTCTTTCACTTGCTCCTCCCTTTTTGCTATGGTCGCTTCGTTGTACTCCGAGCGACCATACCAAACAAGGGGAGCAAGTGAAAGATTTTAAGTTTAATTAGATTGGGATACTGGTAATTTCTTCTTCATTTTATAAGTAACATTTTAATGTAATTACAAAATAACAGACAATTTGTCAACCTTTCCTAGATTTGCCCACTGGAACCTTTTTTCATAACTTGCTGTTCGAGCTTTTTCTCAAGCTATTTCTAGGTGAGCCCTTGTTTGATTTCGATTTCCAAAAGCTTATATTCCAGGTATTCTGTGGTAGGTTATTGATAGTTTTAAGTCCTTTATTACCGTTATGGCAAATAAACACAAATACAAACGCGAACAAGAGTTAATTTATAACAGTCAAATGACATTGTGGGAGAGAATTCATGGTCAATTTGTACCGGGATAACATATAATATTATCTCATAAATAACACCCTATTTCCCTGCAGTCTAGTAAGTTTACATCCTCACAAGTCAGGGTTTCTGTGTCCACATGTGTCCACGAAACATGTGGACACAGAAACCCTGATTTGTGAGGATGGTAAGTTTAACACACTAGACATTTTTGTTTTGTTGACTAAATAAATATTTACTAACAACTTTCTGAAATTATTTTGGTTAGTAAGCCAGAGTAGCAGATGAGAAGCCCCAACCTTCGGCAAGAAAACCCATTGTCTATTAAAGCTGCAGACGAGAAAACCTTGTTTTAAGCGTGACTCATCCACAACCCTGCTGTACAGTTTAACATGGTGCCTACTTCGCACAGAAGTAGGGTGTAGTCACAACTGGTTTTCAAGCGGCTCTATTTTGCCAGATACCTAATATCCCCATTCACATTTTCACTAATAAACACATTATTTTAGGGTTTTTAAAGACATAGCTTCTTACATTTTATGAAATAAATATTGGAAGAAAAACAAAGGTCTTCTATTACGAGGCTTTTGTAATTAAAGGTAATTAATAAAAGATTTTTGTTTGTTTTAAAGGTGTTTAACGTCACTTTCAGCAATTTGTCAGCTAATAGTATATCGTATCGTTCATTTTTAGGGGGTGGGGAAGCCGGAGAAAACCATAGACCATCGGTACTAAAGACTTATAGGCATGCACATTGGTCAGGGGCGTAGCTAGACTAGTTACATTGTGGATGTACAAAATAAATAAGGGGTCCGGGCCATGCCCCTCCCCCCGGAACATTTTTTAAAACAATGATGCAATTTGGTGCATTTTAGAGAGTTCTGATGTGCTTTATTTAGTACTAAAATTGGCAGTAAGAGTTTATAGATTTCAAGGATAGCTTGAAAATTTTGTTGGTCCAAATCGTGTGGATTCAGTTGCGTTCTTGCCTATAGCATCCACTCGCCTGTTATTCGTAAAGTTACCAGTTAGTTACAATATTGTACGAACTATTGGTCGGGACTATTACTCGCAGTATTGGATGCATTTTACACTATATTGGCATATATATATTTCTGTTGTATGTAAACACGTGCTGTTGAGCACATGTATTTTTTTTGTTTTGATTGTCATTTAAATGGTCAAAATTGTATATGTGTTTAAATTCACAAGTTATTGTTTGTTGGAGTGCGGTTCACTTTCAGCAACACTTCAACGGTGTAGGAGGCCGGAACCGCCAGAGTACCCGTTTCTATAGGAAAACTTTAGCCAGAAACCAAGGGTTTTTCTTCTGTAAGACATAAGCTTACTTTTTTGCAGCTAACCATTCTTAGCAACTCACAAATCACCCATTGACGCGATATGTGATAATATTTATATTGGAACTTACCGTGTTTTACTTATATTTAGATCTATAAATATTTTCGTATTGTCGTTGTAGATATGTTGATAATATACAGCGACATGTGCTTTCATTTTCAATACAGTTAGCTTGACGTCAGGCGAGCTGATACCATAATATCATATTGTTTCTTAGGCGTAGCAGGGGTACGGCAGGTACGCTTACTAATAACTTTGGCAGGTACAGAATGCCGTACCAATAATTTTCAGAAATAAAACAAAATTGTTCATAGTTTTCTATTTTTATTGGTGTCTTGACTTTCCTCTCATCTTAAATACATAGGCTTAGCAGCCGGTATCAATATCAAATGCTTGTACGGCTTCCGCCGTACCAATATCAAATGCGATGCTACGCCTCTGTGTTTGCGTTTCATTTCATAATTAAGTGTTGTAAAGATAACTATAAATTAAAACACAATTAGACCATATTATCTTTATACATTTGGTCCAGAAATGCAGTTTAATTTCTCTACTAAAACTGGGGGGTATATATAAAGCTATGAAGCTGTAAAGGTGTGAAATCAAAATACGGTAATTTATATTGTCGCATAGATGTTAAATGTTACAATATAGGCTAGCACTCGATTCAACATTTATAAAGTGCTTAATAAATGTTCAGGCCTTGTGAAGAAGCTGTACAAGGAGTCGAGTAAACCTAGGTCATCTACACTTAAGCAGAACATTCGCCATCTTACAAGTTTAAAGAACATAAAAAATATTCAGAACATTAACCATATATCAAGTTTAAAGAAAAAATTAAAAAAAATATTAGATTTTGGCTGGAATCTAATTAATTCCAGAAACGTGCCCACTTGATGAAACGTGCAATAATAGTCTTAGTGCATGCTGCTCTTTATCAATGAGATTGAAAGTCCTGAGAACTTCAAACAAGAGCTCGTAAAGTTTACAGAACAACAAAATCTCACTAAAGCTGATAAAGCTTTCAAATATGCAATTAAATGTCTGTCGTAATATTTAGAACCAATTGTGAATAAAATAGAATTTTAGTTTTTAAAAAAACATAACGTGGCGTTAATCGAGATAACGGAAATTGCAATGCTAATATTTATATCCACCAAGCAATGAATTGTAACACACACATTATTTTATTTGGAGCGGTTCTTTGATTTTTTGTATGTGGTTGCAAGCAGACAGGGTGTGTTTATAAAATATTCCTTTGTGTTCTGTTTAAGTTCAATTTCATTATTTTTATTGGTTTTTTTCGCCATATATAGATAACTCTATCAACATCCAGACTAAATTTTCATCATAACATATTTCTACAAGCCGAACCCCAGTTTTCTCATCAAAGGTCGGGGGTTTTCTCCGGGGTACTTCGGCTTCCTCCCCCAATCAAAACTGGATGCCATGATATATCTGAAAAAATGCTGAAACAACATTCAAACAAACAAAAAACCTATCATCTATTAATTATCCATTATGATACCAATTTATCCAATTATCTTGATACTTGCATAAAGACCCATTCCATAACAGATTGTTTGGAATAAAAATGTGATACATCCCTCAATACATGTACTTTCGCGAGAAGTCATTTGCTTTTTAAATGAAGGAATGCAAATTCAAGAATAGGTCCCGAGTCCTAAGTGATCTACGAAAAAATCAAAATCTTATCATATTCTTTTTTTACTAGTACCTTCCACATCAACGCTTACATTTGTTTGTGTTCTTTTCGTAAAGTGTTTGTCTTGGCATTTGTTAATCACGTCACATCTTCTGTTTTTTACTACAATGGTCTTTGATTAAAATTGATTTCAATATGCTAAATGTGACGGTGTTGTATAATGTAACAAACTGTTTATCTTTCCGGAACACAGAAGATTGCATTGATACCAGCTTTTGGTATAAATTTCTAATAATTTTCGACGCTATGCATCTTTGTTTTTTCCTTTTCATTTTTGTTTATTCCCGTGTAACATTACTTCATGTTTATCTGGCTTTTAAAAATTTTCATTTCCGTTTATTTTCGTGTATCGTGTGTTTTTCAGACTATAAATTGTGTCTAGAGAAAAAAAATTTAATTGGGTATGCATTGAAGTTTGTTGATATAAAATGAATGAATTAAAATTTATTGGAAGAAGCATAAAGTTTATTCTAGGGACCTCGGTGGTTAATGGAGTTACTCTTCTACTATTGATTACACTAAGATTGCAGGTTCGAGTCTCACTACGGGCAGGGTGTACTCGACTCCAATTTTAAATGAAAAGGATTGCCAATTTTCCCACTACAGAAGGTCGGGGATTTTCTGAAAAAACACACATTAGACATCTAATTGAGAAGAAAAACATTTACCTGAATTTACACGTATGTGAGAAAAGTTTGATTAAGAAATAAAGATTTTAATTTCTCAATAAAAAATAAGGGAAGCGAAAAACAACGGCTTC
Organism: Limnoperna fortunei; assembly: GCA_944474755.1. Lineage (NCBI taxonomy): Eukaryota > Metazoa > Mollusca > Bivalvia > Mytilida > Modiolidae > Limnoperna > Limnoperna fortunei. The sequence continues at coordinate 71,582,302 of OX104114.1, read as the reverse complement.
TACAATATTCTTACCTTACTTGATAGAAGCGCGATAACTCTAACGACTCCATGTATGTCACTATCGGATCATTTGCAATACGTTGCTTTATTTATTAACAAGTCACTTATACTAAGAAAAATGGAAACTTCAATTGCATGATTCACCACTGACAGTAATTTTGATGGTATTGTTATATTCTTTGTATAAATTACATGCTGTTTATATGTTTTGTGACCTTTTTGTATTTATATTTGTTTGTATGCTTTCAACCCTTCGGGGTATAAAAAAGATTATTTATATTTGAGGCATTCAAAATAAGACACCATTTAATGAACTTACGATTATGTTATGAGGAGTTTTGCTATTTAAAAATATTAAACCAAGAGTAAAGTGAAATGTGTTGAATGTACAACAATATTCTTTGCTGTAAGGTTTTCGCGACTGCATTGTAGAATAAACTAGTAGGTGATTGTGTTGGGATGCCATCACAGAATGTATCCCAAACGAACCCCCATTGCCACTATAATCTTCAGAATGCTGAAAAACCCCCAAATACACATTTATACCAAGATAATGCAATGCCTTATTTAATGACCCCCGTTTCCACGGAAAAGGCAACCATTTCGAAAATTCCAAAAATGGATTGCAAAACTTCAGGTCACACTTAACATGTTCCCAAATAAAAAAAGAAGAATAATAATAAGAAGAAACCGGAAAAAAAACAATATGTCTTCCAAAACTTCGTTTGGGAGACATAATTAATGACCTTTTATTGTCAGACTGGCATTTCCAAAATATTCATGGTATTACTAGGTATAATCTTAATTTGGCTATAAATATATTTAAGACAAAGCTTAATCTAGTGTTTTATAGTGAATTTTCCATAAAAACAGTGCAGATTTATATACTAGAAAAATGTTATCACTGTAATTAGTATTACTATAGTGACTCTTTAAAGCAGCATCAATTTTAAATCTTGAGGTGATAACCCTTTAACCACCATCTTATTTTTATTTTATCCAATCACAATAACTTATTTCTTTTAAACACAAAAATGTCTTCAAGTTAAAATATCTATATGAGTACACTACTCATGCACTTTATAAGTATACTATTGAATGACCACAAGTAGGAATTACGAAATCACAACAAAAATGTGGTAGACCATGGCATCCTGAAATGGTCAGATATGTCAAAATTTCGTTTTCCTGTTTAGCTGGTTTACTTGTGGTTGCTTTTTAAAAGAAGAATAAAAATTTATATATGTGCACTTTAATCAGATTTTGTATGAAAGCCAACTTGGACCATTTTCGTTTTTTCGCTCTAGGATTTTGCAAGATGACGACATTAGTAAACTGATGGTAAACTAAAGTATGAATGTTTTCGCCATTTCATTCAAATTTATTCACAATCTAACACTACCTGTCCTTGTCTTTAAACTTCTGTTAATCTAAAACAGTCAACATTCAGTCCTTGGTTTCACTGAATTAATGATTTATTAAGAAACGTAAAGTGCGCGGTATTTAAGGTACATAAATAAACAATAAATAAATGTCAAGTATATGACAAAATAAGGCGATTTACTGATTAGTTAATGACTCCTACTGGAACGGTGCGTGAACAAAGGAAATTTTAGCAATGTAACTGCAAACTTACAAACTGCTCAACAAGATTTTCATCCAAAAGGTCAAGGCCTAGACTTTCCCTAAACAAACTATAATTGTTTTTTTTCCAAATTTGGTCTCTTGCAATGTTTAATGTTGTCTCGCAAAACCAACACACACTAACAGGAGCTTGTGGCGAATATAGATAGAGCCAAAATCATATGTGCTGTATTTATGATCCGCCGATTTAGTGTCATTTCTCATCGATGGGACCATACTGGTATGGTTCCCAGTGATCGGCCCACAGAGCAGCCCAGCGCGTCCCCGGGTGGCGGATAGGGAAGACCCTCTCGTTGAGGGGTTGTCAGGTCATAATACGGAAAGCCTGGCCGCGAGTAACGTGTATTGAGCCACACTCCTTGCACGATAAAGATCCCTTTATTACATTTCGAAAAAGAGAAGACTCATTGTAGCCGATACAGAAGGCTAAATTTTCCTACCTTACCCAATACTCCGTACTGTTCCAGTGGAATTCAAAATTATGTTCCCTGTGTCCCATCCCAGCCCTTTTTCAATTGATGTATTGTTTGTTAACTTGTTCCTGTCCTGAATATAGCTGAAATACTGCTTGCTGGACGTAAAGCAAACATCCAATCAATCAATCATTTCTCATTGGAACAAACTCAACTTTGATTGGCCAAATCTGCATCTGAGGCTGATGAAGACATTAAAAAAACAACAACAAACAGTTTCCATAACAATGGATATGAATTGTGCTATCTAACTTGCCGTGTTTCAATCGGGGCACATTTATTTAACCTGGCTGGTTCCATTTTACCCTTGGTAAAAATAAATGATGATTAACAAACAGATTTGAAAAAAAATAGGATAATTGTGTTCATTGCAGGGAGAATTCTTTTTGTTCTTGGGGAACTTACTGCCAGCAGTCGTTCCGATATTAAGACGTACTTAAATAATTAGAAAAAAATATATATATGAATATTTTGCAAACTGCAGAAAAAACTAACTTTTGTTTATATTTCTTCTTTTTTGGATTTTGGCGAAAGTGGGACTACTCATGTCACAAAAACAACTATCATTCAAACGATGTTCTTCTCTTAGTGTATCATTGTCTTATAATAAACAGGATTTTAAAAGAAGTCATATTGTAATGTGCATGAAACAACTGTTCGGTATTAAAAGGAAATTATTTAATTCGATTACTGTTTCTTTTTTAATGACACCCAATACTGCATTCAGTGCATATGACGTAAAATGTATCTTACTTAAGGCAGCATAATAGATACATCCAAAAGGAATGTAAGCAGCGGGACGGGTTGTGTTATGGAGCCCAAATGTGGACACATTTGAAAATCGAACAGGTAAAAGTTGTTGTATACTATATGAACAAGAATATGACGCAGCTTCAGTGGTTCAATATGTTACGGAGCACAATAGGGACAAATATAAACAGAATGTCAATACTGCGTTAATAATCTAAACGTATCTAACTTTATTGGGATCTGATACATAGATGTCTCACAAGCCATTTAGCTATATGGTGTACTGAATATGACCTAGAATACGTCATATCTGCATAAAGTCCGTTATAGGTCTAATCGACATGTATATTTGGAGGAAATCTCTGCAAACGTTCAAAAAGTCAGCTAGACGTACTAGACTAAGCATTGGAAACCAAGTGCCAGCCGTCTGTCTTAAAAAGTTGGTTCCAACAGTCAATAGTATAAAACATAGGTCGATTTGCGCTGCCATAGTATTCAGAATTTAGTTTTGTGATTTGCAAACAGGGTACGAATATTCGTTCTATATAAAACAATGTATAAAGTAATAAACATGTCATCTAAAGTCCTCAAGCTTTCATGCGACCTTTTGGATGTTATCCGACAACCAGCAACAGAATGTTATACCCCCATCTACTACCTAAGGACGTGCTAAGCTGTTCGTTAGGTCGACCATTGCGAATTCTACCAATAACAAGCATATGTTGAAATGATAAGATCTTGAAATATTAGTATTTTACCAACGATCCCACGGAATGCCTGATGGTGATACACTCTCGGTGGGGAGGGATTGTCACGTTATAACAAGGATATCCAACCGCAACCACAGTGTGTGGCTTGTTTGGAGAGTACAACACTCCTGTACGCTAACCCAATATTTAGATTCCAGAAGAGAAAGCCTATTGTAGCCGATGTAAAGATCTGATTTTTATATAAAACAACTCCATATTCTTCCAGGGTCAGTCCAAATGGCCTGTGCATATATCGTTCACATTTTTCTGTTATATAATTAAATCTCAGTTTATTCTCGTCTTACATATATACAAATGACGGTGTTTTTGTCAAGACTATAGACACAGACTGACCAACGAATGGCCTTAATTATTGTGTATTTACACGATCCCAGTGGACTTATATTATTCCATCTCCAAATGAAAAAATTATGACTTGTTTACGTTATTTATTTACATTGACACTCAATGATCAAGGCCATTCTTTGGTCAGTCTGTGTCTATAGTCTTAACAAAACACCATTTGTCATTTGTATCGTTGCATAATCTTCTAGACTTATATTATTTTTTGTTTATGCTGTATCGTCATTTTTGTCGATCCGATACTAAATAAATTTACTGGTTGGTACTTTCTTTAGACCTTTTATATAATATTTTGAACTACCTATATTTTGTATTTACACGATCCCAGTGGACGTATATTATTCTATCTCCAAATAAAAAAAAATAACTTAAGCATTTAGTGTTAAACGCCACTGATGAGGATTGAATAGACGAAACGCGCGTATGGCGTAATGAATTTGTTACCTTGATAATTTTGATAACATCTTGTTGGAATATTTGAGCAAAGCCAATTGAATTTATGGAAAAGGGTTTGACTATTTGAATGCATAGTGAAAAACGGGGTCTAAGGTCTTTGGCGTCTTTCGGATGTATATATAAATAAAAGGACTTGTCCGTGTATCTCGGGTAAAGATCAATAGTTGGCTTTAATTAAAGTAAAAGTAGGAATTTAAATATCGTACCTCTCACCATTAATTATTCCATAATTGAATATTTCTGACAAAATTTCATATTTCTTCCAGTTTATTTATTTTAGGACTCCTATCCGAGGTAGTCCTACACGCAGCATTCATTGATACCGTTGTTTTTTCTTGTACACTGCACAAAAAAGGTCGCATTCACATAGTTTAATAACGAATGTAATAATATAAACACTTGTTGATTGAAGACAAGAAAAAACACCATATACAATAAACCATTGAAATTAAAAGGAACATCACCCATAGAACTGCAGATTTGCAGAATTGCATACCGAAGACGGTCGTGTAGTTTTTACTTAAAAAATTCTTAGCCGAAAATGTCTAATTTTAAGGAAGCAAGTTAACAATTTGAGTCTTTGTGTAGTAGATTTACACTTAGTGCTTGACCACGGGACTAGTTTGGATAATTGGCTGTGTTATGACGTTAGTTTAAATTTGTTATTTCGACAAGTCCTACCGTATCCAACGTCAATAAAAACAACAAATTAAATGTATTTGGTTTCACAAAAAGTGTGAGAGTCGAAATTTCTTGGAGAAAATCTAAGTGTTAATGCCATTTCAAACTCATATTTATAATAAAGTATAACAAATTTGCTTTGTTTAATATAGACTTTTTATTTTCTGACTATACTAAATGTCCAGAAAACATGGAAAAATCATCCCCATAGATTCCACCACTGGAACGTGGATGATTGACGTAAATCTGATCTCCTTTCTTAAGCTCAAGAATGACACGAAGAGAGCCAGAAGAATGTAAACTTTGGTCACAATGTCCTCGAGCAACTAGTTTTCCATTCCGCATAAGGTTTAATTCAAGCCAGACATCATTACTGGTTTTCATAAAATTGCAAGAGAACTCATAAACACCAGGCGATGGAGCCGTAAATGTTCCGGTAGTGGGATCGTAGCCATTTCCAATGTTGGTCTGAACATTATCAAATTTAACAACTGTATTCGAACCTAAAGGATTGACCTTCGGCTTTAAAGAAGCAAAAAAAGCAGGTTTGATGATTGGTTCGCCATTGTCTGAAAATAATGTTAATTAAACTCATGAATTGTAATATAATTGACATTTTGAAGTCGATCGAGTTATAATAATTTATATAAGAAAGAGATAAAGGTAACATTTAAATTTATTTTTATAGGCGAAGCAACAAATCAATAAGTTAAAATATAAAAAATATGTGGCGGCTTTAAACTAGCTTAATTGATTGTAAACCCTTCTCCTTGAACAACACAGACATGCAAAAAAGTATATCTTAAGGGCGCGAACACACAAACACACACACACACACACACACACATTCAAACTAACACATAAACAATAGCACAATATTGAGAAAGTTGCATATAGGTCTATATTACATATAGTGTGTTGAATTTGTAATTCTGATTGGCTAAGCCAATCACGTGACTAACAGAATATTATTTTTACAACCAAACATTGCTTCAATTTTTTTTTAATTGACTACTCCATCGGTTAATATTCTACAAGGTCAATATAAACGCGTAATTGAACTCTTCGAAAGTCCATCACTGGTAATTTTCGGCATTAAAGATATCAGTTGTACGTTTAAATGACTTTTAAATAGTATACTAAAGAAACAATCTTATTAAAATTAAATCTTTCACTTGCTCCCCCCTTTTTGTTATAGGTCGCTGCGTTGTAAGCGACCATAGCAAAAAGGGGGAGCAAGAGAAAGATTTAATTTTAATTAGATTGCTAAAGAAAAGCCTTTAAAATAGTGTAACTATTTTAAATGTTGCTCTTCTTACATGTGACAGTACCGCATTAAGTCAAGATCGAAACAAGAGTATTTTTAAACATTTCTTTGATTATATCAAACGAACTAAAAGATTTTAAATAGTGTAGAGGCCCACTCATCCCTTCCAACACAGACACCAAGCATTCGTTTTCCCGTATTCTCTTTTATACTCAAAACACCTTTTCTCTTTCTTATTCAGCGATTATGTTTTTCTTTTATTTTGTTATTTATAATGTTAACTTGCATGCATGCTCAAAATGTATACTCATTGTATTGTTAAACTATGTTATGGAGAGGACTTCATAAGTATGTTTTACTTGTGTCCAAACCAATTTGTATATTTGACAAATAAAATATGTTTAAATTTAAAGAAAAGCCTTGCACCAAATGAAGAGGCCAGTAATATGTATAATAGAATATATACCGATTCAGATTTCAGATATATACTATGGAAGCCCGTACGTACCATGGAAAAAATAATTTATAACTTGTGCGCACGAGTTACAAACTTGAGCGCACAAGTTTCAAACTTGAGCGCACGAGTTTCAAATCTTGTGCGCACGAGTTACTAACTTGAGCGCAGGAGTTTCAAATCTTGTGCGCACGAGTTACTAACTTGTGTGCACGAGTTACTAACTTGTGCGCACGAGTTACTAACTTGTGCGCACGAGTTACTAACTTGAGCGCAAAAGTTTCAAATCTTGTGCGCACGAGTTACTAACTTGTGCGCACGAGTTACTAACTTGAGCGCACGAGTTTCAAATCTTGTGCGCACGAGTTACTAACTTAAGCGCACGAGTTTCAAATCTTGTGCGCACGAGTTACTAACTTGTGCGCACAAGATTTGAAACTCGTGCGCTCAAGTTGATAACTCGTGCGCTCAAGTTGATAACTCGTGCGCACAAGTTTGAACTCTAAGTCGTGCGCTCAGTATTGAAACTCGTGCGCTCAAGTTAGTAATTCGTGTGCACAAGTTAGTAACTCGTGCGCACAAGTTAGTAAATGGTGCGCACAAGATTTGAAACTCGTGCGCACAAGTTTGTAACTCGTGCGCACAAGATTTGAAACTCGTGCGCTCAAGTTAGTAACTCGTGCGCACCAGTTTGAAACTCGTGCGCACAAGTTATAAATTATTTTTTCCTTGGCACGTACGGGCTTCTATAATATACAGATAACTTTTACCAGAATATATTGCATAGAGCAAAACAAACCAAAATACAATGTTGGTGTACAAAGGAAAACAACAACAGTTTTAAACGAGTGTAAATGGAGGCATATACAACACGATATATTAAATGTATGTTTAGACAAATACCATATGTACTTGTAATCGTTTACGGACAAGTACTTGGATAATTTAGGTCTTTCCAACTTCCAGTGGGAAGACCTTGCTTTTGCTTTGATTTACGGAGTAATCTGGCCAAACACCGAAAACCTTGTTATCGCGTAATCTCTTGAACTATAACAGATACAGGAAAACTGAAAAGTGAAAAGTGACAAATGTTAAGGACATATTTTGGCTAAAAATTTCTGACAAGCGAAGGCGAGCGGTATCCCTTGAATGTTTCAACGACTTTACTTATCACAAAAACTCACAAACCGTTAGTCGAAATCAAGAAAGGTCTTCACCATTTGTCGTCCTGTGACATGTCCTTCAAGAAAATCTTAAAGTAAAAGTTCAGAAGTGACCTCGACCTTAGACCTCCAATCTTGTTATCATTACAACTCAAAAACTATAACAGATAGAAGAAAACAATAAATATAGAAAAAATACTCCTCTCATTAGGGCCTTCATTTGGTACATTTGGTCCGAAACGTGTGATGAACCGTTTTCGAGTTCGAGCCCTTGACTCATTTCGGTTAAACAGTTTTTTTGGCATACAACTTGAAAACCGTTAGAGATAATATAGTAAACATATAGGTTTAACATGATCACCAAGTCAAGGCCTTCAATTTTAGCCCTATTTCAAAGATCACAGGTCAAGGTCATACCATAGCAACAAGGTCACCTTTACAAAAAGTCCTTAGCAACCATATATTTTTTAAATCAGGATGATGCATCTAACTTAAATATGTCATTTCACAACCACAAGTGGCATTTTGTCTATAGCAAGAGACAACCATGTATTGTTTAACTCAAGACCATAGAAATAGTCTTTTTTACCTAAAAAATGGCCCAACAACCAATGTAGTCAAGTTCAAACGCGACCTGGTGTGATAAAGTTGATAAAGGTACGAATCGACAATACCTTAAAAAATAGAGGATTCCAGGTTTTTTTTACTTTTCGCACATTTTATTCACACTTATATTGATTTTCAGTAAAAAAAGGATAACACCAGCTCTTGGATTGACGTCTGTTATGAAAGCCGAGTCATAAAAAATGATTAATAGCTTTTTATGTGTAGAACTCATTTCGTCCATCTACACATTAGTCTGCTATAACTAGAGGCAGTTCGAATTATTTTCAATAACACAATAGAATGCACAGAAGAGAAGCAATGGAAAAAAATCTAGCGATGAGTACATACCTTTAGAACTGAATTTTATCTTTAGCATAACATTCATTAAGTCTTCCAATACATCTTTTCCTATAAAAATAACATGATAACAATAATGATAGCAATGTATCCTAGTGGAGTACTAGTGACGTGAAAGAAAAAAATATTGACGAAACGAAGCTAAAACTGACTACCGAAAAACAGAGGTGCAATAATAATTAGTACCTAGTATTTTACAACTAAATATAAATACAGTTAACTAGAATGAAATGTTTTACATATACATGTAAGATCACGTGATGCTCACATGGTTGTATCTCCAAGCGTTGCTATGTAATGTCACATTTGCTTGGTATCTACAGAATTAACAAATGAGTTGCACTTATTTATGTTTGAGTAACCATATAGTAATAAGTTGAACAGAGTTCATTGGTAATAATCTTTTATTTATCCTTTGAAGTCGTTTTGGGGATCTAGACGATTTATAATGCTCAATTTTCTCTATTTTGCTATAACAATTGTTATTCATTAAGTTAGCTTTGAAGTAAACATGGACTTTAAAAAAGTTAATAGTTAGAGAAATTCAGCTATTGAATTATCCCTCCAGTTCTTTAAGATACTAATATCATCCGCATAGACATCTTACATTCACCATTTTTTACAGAAATGCTAGTCTTTCA